>CM075977.1:119896896-120229041 GCA_038087875.1 Malacoraja senta
ATTAAATTTCAATCATTTTTTTGTACACATTTTTAATAAAATCCTTCCCCCCACGCACTCATTTTGTCGCCTCCTGCTGGCCACCTTCTCATCGCGTGCCGCGCGACCATAACGGCTGCTGCCACCCGGTTCTCCTCCACTCCCCCCCCCGGCGCGGCTCTGTCACGCTGGCGGAAGGCACAGATCGGCTGGTCCCCCACTGCTTTTCGCCGTCCTCGCTGCCGGCCCGCACGCTTGCACTGTCCGAAAATCCCGCGCGTCAATGGCCTGTCGGCCCTCAGACGCTTTGAGGGCGTACGCTGCGTCTCCATGGGCATACACAGCTATCTTGACGTTGTACACAGCGTCTTGACGGCGTACGCCTAGCGCGTGGCATTGCGCGATGACGTCAGGCAGCCCCCTTACAACCGCACGTTGCGGGAACAGACCAATGGGTCTGCACTTGGTCTAGTAATCTATAAAATTAAAACTAAAATCTTGACCACTTCCTGTTTGCACTGCATATTGATTTTAGAAAAAATGCTACCACTTATGGCTGTGATTTTTGGCCCATCTTACTCAGAGTCCCCCTCCGCTGCACAGGTCAAGAGGATTTTTCCCATCGATGAAAAATAAGACTTATTAATGTTTTTAAAATGTTGAGATTCTCTCTCCTGTCAATCATGCCATGAAGGCCACGCCCCTTCCGGTGGGAGGGGAGGGATTATAAACCCGGAAGTGTGGACTGCTTCAGTCTCTGCAAGATGGGGAGCAAGAGGTCATGAATCTCAGTCGTGAATAACACTAAAAACATGTCTACTAAACTGTGAGTGGTTTTACTGACATGTGAGTGCCCTTAATGTGGTTTGAAAAATGTAGTTTGAAAATGAAGTTTGAAAATGCAAAGTGGATGGTTTGAAAATGCCAAAGTGGTTGGTGGTTTGAAAATGCAAAATTTGTTGGTGGTTTGAAAATGCAAAAGTGGTTGGTGGTTTGAAAATGCAAAAGTGGTTGGTGGTTTTAAAATGCAACTGTGGTTAGTGGTTTGAAAATGCAACAGTGGTTAGTGGTTTGGAAATGGAACAGTGGTTGGTGGTTTGAAATGCAACAATGGATTGGTAGTTTGAAAATGCAACAGTGGTTGGTGGTTTGAAAATGCAACAGTGGTTGGCGGTTTGAAAATGCAAAAGTGGTGGGTGGTTTGAAAATGCAAAAGTGGTTGGTGGTTTGAAAATGCAAAAGTGGTGGGTGGTTTGAAAATGCAAAAGTGGTGGGTGGTTTGAAAATGCAAAAGTGGTGGGTGGTTTGAAAATGCAAACGTAGTGGGTGGTTTGAAAATGCAAAGTGGTGGGTGGTTTGAAAATGCAAAAGTGGTGGGTGGTTTGAAAATGCAAAAGTGGTGGGTGGTTTGAAAATGCAAAAGTGGTGGGTGGTTTGAAAATGCAAAAGTGGTTGGTGGTTTGAAATGCAAAAGATTAAAAGTCAAAACTTGACCACTTCCTGTTTGCACTGTATATTGATTTAGAAAAAACTACGGCTGCGATTTTTGGCCAACTTACCCAGAGTCCCCCTCCAGCTGTCAGGGCTAGAGGATTTTTCCCATCACTGAAAAATATAAGACTTATTAATGCTTTAAAAATGTTGAGATTCTCTCTCCTGTCAATCACACCATGAAGGCCACGCCTCTTCCGGTGGAGGGGGAGGACTTTAAAACCCAGAAGTGTGGGCATGGCTCAGTCTCTGCAAGATGAGGGAGGGAGAGGTGACGACTCTCTGCCTGAGCTGTGAATCAACTGAACACACTGAATGGCTACTGAACTGTGAGTGTGGTTTTTATGTGTTTTTTATGTTTTTTGTATGTGGTTTTTATGTGGTTTTTATGTGGTTGAAATGGAATGAAACTGCATTTCAATTTGGTGGCCTTGCACTCTGCTTGAAGTGGTATGAAACTGCACTTCAATTTGGTGGCCTTGCACCCTGCTTGAAGTGGTATGAAATTGCATTTGAATGTGGTGGCCCTGCACCTTGCTTGAAGTGATATGAAACTGCACTTGGATTTGTTGGCCTTGCACCCTGCTTGAAGTGGTAGGAAACTGCACTTGAATTTGGTGGCCTTGCACCCTGCTTGAAGTGGTAGGAAACTGCACTTGAATTTGGTGGCCTTACACACTGCTTGAAATGGTATGAAACTGCACGAATTTTGTGGCCTTGCACCTTGCTTGGAATGGTATGAAACTGCACTTGAATTTGGTGGCCTTGCACCCTGCTTGAAATGGTATGAAACTGCATTTGAATTTGGTGGCCTTGCACCCTGCTTGAAATGGTATGAAACTGCATTTGAATTTGGTGGCCTTGCACCCTGCTTGAAATGGTATGAAACTGCACTTGAATTTGGTGGCCTTGCACCCTGCTTGAAATGGTATGAAACTGCACTTGAATTTGGTGGTTGGGGCTGAAAATATACATCAACTTCCTTTGGGTCCTAGTGGCGGTGACTAGTGGGGTACCGCAAGGCTCAGTGCTGGGACCGCAACTATATACAATATACATCAATGATTTGGATGAAGGGATTCAAATTAACACTAGACTAAGTGGGACCCGTTTGCCCAGCGGTAGGCAGTGGCAGTAGTAGACCTCGACAGCGATAGCAGCGGCAGGCCACAGCAGCGGCAGGGGTAGGCAGTGGCAGCAGTAGGCCACGGCAGTGGTAGGCCACGGCAGCACTCCCACCCGCTCCCCAATGGACCCGACAGGCCCCGCCTGAAGCTGTACCCCTCCCCCGGCTGCAGGACGCTCCCCCCTCCCCCACCCAACACAGCTGATGGGTTCCCATTGTGACGCCCATGATACCCTCTCCTACCCTCACCCCCCCCCACTAAAACCCCTTGCCCTTCCCCGCCCACGCACTCACTCCATCCCCCCTCAACCCTCGCCCCATCCACTTTTAGCGGCTCTCCGGTGGAGCAGCCATTCCCGCCCATTGGGTTCTCATTGTGACATAGAACATGCAGGTATTACTGCGTAGGCTCAGCTGACGGGCGCGGCAAGTGGAAAAGTGATTTATTAAAGCTTAAAATGTTAATAACTCTTAAAATATAACAACAATTTAAACGTTAAAGATGAGATTTATTCAGTCCATTCTTTCTTGTTGCGTCCCTTGTTGTGTTCTGCAGCCAGTGGAGGAGGACGGCTTCAGGCAGGGACTGTCGAGGGCTGGTGGGGGGTGGAAGCGTCCTGCAGCCGGGGGAGGGGGATGGCTTCAGGCGAGGTCTGTCGAGGGCCGATTTGGGGGGGGGAGCGTACTGCAGCAGGGGGTGGGGGATGGCTTCAGGAGGAGTCTGTCGGCCATTGTTAGCTGTTTGTTGAGTGAAAACGAGAAGCTTGTGCACTTGGGTAGGGGAAGGATAGAATGGGGATGCCGGGGTTACTTGAAGTTAGAGAAACCACTATTCATACCACTGGGCTGTGAGCTGCTCAAGCAAAATCTGAGATGCTGTTCCTCCAATTTCTTTAGCCTCACTCTGACAATGGAGGAGACCTATCACAGAAATGTCAGTGTGGGAATGGGAAGGAGAATTGAAGTGTTTAGCAACTGGGAGGTCAGGTAGGTTCAGGCGGACTGAGCAAAGGGTTAACGAAACAATCGCCCAGTCTACATTTGGTCTCGCCGATGCATAAGAGTCGACATCTTGAACAACGGATACAGTAGATGATATTCTAGATGAGTAGTGAACCAACTCATCTCCTATGACTGCCTATGCCGAAAGGACTGTTGGAGTCCCTGGGTAGTCGAGGGAGGAGGAAGAGCCATTAGGGAGGAGGAGGAGCATCTTGGGGAATGGCTGCTAACCAGCAGCCGTCCGTTTAGATCACTTTTTTAAAACAATTTCAGTGAGTCTCCGTTTTGTTTGTAGGAGCTATTCTACTTTTTAATGTTGGGTGAAGGGGGCAACGACACTTTTAGGTCCCTACCTGGTTGGTGAGGCAGCTTTTTCTCCGGGCTGCCCCGTCGACCCGTCCTCGTGGCCTACCAGCGGGCCTGGAGCGCCGTTTCCTGGCGGAACCGCCCTGCACCTCGGCTTCGGTGGCGGCACAGCGCTGGAGCGCTGTCGCGGAGCGTAGCGGGCGATGCTTTGCCTGGATCGCCATGCTGGATCGACACGCTGGAGCTCCGGTAAGCTGTGACCACCGAGGTCAACACCTCCGGGCTGCGGGACTGCGGAGAGGATCGGGCGGCGCCGACTTTAACATCGGGAGCCTTGGAGCTCCAAACCGGCGCGGCCTTGTCGGCTTCGGTAGCTGCGGCCTCCGGTGAGGAATGCGGCCGTTCCAGGTGGCCCAGCCGCTAGAGGACTCTCCCGACGCCGGGGCAACATCACCCGGTGAGAACGGCCAGGAACATCGGGCCTCCGTAGAGGCAATAGTGGAGGCCTCAATAGGCCTGACTTTGGGTGAACTGGGGTTGGGGACTGGACATTGTGCCTTCCCCCACAGTGGAAACCATTGTGGGGGGATGATTTTTGTATGTTGTGTCTATGTTAGTCTGTATCCAAGATGGCGGTCGGAGGGGAGAGTGGACACTGGCGCGGTTTAGCTGCCGCTGCTCTCTCCTCACATTGTGTTTCTGATTTTCTTTTTTTGTGTCTTTGGATTGAATTCTGTCTTTCATTTGTGTATTGGTGATGTCTTTATAACTTATTTTATCCCGATTATTTGTCTCTTTGTTAAACTCTGTAAGGTGTCCTTGAGACTTTGGTATAGGCGCCCAAAATAAAATGTATTATTATTATTATTATATAGGGACAGGTGTTGCATCTTCTGTGGTTGCTGGGGGAGGTACATGGGGAGGGGGTGGTGTGTGTGGGAAAGGATGAGTTAACCAGGGAGTTGCGGCGGGAACGGACTCTGCGGAAGGCGGAAAGGGGTGGAGATGGGAAGATGTGACTAGTGTTTGGATCCCGTTGGAGGTGGCAAATATTTTGGAGGATTATGTGTTATATGTGATGGCTGATGGGGTGATAGGTAAGGACTAGGGGAACTCTGTCTCTGTTGTGACTGGGGGAGGGGGAGCAAGGGCGGAGCTGCGGTACCGAGGAGACAGGAGTGAGGGCCTCATCCATGATGGGAGAGGGGAACCCTCATTCCCTAAAGAATGAGGAACATCTGGACTCTGTAAACAAAGCAATTAGCTTCCTTGTCCATTTCACCTGTATATTTCACCAAGATCATCCCCATACTTCTTATCTGAGCTATCTCAATCAAAATCTCTCTTCCCCTTCACCTTAAAGTCAATTGAGTTCATTTGCATTGAACCATATCCAAGAATAAACCTCCTTGGACATGGAGAATAAGGTGCACAATGTACTCAATGTGCTGTATCACTAAATCCATGTCAATATAAAAATAATACAAGTCTTCCTAACTTTTGTACACCATGCCTCCGACAATAAAGGCCTAGAGGCCAACTATCTTCCTATTTGCTGGGAATTTAATGTACAGTAATGTAACTTCCTGAATTTTGTGCATTAGTACTTCTGTGGCCCAACATTTGCCTGCTTCTCAACATTAGAAAAATATATTTTATGATATTCCAATTAAAATGAATACCAGTTTCCCACATTGAATGCTATCGCCAACCTTCTTGCCCACTTTCTTGATGTTTCTATATCCCTTCACACATATTGTTTCCTCTTTACATCTTATATTCTCGCCTAACTCGATATTATTAGCAAACATGGACACTGCATGATTTATGCATCCATCTAAATTAATAATGATCTACAACTAAGGACCCATTATGGTTTGTATGACTAGCAGTCTTTTAGTACGAGCTCACCAACCTGAAAGTGACCCTTTTATACCAATTCTGTTTGGTCCCCTCTCACCAATCCTAACAATCCTACCGCCCCAGCAGTTCATACATTATGAAATAATATTTCACGTTGTACTTTAACAAATGCCTATGGAAACTGCATCCACTGATTCCACCTTATTAACGCAATAGTTTCATTTTAAAATAACGACATTAGAATTATTGAAACAAGATTTGCCTTTCACAGAACAGTTTGAAACAGATATATGGTGAACTAGAATGACCCCTGGAGGGAATCTTCTGCTTACAAGATGTGAGCAGATTTGTCCAGCTTTTACCCTTGAGGAGCACACTTGGATTCTTGAAAAGAGATTGAAATTTATCTGTTTAACTATCACCTCAAAACACCAGTGCTCCTACCTTTGAACTCCACACGAAGTCTAACTAGGGAGGGCAGACTTCCTCAGATCTCCTAAAGGGCCTGTCCCACTTGGCGATTTTTTTTCGGCGACTGCCGGCGTCGTATCCGGGTCTCCAAAAGATTTTGAACATTTCAAAATCCAGCGGCGACAAAAAAATGTTGTGACACTTGAAAAAACACAGAGCGTCAGTCATCACACCACGTCACACCACATCATGCCGCAAATTTTTCGTTAACCTGATACGTCAGTCAATTATGCCGACAGGCCCCTAACACTTGGACTAAGAAATCAGCTTGCGAAGCCTGCAGTCCAGCTAAAATTTGGCACAAGTCCAACAGGCTCATTAGATTAACAAGGACAAAATTACAATGTTGAGGATGGTAAGTGGATGTTAATTTCCTGTGCATTTATTTTAATTCAGTTGATTCATTTGTGATCTAGTTCTTAATTTAATTATCATTGCATATATATGATTGTGTCTGTATGAAAATGTCAGATGCAACCAATGAGTCTGTGAAACACAAGACACTAAGTGCTGGAGTAACTCAGCGGGTCAGGCAGCATCTCTGGAGAACCTAGATAGATGATGTTTTGGGTCACTACCCTCTTCAAAATTATTCTTTATGTCTTTTTTTGTAAACCAGCACCTGTAGTACCTTGTTTTGACGATGTGGGCCGGAGCTGATAGAGATGTCAATGATTTTCTGGGGCCAAAGCCTGCAGCTCCTGATCAGAGGAGGCTTTGTGAGATGCTTGGACCTCCTTGCCGGCTTCCAATGTGCCTGAAGGTGTGGTGCGAGAGAGAGTGTGCTCCAAGCGCAGAAGGGCAGGCAACCAGCAATGTCAGGTGGATTGCCAATCTGCAGAAGGTCTGTTCCCCACCCATTAGGATTTCCTAAATACTCTGGAAGCAGTATTCTTTAAAAGAATATTAGAGCAATTTCTTGATTGTTCCACTCGCACTTCAAAAACACTTCAAAAACAAGTGGGCTTAAGGAAGCCGCTGATTGGTGGAAGCAGACAAGAGGGAGCAGCTGATTGGGAGTCAGATCCCTGCTGATTGTACTGTATTGTAGCAGTTTGTTTTGTATTGTATCCAGGGTAAGGGGAGTATGAGGGCCAGGGCAGTTTACTGTTCTGGATGTCAGATGTATTGTATCCAGGGTAAGGGGAGTATGAGGGCCAGGGCAGTTTACTGTTCTGGATGTCAGATGTATTGTATCCAGGGTAAGGGGAGTATGAGGGCCAGGGCAGTTTACTGTTCTGGATGTCAGATGTACTGTATCCAGGGTAAGGGGAGTATGAGGGCCAGGGCAGTTTACTGTTCTGGATGTCAGATGTATTGTATCCAGGGTAAGGGGAGTATGATGGCCAGGGCAGTTTACTGTTCTGGATGTCAGATGTATTGTATCCAGGGTAAGGGGAGTATGAGGGCCAGGGCAGTTTACTGTTCTGGATGTCAGATGTGGGAAGTCATGGAGTCTGATAGCCCTCCAGAC
Source organism: Malacoraja senta (assembly GCA_038087875.1). Taxonomy (NCBI): domain Eukaryota; kingdom Metazoa; phylum Chordata; class Chondrichthyes; order Rajiformes; family Rajidae; genus Malacoraja; species Malacoraja senta. The sequence continues at coordinate 119,904,609 of CM075977.1, forward strand.
GTCCACATCTGCGCCAGGTGTATCGAAATGGGGCTCCTAAGGGACCGTATTAGGAACCTGGAGCAGCAGCTCGATGACCTCCGTCTGGTCAGGGAGAGCGAGGAAGTCATTGAGAGGAGTTACAGGGAGGTGGTCACTCCAAGACCACAGGAGGCAGGCAAGTGGATCACGGTTTGGAGAGGCAAGGGGCACAGGCAGGGACTAGAGAGTACCCCGGTAGCTGTACACCTTGACAATAAGCACTCCTGTTTGAGCACTGTTGGGGGGGACAGCCTACCTGGGGGTAGCGACAGCGGCCGGGCCTCCAGTACAGAGACCGGTCCTGTTGCTCAGAAGGGTAAGGAAAAGAAGAGGAGGGCAATACTAATAGGGGACTCTATAGTTAGGGGGTCAGACAGGCGATTCTGTGGACGCAGTCGGGAGACCCGGATGGTAGTTTGCCTCCCTGGTGCCAGGGTCTGTGATGTGTCTCAACGTGTCCAAGATATCCTGAAAGGAGAGGGAGAGGAGCCCGAGGTTGTGGTACATATAGGTACCAATGACATAGGTAAAAAAAGAGAAGAGGTCCTGAAAGGAGAATTTAGGGAGTTAGGAGGGGAGTTAAAGAGAAGCACAGCAAAGGTAACAATCTCGGGATTACTGCCTGTGCCACGCGACAGTGAGAGTAGGAGTGGAGCGAGGTGGAGGATAAATGCGTGGCTGAAGGACTGGTGCAGAGGGCAGGGATTCAAATTTCTGGATCATTGGGACCTCTTTTGTGGAAGGTGCGACCTGTACAAAAAGGATGGGTTGCATTTGAACCCGAGGGGACCGATATCCTGGCGGGGAGATCTGCAAAGGCTACTGGGGAGACTTTAAACTAGAATGGTTGGGGGGAGGGACTCAAATAGAGAAAGCTATTAGACAGTGTGTGAGGCAGGAGGCAGAGAAGGAAAGCACTCAGACCCAACATGTAGGGGGGAAAGAAGAAAACAATAATAAACAGAGAATAAGAGGTGGTAGGGTTCTTAAATGGGTGAGCAGAGAAACAGAGGGGTGTAAAATGCGGGCGGAAGCAATAGGTAGCAAGGTGAAAAGTAAAAGTGGCAGGCAGACAAATCCAGGGCAAAAATCAAAAAGGGCCACTTTTCAACATAATTGTATAAGGGGTAAGAGCGTTGTAAAAACAAGCCTGAAGGCTTTGTGTCTCAATGCAAGGAGCATTCGTAATAAGGTGGATGAGTTGAACGTGCAGATAGCTATTAATGATTATGATATAGTTGGGATCACGGAGACATGGCTCCAGGGTGACCAAGGCTGGGAGCTGAACATCCAGGGATATTCAATATTCAGGAGGGATAGAGAGAAAGGAAAAGGAGGTGGGGTAGCATTGCTGGTTAGAGAGGAGATTAACGCAGTGGAAAGGAAGGACATTAGCTTGGAGGATGTGGAATCGGTATGGGTGGAGCTGCGAAACACTAAGGGGCAGAAAACGCTGGTGGGTGTTGTGTACAAGCCACCTAGCAGTAGTAGTGAAGTTGGGGATGGCATCAAACAGGAAATTAGAAATGCGTGCAACAAAGGCAAAACAGTTATAATGGGTGACTTCAATCTACATATAGATTGGGTGAATCAAATTGGCAGGGGTGCTGAGGAAGAGGATTTCTTGGAATGTATGCGGGATAGTTATCTAAACCAACATGTAGAAGAACCAACGAGAGAGCAGGCTATTCTAGACTGGGTATTGAGTAATGAGGAAGGGTTAGTTAGCAGTCTTGTTGTGCGTGCCCCCTTGGGCAAGAGTGACCATAATATGGTTGAGTTCTTCATTAGGATGGAGAGTGACATTGTTAATTCAGAAACAACGGTTCTGAACTTAAAGAAAGGTAACTTTGAGGGTATGAGACGTGAATTGGCCAAGATTGACTGGCAATTAGTTCTAAAAGGGTTGACGATGGATATGCAATGGAAGGCATTTAAAGACTGCATGGATGAACTACAAAAATTGTTCATCCCAGTTTGGCAAAAGAATAAATCAGGGAAGGTAGTGCATCCGTGGATAACAAGGGAAATCAGCGATAGTATCAAAGCAAAAGATGATGCGTACAAATTAGCCAGAAAAAGCAGCATACCAGAGGACTGGGAGAAATTCAGAGACCTGCAGAGGAGGACAAAGGGCTTAATTAGGAAAGGGAAAATAGATTATGAAAGAAAACTGGCAGGGAACATAAAAACTAACTGCAAACGTTTTTATAGATATGTGAAGAGAAAGAGATTAGTTAAAACAAATGTAGGTCCCTTGCAGTCAGAAACAGGTGAATTGATCATGGGGAACAAGGATATGGCGGACCAATTGAATAACTACTTTGGTTCCGTCTTCACTAAGGAAGACATAAATAATCTGCCGGAAATAGCAGGGGACCGCGGGTCAAAGGAGATGGAGGAACTGAGTGAAATCCAGGTTAGTCGGGAAGTGGTGTTGGGTAAATTGAATGGATTAAAGGCCGATAAATCACCTGGGCCAGATAGGCTGCATCCCAGAGTACTTAAGGAAGTAGCTCCAGAAATAGTGGATGCATTAGTGATAATTTTTCAAAACTCTTTAGATTCTGGAGTAGTTCCTGAGGATTGGAGGGTAGCAAACGTAACCCCACTTTTTAAGAAGGGAGGGAGAGAGAAAACGGGGAATTACAGACCAGTTAGTCTAACATCGGTAGTGGGGAAACTGCTAGAGTCAGTTATTAAAGATGGGATAGCAGCACATTTGGAAAGTGGTGAAATCATTGGACAAATTCAGCATGGATTTACGAAAGGTAAATCATGTCTGACGAATCTTATAGAATTTTTCGAGGATGTAACTAGTAGAGTGGATTGGGGAGAACCAGTGGATGTGTTGTATCTGGACTTTCAGAAGGCTTTCGACAAGGTACCACATAAGAGATTAGGATACAAACTTAAATCACACGGTATTGGGGGTTCAGTATTGATGTGGATAGAGAACTGGCTGGCAAACAGGAAGCAAAGAGTAGGAGTAAACGGGTCCTTTTCACAATGGCAGGCAGTGACTAGTGGGGTACCGCAAGGCTCAGTGCTGGGACCCCAGCTATTTACAATTTATATTAATGAACTGGATGAGGGAATTGAAGGCAACATCTCCAAGTTTGCGGATGACACTAAGCTGGGGGGCAGTGTTAGCTGTGAGGAGGATGCTAGGAGACTGCAAGGTGACTTGGATAGGCTGGGTGAGTGGACAAATGTTTGGCAGTTGCAGTATAATGTGGATAAATGTGAGGTTATCCACTTTGGTGGCAAAAACAGGAAAGCAGACTATTATCTAAATGGTGGCCGATTAGGAAAAGGGGAGATGCAGCGAGACCTGGGTGTCATGGTACACCAGTCATTGAAAGTAGGCATGCAGGTGCACCAGGCAGTGAAGAAAGCAAATGATATGTTAGCTTTCATAGCAAAAGGATTTGAGTATAGGAGCAGGGAGGTTCTACTGCAGTTGTACAGGGTCTTGGTGAGACCACACCTGGAGTATTGCGTACAGTTTTGGTCTCCAAATCTGAGGAAGGACATTATAGCCATAGAGGGAGTGCAGAGAAGGTTCACCAGACTGATTCCTGGGATGTCAGGACTTTCATATGAAGAAAGACTGGATAGACTTGGCTTATACTCGCTAGAATTTAGGAGATTGTGAGGGGATCTTATAGAAACGTACAAAATTCTTATGGGGTTGGACAGGCTAGATGCAGGAAGATTGTTCCCGATGTTGGGGAAGTCCAGGACAAAGGGTCACAGCTTAAGGATAAGGGGGAAATCCTTTAAGACCGAGATGAGAAAAAACCTTTTCACACAGAGAGTGGCGAATCTCTGGAACTCTCTGCCACAGAGGGTAGCTGAGGCCAGTTTATTGGCTATATTTAAGAGGGAGTTAGATGTGGCCCTTGTGGCTAAAGGGATCAGGGGGTATGGAGAGAAGGCAGGTACGGGATACTGAGTTGGATGATCAGCCATGATCATATTGAATGGCGGTGCAGGCTCGAAGGGCCGAATGGCCTACTCCTGCACCTATTTTCTATGTATCTATGTATCTATGTATTTCAAAATACAATCATACGCAGTTCACAGATTGCAAAATTAGGACCTCATCCATTTCATTTGAACAGCACTGTAAAATCTTCCATGCTGGTGCTTCAATTTTGGCTTGTAAGCAGGGAGAAGCACAGCCTGATGATAAGATTTTCCAAAAACATGGGTGAAGGATAAATCACTAGGCATTTTTGATGATTGTGTAGCAGTGGTCAAGAGCATTTTGGCCTCTGGTTGGATAGTTTAGTTTAGTTTAGAGATAAAGCGTGGAAACAGCCCCTTTGGCCCACTGGGTCTGTGCTGACCAGTAATCCCCACACATTAACATTATCCTACACGCTCTAGGGACAATTTACACATACACCAATCCAATTAACCTACTAACCTGAACGTCTTTGGAGTGTGGGAAGAAATCTAAGTTCTCGGAGAAAACCCACGCAGGTTACGGGGAGAACGTACAACCTCCGTACAGACAGCACCCGTAGTCGGGATCGAACCCGGGTCCACAGCGCTGCAAGTGCTTTAAGGCAGCAACTCTACCGCTGTGCCATCGTGCCATGGTTTTTGTATTGGTACTGGTATTCGATAACAATCAGCACGGGAGCACCTCAAGGCTGCGTGCTCAGCCCCCTGCTGTACTCACTCTATACTCATGACTGCGTAGCCGGTCATAGTGCGAACTCCATCATCAAGTTCGCTGACGACACCACTGTTGTGGGATGTATCACTGATGGGGATGAGTCAGAGTACAGAAGAGAGATCGAGCAACTGTCCATATGGTGCCAGCACAATAACCTGGCGTTCAACACGAGCAAAACCAAGGAACTGATTGTGGACTTTGGAAGGAGTAGGATGGGGACCCACAGTCCCGTTTATATCAACGGGTCGATGGTTGAACGGGTCAAGAGCTTCAAATTCCTGGGCGTGCACATCTGAAGATCTGTCCTGGTCTGAGAACACCGATGCAATTATTAAGAAAGCACATCAGCGCCTCTACTTCCTGAGAAGATTACGGAGAGTCGGTTTGTCAAGGAGGACTCACTCTAACTTCTACAGGTGCACAGTAGAGAGCATGCTGACCGGTTGCATCGTGGCTTGGTTCGGCAACTTGAGCGCCCTGGAGAGGAAAAGACTACAAAAAGTAGTAAACACTGCCCAGTCCATCATCGGCTCTGACCTCCCTTCCATCGAGGGGATCTATCGCAGGCGCTGCCTCAAAAAGGCTGGCAGTATCATCAAGGACCCACACCATCCTGGCCACACACTCATCTCCCTGCTACCTTCAGGTAGAAGGTACAGGAGCCTGAAGACTGCAACGACCAGGTTCAGGAATAGCTGCTTCCCCACAGCCATCAGGCTATTAAACTCGGCTCGGACAAAACTCTGAACTTTAATAGCCCATTATCTGTTATTTGCACTTGATCAGTTTATTTATTCATGTGTGTATATATTTATAGAATGGTATATGGACACACTGATCTGTTTTGTAGTCAATGCCTACTGTTGTGCTGAAGCAAAGCAAGAATTTCATTGTCCTATCAGGGACACATGACAATAAACTCACTTGAACTTGAACTTGTATTGATATTGCCACATTTACCGAGATACAATGAAATTCTTTGTTCAAGAGCTATCCAGTTAAAACATATCATACATAAGTGGTCAAGTTATACACAAGTACAACAGATTGTGCAAAGAGAAAATACCACAGGCCAGTGGTACAGCATTAAAACATTTTATCGAGTTACAGAGACATTTTACAGTGACAGGAAATTAATGTTACATTTGAAGTTGACAGAAGTCACGTTGATAGTATTTTGGTCGAACATCTTGAGGTTGCACTGGTTGAAGTCCCCAGCTATGATGAACAAAGCCATGTGGTACTTCATCTCAAGCTATTGGTGCCAATGAACCCTATATCCAGTACAAGCTTTGTGTGTGTATAGGGTAGCCTGTAAAATGATATCAGGATCGATAAAGTGAATTCTTGCAGCACTCGCCATTCCATTTTCCAGGTCTGGGGGGTGGGGGGTCATGAATTTGCCAGGACTAGCAAGCCTGAGCACCATGAGGTGTTGCTCAGGAAGCAACCCCCCTTGCCTCTTACCTTGCCCGAAGACACTGTACAGTCAGGTGAAGCAAGTGTGAGCCATGTCTGTTTTACACAGAGTACCACAGTAATCTCTCAGTTCCATGAGATAGATAAGTCTACTTTTACGTTCATCCAGCTTGTTTTTAATAGCATAAATGTTTGTCAGCAGTATGCTTGGGAGGGGGAGCTTGAAATCTCGCGGTTTCAGTCTCATTTGCAGACCAGCTCAACTTCCTCGCTTCCTGGGTAAATGGCTGCTTCTAGTCGGACGTATATTAGAATTTACAAAAATTGCATTTTTAAATGATTACATATGTGGACCAATTTATTGAGCTGGCAATGTCAGGGAATAATATTACAAATTTTGCTTTATGTTATTTAATTTGCTCCATGAAAAACTCACGAAAGGAAGCAAAATATTGTTTTTCCTTTGTTTTTCAATGCTAACTGTAAGATTAAATTAACAGGATCTTTTCATGATTATTTGTTTGCCAACTGATTCATTGTGTTTGCATTTCTCCTCACCTGGTTGATGAGGAGAGATTGCTGCACAAAATAAATTACTTTAAAAATTCTTTGGATTATTTTGAGAAATCTAATCAAAAAGCACAAAGATCATTCTGTTGATTACATTTTCACAACAAAGCATTTGATGGGAGCCAATTAGCCCTCACAAATGTGTTTCTTATAGTTTATGGAATAAACTGTCACTCTTTCGCTCAAAATTTACAAACACTATTTTGCCATTTTTAACATTTGCTTTTTGTAATTTGCAAAGAGCATGAAATAGTTGCAATATTCAGGCATTGAATAGAGATTGCACATCTGACATGGAATAAACAATAAATTATGACTCAAGCAGTATTAGCCCACCAAAAGCCTACTGTGCAAAGAGCTGATTGGATTTCTTGAAACCTTTTTCTCATTAATTACTACTGACAATGTTCCATGTTGTGACATATTTACCTGGTGCATTAACTGTCAAAGGTTGAGCCCTGATCTTCATAAATATGATAGAATTAGACATATATTTTTGGTGAAGTGTATTTTTTATCCAGTTCATTTCATCCAAAACAAAATGTAATTCAGCTTCACATCATTTATGTCAAAAAGAAAATGATATTAGTGGAGCAGATTTTCATTTGTTACTATCATGTAGGCAAGACCAAAGATACTAGTATACTTGGGCAAGACTTGCATAATTATGCTGTGTATTTAGAAACAAATGGATATTCTGTAAAATAGTACAGGTGTCAGGGGTTATGGGGAGAAGGCAGGAGAACGTGGTTAGGGGGGGGGGATAGATCTGCCATGATTGAATGGCTCGTGGGTGAGATGCTAAATGAGTCCTTTGCGTCTGTTTTCATCAAGGAGAAGAACATGGAAGACAATGAGATTAGTGTGGAGAACATTAATATGCAAGGGCAATTTGAGATTGATAAGGTTGAGATATCGGGGCTCTTGAAGTGGTTTAAGGTGGATAAATCCCCAGGATCGAATGGGCTTTATTCCAGGTTATTATGAGAGGCTAGAGAAGTTATTGCAGGAAGCTTGACAATGATCTTAGCATCTTCTCTAGCCACATAAAGGACAGTCAGCGTGACTTTATGCACGGCAGGTCTTGTCTTACTAATTTGATTGAGTTTCTTGAGGAGGTGATGGAGGTGATCAATGAGGGAAGGGTGGTCAATGATGTCCACATGTATTTTAGTAAGACATTTGATAAAGTCCCCATGGTAGGCTGATCCAGAAGATTAAGATGCACGGGATTAACGGTGACTTGGTGGTATGGATTCAGAACTGGCTTACTGATACAAGACAGAGGGTAGTGGTGGAAGAACAATACTCAAGCTGTAGGTCTGTGACCAGTGGAGTTCCACAGGGATTTGTGCTGGGACATTTGCTAGTTGTGATATATATAAATGACCTGGACGTAAATTTAGAAGGGTTGATTAGACCATCACGCAATGTGGCCAAGGCCATCGTGCAAGCCAACCTCCCTTTCATTGACTCCATCTACACCATGCTGCCTTGGCAAGGCCACCACAATAATCAAGGACCAGTCTCATCCCAGTCACGCCATCCTCTCCACTCTCCCACCAGGCAAGAGACACAGAAATTTGAAAATGCATTCCTCCTGATTCAGGGACAGTTTTATACCAGCTGTTATCAAGCAACTGAATGGTCCTCTCATCAGCTAGAGTGTAGTCCTGACCTCCCATCTGGCTCTTTGGAGACCACTGACCAGTCTTTAATCAGACTTTATCTTGCCCTAAATGTTGTACCCTTTATCCTTTAGCTGTCTACTGTGGATGACTTGATTGTGATTATGTATACATTTTTATTTGACTGCATAGCATGCAAACGAAAGCTTTTTGCTGTACCTCAGAACATGCAACAATAATATACTAAACTAAACTAGTAACTTTGCGGATGACACCAAGATTGTTGGAGTAAGGCTGTCAAAATATATAGTGGGATATAGATAGTTACAGAAATGGGTGGAGAAAAGGCAGATGGCCTTTTAATCCGAACAATTGTAGGTGTTGCGCTTTGGCAGGTCAAATGTAAGAAGAAAATATATAATTAATGGCATGACCCTTAACAGCATTGATCAACAGGATTAGGTGCAGGTAGATATGAGATGGCATCATGTTCGGCAGAGACATTGTGGGCCGAAGGTCCTTTTCTTGCACTGTACTGGCCTTTGTCTTATGTTCTATAATTGCCCTTTAGAAGGACAATTCTCCCATTACCTAACATATCTACTTAAAAAGTAATTCTTCTGAGTGTTGGGATCATGTTGATTGAATTTTTAAATATTTTATAAATATTCATTCAAGCTTAAAGAAACAGGCAGATTCATTGGAAGGGTGGCACGGTGGCGTAGCGGTAGAGTTGCTGCCTTACAGCGCCAGAGACCCAGGTTCGATCCCGACTATGGGTGATGTCTGTACGGAGCTTGTACATTCTCCCTGTGACCGCGTGGGTTTTCGCCAAGATCTTCGGTTTCCTCCCACACTCTAAAGACATACAGGTTTGTAGATTAATTGCCTTGCTATAAATGTAAATTGTACCTAGTGTGTGTAGGATAGTGTTAATGTGCGGGGATCGCTGGTCGATGTGGACTCGGTGGGCCGAAGCAGCTGTTTCACTAAACTAAACTAAACTAACCTAAACTAAAACATCTGACCTGGGCTTCATGCATTGTTCTAAAACTTTTAGTTTATCCAATTTTTAAACACACATTGGCAGATGCTTTCAGTTTGACCCCATGGTGTAATAAAGTTATACAAGTAGTACACATTAATGAAGACCTACCCTAACACAGTGACTGCCAAACAAAAGGCACATTGATGTACAAATTTACTAGTAAATAGAAAGGCAAGATCTAAATTAGCTCAATGTCATCCATGTAAACATGGCTGTTTATTATGGAGATGATAATCTTCATTATAAACAGGCCAGTTGTTAAAGGTCTGTCTCACGAATCTGCGGTCATTGGCGGTGAAACGGGAAGAATCTGCCGCCATAGACCGCGCACTCGTGAGAAAGAACAATTCCCGGGCCGTGCGACGGTGTTCCCAACACCGCGCGGTGCAAAAATAAAATCGACAATGTCGAAAACCAAATACTCACCGCACAACCTCCACCAGTGATGCACGAGTGCGCACGGCCGCTCGCACGGGCCGCCGCCAGTGTGGGTCGAGCGCCGTGCGTCAAACCTCCTCTGCCACAGCCTCCGCCAGTGACGCACGTGCCGCCGCCAGTGAGGCATGTGTGCTGCGCGGCCGCAGGCACAGCCATCGCTACAGCGCCGCGATCAGGATGGCCGCCGCCACAGCCGCCGCTGGTGAGTCACGTGCGGGGGGCCGACGTCATCGCAGTCGGCCCGCCCTTTTTTTACTTACCGCAAGCACGTGGGACCCGCCGTGTTTGAATTAACTCGGCCCCGCGCAGCATCCGTGCGGCGCTCCGGTGGATAGCCTCGACGCTCTCGCCGTTGCCGCGCGGTCCTAGCTACCGTCTACACCGCGCTTCACCGCCGATGACCGCAAACAGGTAAGACACGGCCTTTACTGTTTGATGGGGTCCATAGCATTCATAACTTCAATCCAATCAGAAAAATTAAACAAAACTAATCGGAACCTGTTGGCTCCAATTATAGAGGCAGTTACAAAAGCCGGCACGCAGCTGGTCTCATTTTTTGGGCAATTGTTGCTTATTTTCAAAGATTATTGAGATGAAAGATGATAAGGTACTGCCCATGATGCAGTTATAAGGTGATTTTTCAGAGAGAATAAAATTTGGCTTCATGTATGTCAAGGGAGTTGATTTATTTTGAAACAAAAGGAATAAAAGTGCTCCATTTCACAAAAGCTTGTGAGCCTGGTGATCATCAGGAGGGATAGAGATTTGGGGTGGTGGCAAAGCAGTTCAGTGGAATGCATGAGTTTGGTGGGGTGGCATGAAAGGTAACTAAATGGCTAAACATTTAGAAGTCTCTGGGAAAACCACAACACCCAAAATGCTCCAAAATGGGTGGAATTTCTGGAGAGACATGAAATCATGTTGAAATGTTGTTCATTTCTTGTTTCACTCAACAAAACCTTGATTTTCACCCACAAAATCATGGTCTTATCGCATGGAGACAGGCCATTCGGCCCACCACTTAACAAATTGCAACAATACTATTTTCCATGATTCCCAATCACCTCCCCACCCCACCTCCTTCTACAAGTTCTGCTGTTCCTCGGCAGAAGGTTTAATACCAGCAAAAAATCCACCTGCATTGTTAAATAAAATATAATGTTATAGATTGTGAGCAAACAACACTCTGCAAAACACAAAGCAAATTGAAGAAGCATTCAGATCCGAATTGCTCATCTGTCCATGTCTTTTCACAGATATTGCCTGACTCATTAGGTTCCCCCAGAAAAATATGACATAAAGTGCTGGAATAACTCAACAGGTTAGGCAGCATCCCCACAGGGATAGGTGATGTTTTGGGTTGGAACCCTTCTTCAGACTTCTGACCTGCTGTGTTACTCCAGCACTTTATGTCTTTTTTGGTAAACCAGCATTTGGTTCCTCGTTCCTACCATGTGCTCGAGCAGTTTGTTCAGTGCTCAAGATTCCAGCATTTGCACCGTGTATCATCCCGATGAGACCACGAACTGTGTATGTGATTAGAGTCAAGGTAACAAACTTGTCTTTGATGTGATAACTTGGGTGTGATCGCGACAAATTCCTGTAACAATAAATAAATGAGACAATAGAAATCTATAATGGGAAATGTTTGCAAAAACCTGTTACGGCTTTAAAACATGAAGAGTTTTCCAAATTTATTATTACTCCTCGTTTTAGCATCATTTCAAGTTGAAACATCACACTATTTATTTAATGGAACTGCTGAAGTATTCATGTCTATTCCATTATTGTGCATAATAGCATCAAGAATAATTTACATAATGAAGCTGCAGCTGATAGAAGTAATTCAGGTGAAATGCCCTTTGAGTAAAGAGGAAGCTGGTGAAATCACCGTACGTGCACTGACAGAAGGAATTTTTTTAACAATTCACCACTTTTATTAAGATATTCTGGTTGGTGAGTCTACAAGCCAATGGTATGAACATTAAATTTTCCAATTTCAGGAAGCCTTTACCTCCTGAGTTCCTCTCTCTCTCTTCCACCTTCTGACCTATCTCTGGCCCTCCAAAATATATCCCCTTTCCCATACCCCTCCCCCACCCCTCCGCTCTAGACCCTAGCTCTTTGAGCTTTTGTGCCCCTGCATATCAATCTTCAGCCTCTATTCCACCTACATACTCACCCTCCATCTGCTCATTATCCTCTCTTCAGTCGGTCTATCACGTACTGGACCCTGCCTCACCCTTCCCCCCTCACTCGTTTTACTCGTTAACTTCCCTCTCCATTCTCAGGGTCCTGATGCAGGGTCTGGACCCGAATCTTTGACAATTCCCTCACCCCTTAACCTGCTGAGTTCCTACATTTTCACATATGGATCTTTGATCCAGATTCCAGCACCTGCAGTCTCCTGCATCTCCATTTACTATTCCTTATGGGCCTGTCCCACTTGGGTGATTTTTCAGGCGACTGCCGGTGACTGTCAAGTTGCCGGCAGTCGGCTGAAAAACCGGCAACTTTAACGGCCACTGTCAGAGTGGAACACACACACACAAACACATCGCTTCCTTCACCAGCCTGTTATGCAGGCGGGGGACAGAGCAAGCGGGGGAGTGCTGTCTGAGTGAAATTCACACGGTGCAAAGCCAAGATGATACAGACACACACCGCGATGAACAGGAAGGTTGGCGCTGTAATTAAGAAGCTAAAAAACACAGTGTATGGTAGGTCCTTTAAAAGAGGGGGGGAGAGGGGAGAGAAGGGGGTAGAAGTAGTGGGGACAACTTTTAAGAAGCCAGAGATACACAGCTGTGAAGCTCGGCGGGCATTAACATTACCGGTCGGTTATCTTTGGTTCTGAAAACTACTGCTTACGTTTTTTATTCCCAATGAGCCAATGAAATTCACCGGTCAGCACTGGCTACAACCTAAGAGAACCTAAAAGAAGCTTCGATCTCCTGGTAACCCACTAGGACCTCCTGGCGACCCACCTACGGCACGAGAATTCACGCTACTCTCCATGGCGGCTTCATTCTAGTCGCCGCTAATTTTTCAACTAAGTGGGACAGGCCCATTACTGAAAGTATCTATGTGATGTATAAACAATTGTATGGCTTTGAAACTGGTGGCCAAATCAGCAAAATGCTGCCACGTTATTGTTCACTGCGGCACAAAATCAGGACGTATTGGTCCTTGGTGAATTTTCCCAAATTAGATTGGTTAGAATGCCCAAGAAATGTTGTGATCCATCAGCACAGAAAATGTGTTGCCAGAACTGAAATATATATTTGATGTTACAATATAATAATTAAGTGCAACTTGTTCACCCTGAAAGTTAGCCCCATGTCCAATAACTTGACTTTTTTGAATAAGGCTAACACCAACTTGGTTTTGAATTTGATTGTTTGAATTTTTGTTCTGATGTTATCGCCTCCTATAGTCTTTTCTGTACACTTCTGGCTGAACATGGTTGTGAGTATTTAATTGTCTTTATCTTTAGCATGGACATTGTTGAGAATGTGAATGCTATCTTTGCTTCATTACAAACATGTGGTCACATATTGCAACTTCATTATTATCTAATATTAGATCAGACTCGTGAACTCAAACACCAGAGAATCAATAGACAATAGACAATAGGTGCAGGAGTAGGCCATTCGGCCCTTTGAGCCAGCACCGCCATTCAATCTGATCATGGCTGATCATCCCCAATCAGTACCCCATTTCTGCCTTCTCCCCATATCCCCTGACTCCGCTATCTTTAAGAGCCCTATCTAGCTCTCCCTTGAAAGTATCCAGAGAACCTGCCTCCACCGCCCTCTGAGGGAGAGAATTCCACAGACTCACAACTCTCTGTGTGAAAATTTAATTCCTCATCTCCGTTCTAAATGGCTTACTCCTTATTCTTAAACTGTGGCCCCTGGTTCTGGACTCCCCCAACATCAGTCCCATGATCTCACAAGTGTCCGTGATGAGAGTCTGATCCCAATTTTCGGCTTTTCAAAAATCTTTGTCATCTTTAACACCCTTGGCCCTTTATGACGATAATTCAACTTGAAAAAAACCCACTTAGTTTATCCTGTGGATCCTACTATGGAGGGAATGAGCAGTAATAATGAACATCGCTGTATTGTTTCATATTATTCTGGAAATTTGGTACAAAAGCTGAAACTTTAACTACTTTTCACATTCCACTGATGCTTCATGACCACCTGGACATTTGGACTCTGGTTATGTCATTGCGGCTTTCTGAATTAGGTGGGCATCAAGTGGGCATCAAGTGACATCAGCCCATGGAATACTTGTTTTGGACCATTGTAGAGAATATGATGTTGTTTTGGGAGGGATCATCAATGGACCCCCATCAAGGTAAGTCCTATACTACCCATCTCACCTTTACATTTCCCTATATGTTACTGATTGCTCACCTTGTGTTCTCACCCCAGATCCCTAGGCTCTTGGTTTTCCAACCCCCTGATGAACAAGCTTTCCAACCACAGCTACCAGACCACCACACCTCCAAGCTCCCATTCGCCCCAAGGTCCCATTTCCCCTTTGGCCTTGATCAATTCAACCCTCTGTCTTCCTGATGCCATGAGGCTTGAGAGTCCCAATTGCCCAACTCTCCCATGCCCCAGATTGAGCCTAAGAGCTTCATCTCAGCCTGTGACCACAATTCTCTGATAACTAACACCCATTATCCTCTCATCCCACCTTTGGCTCAATCCACCCCAATGCCCATCTCAGTCCTCTCTCTTCTGTCCACCGAATCTCACTCAGGCTCCAATACTCAGTTTCTGACACTACTCCACCATAACAAATTCCCATTCTACACATTCCATTGCCCTCAGTTGCAATTTGCTATTACCTGACTCATACTCCTCATTTCAGATCCTACTCCTTTCTTGGTGATTCCCACTCCCAGGACTTTATCTTTTATTGGTTGACTTCCAACACTTATTCCAAGTTCCAGTTCTTTGCTTGGCTATCTCACTCCACCACACCACACCATACCACACCACACCACACCACACCACACCACACCACACTACACCACACCACACCACACCACACCTTCCCTGAAGCCAATTTTCTCTCCATTCAGCTCCCTCTCCTTGGATCCCATGCACTCTAACCTTCCAGAGCAGTCTACCATGTGGAACCTTGTCAAATGTCTTGATGAAATCCATATATACACCGTCTACAGCTCTGCCCTCATCAACCTTTTTGGTGACGTCATCAAAATATTTAAACTTTAAAGACTAAAGTTATTTGAGGATATTTAAATTCTGCAATTAAATGAATCTAACTTATAAAACAAGTTTCAGTAAATATAACCATAACATGACCAGACTACTGTAAATTAAAAATTGGTCCACTGATATTCTTCAGGGATAGAAATATATCATCTTTACCCAATCTGGGCTATACATTCCATGAGATCCCCACTGTGGTTATCTCTTAACCATTTCATAGTTCAGGGGTAAATAGAGATGGGCAAGAAATGCAGTCATTGCCAGTGACAGACGTATCCCATGAGTGAATACATTAAAGAAATCTTCAGTCAATTTTGCACGAAGCTTCTTCATAGAACTTATAAAATGCTGCCTGCTAGGTCATTTCAAAATCTTGCTTCAGATGGCTTTTTTACACATCCCTTTAGAAGAATTTGTTTCAAATAAACCAGCCAAAATGGTGCAGATTTAGAATGGTTTTGGGCTTAGATAGATGATGAAGCCAAGGGGGAACTGAATGAGATCAATGGCGAGGAAATAGGAAAAAAATGTGCTTCTTTCAATGATCCAGATATAATTGGAAAAAGAGCAAGAGCATTGATGCGGAGAATATGAAGATGTCGTGCTGCCTGCACCAGTAGGAAAGATTGCAGGTGAATCTCGAATACCCTGTCCCCTAACATTTTCCTGCAGGTTTTTCATTTAGGCTTGCAATGTATGTTGCACAAGGATTGATATTAACATTCAGCTCTATCCTTGCTGTCAAGGATTAAATCTTCAATACGCTCTCTGCTGAGGAAGAGGACAACAGATATAATTAAACCCACGGGAGTCCAAGAAGTATGATAAAACAGGCTGCAGTCATGCCGAAGCCTGGCTTTAGGTGCTGGATAACTTTAGTGAAGCCGTGCGTTTTTAGTGCAGTCAGAATCTCTACATGATTCTAATTTGTGGAGTATTACATAATATTGCTTTGAGGAAAAACTTTTTGCTTGTAGAGATGTGAATCATGAGGCAGATGGGGGAGGGAGCAAGGTCGCCACTTACACAGCATTCTTCATTACATTAGAAGATGCACAAAAGAGAAATGATGCAGAACAGAGGAGTCAGCGGCTACCAACTAGAGAAAGGAGAGGATGTTTCACCACTGCTTTCAATGAGTGATGACACATCATATGAAGTTATTTCACAAACCGCTGTTCTTTTCACATTCTGCCATGGTAACTCGCTGTCATTAGTTTTCCCACTTTCTCCTATTTCTCATAAAGAAACAGGTGAACATTGCACAATATGAACAGAAATGAATTTTGTACTCTTTGCTGAGGAGCCAAAATAACTTTGCACACCAAAATTCAGCCAATTAAGCCAAACTGCTCTATCAACCCATCAACAACTAATTAACTTTGTAACTTCTTTGAGGCAGCCAGCATACAGTACTTGCAGTAGCTCCTCATTGTTACTTTCTCTTTTGAGTAGTATAAGGAACGACTCTGCAGTTGGTGTCTGTTGATTGCAATTCTTCTGTGACTAGTCTCTATGAAGCTATCTCCAGGAAAGAGAGACTTCTGCAACTTTATCGTTGCAGAGGGAAAGAGCCACGGGATTACCTCTGAAGCTTCCTCGTAAGAGAGTTTAACAACTAGCAGCAGTCTATCAACTGCTCTTGACATCATTCAGAAACAATATCCGGCCAGTCAAATATTATGATTACATGAACAGGCCAAAGACTAGGTATTGTGCAGCGAGTGCCTCATCTTCTGAATGCCTAAGACCTTTCCACTATCTACAAACCACAAGATAGGAGCTTGATGGAATACTCTTCACTTCTCTAATAAGAATACATAGACTATTATTGTTATTATTGAATGAATGAATGAATAAGTTCATTGGCCAAGTATTCACATACAAGGAATTTGCCTTGGTGCTCCGCCCGCAAGTGACAATGACAGACAGTGACACTTAGGAATGACACATAACACACAAAACATTAATAATAAAACATTATTGATTAAACATGTGAATTAAATAAAATACCAGAGCAAAAGAAGGCTACAGATTTTTGGTTATTGAGTAGAGTTACTACTCGTGGAAAAAAGCTGTTTTTATGTCTGGCTGTGGCAGCTTTTACAGTCCGGAGTTGCCTTCCAGAGGGAAGTGATTCAAAGAGTTTGTGGCCAGGGTGAGAGGGGTCAGAGATGATCTTACCCGCTCGCTTCCTGGCCCTTGCAGTGTACAGTTCATCAATGGAGAGAAGGTTGCAGCCAATAACCTTCTCAGCTGATCGGAGGATTCGCTGCAGCCTCCGGATGTCATGCTTGGTGGCTGAGCCAAACCAGACCATGATGGAAAAGTTGAGGACAGACTCTACGATGGCCGTATAGAATTGGACCATCATTGCCTGTGGCAGATTGTGCTTCCTCAGCTGCCGCAGGAAGTACATCCTCTGTTGTGCCATTTGGACTGTCGATGGTAGCCCCCCATTTAAGGTCCTTGGAGATGATGGTTCCCAGGAACTTAAAAGACTCCACAGATGTGACTGTGGTGTTGTTGATGGTGGGCACTATTATCGTTTGTTTTTTGTGTGTACATATGTGTGTGTGTGTGTGTGTGTATGTATATACACACACACACACACACACATATGTACACACACATGTACACCCACATGCAGTATATATATACATATGATCTATATATATGTGTATTTGTGAGTATGTGTATATACACACACACTGAACTTTTTTTTCTCTCTCGTTTATTATATTGTTTACAGTGTACTATGTTTACATATTCTGTTGTGCTGTTGCAAGTAAGAATTTCATTGTTCTACCTGGGACATATGACAATAAAACACTCTTGACTCTTGACGAGTTATGCTCCAACAACACTCAGATACTCAATGTCTCTTCAAATGGCATCTCATAACTACCCTAAACATTTACTCGTTCCATCACTAACACATTATTTTTACAGTGTATACTATTGATTGAATGTATGGCAGTTACTCACCGAGATAATTCCATCAAGCCCCAAATCTATAAACTGAACAACATCATAGCACAAAAATATAAGTTCAAGGAAACATTACTACCTGCAGGGTTTTCTCCATATGACCATTATTTCATTGCTACTGGGTCTAATGCAGACAATTTGACAAGAATAACTATGGCGGGATATAAACTAGGCTTTAACAATAATGCCCATATTCAGTATACAAATTTAAAGGAATAACGCTCACTGGCACTCCTTGGAAGGGTAAGAATATCAATCTCCACATCTTTGAATCCATTGGATTAGGATGAACCTATGTCAATGAACCTCATTAATGAACTCTTTAATGAACCTATGTCAATATAATTACAAACAAAATTGTCTCAGATAGGTCATGGACGCCAGATCCAACTGTTGAGCCTTCTCGAGGTGTCGTGGGCCTAACTCAACGAAACACCAATGAAGGGAGGTGCCCACTTGATAACCCAAATGATATACTTGCATCTAATGGATTTTTTTTTTTAAAGATAATTAATATGTAGGTAGCTGTTTTTTTTGCATATGGAGTCATTTATTGTAAGTTTTTAACTGAAACATGGCTAGAACAAAATAACAGTGCAACCATTCTGATCGAGACAGCTCCTCCCAACTATAACTTTTTTGATGTATGTAGATCTGGAAAAAGAGGTGGAGGGGTTGCTGCTATATTTAAAAATGTATTTCAGGGGAAACAGACGTCACTTGGTGATTTTCCATCATTCGAATACCTTTGTGCTGTATTGAAATGTTCCCCCAAAGTTCTCCTATTAATTATTTACAGGCCACCCAAATATTATGCACATTTTTTCGATGACTTTACAGAATTATTGTCTAGCATCTCCACTGACTTTGACTGTCTAGTTATAACTGGTGATTTTAATTTTCATACTGATGATTTGAATGACAAGGGTGCAAAATAACGTTTTACTATTTTAGACACATTTGAACTGTCTCAACATGTGAAAGAGGCTACTCATTGTAAGGGGCATACCCTGGACTTGATTATCACAAAGGGTCTCAATGTTTCTGATATTTCTGTGACTGATCCTTCATTGTCTGACCACTTCTGTGGTTTTTTTTTAATATATCTTTTATTCCCGACATACAGACAAAATCAAATACTGTCAAAAAACGGTATATAAATGAACATTCTAATGTACTCTTTAAAAATGCCATCTCCTTGTTACCACCTCTAAACCCAGGTTCTGCTGATGATCTTGTAGATAACTTTAATTCCAAAATTGTGAAAGTTATAGATGTCATTGCACCTGTTATGGTTAAAACGATTTCTGGTAAGCAAAAGGCATCCTGGAGAAAAGCTGCTTTTGTAACAGCCCAGAAAAGAGAATGCCGGAAAGCTGAACGCATCTGGCGGAAAACAAAACTTCATATTCACCATGACATCTATAAAGAGAGCCTCCGTGCCTACAATTTAGACTTAAAAAGTGCTAGAGAAACATTTTTCTCCAATATCATTAACAACAACACTAATAAGGCAAAAACCCTATTTGCAACTGTTGACAGACGGACCAACCCCCCAACACAAATACCACCTGAACTCCATTCCAAGCAGAAATGCAATGAGTTTGCATTCTTTTATACTGATAAAATTGAAGGCATCAGACGTGCCATCAATATCTCTGCTTCAAACAAAAATGTTGGATCACCACCCTGTTTAGGCAAAAGTAACGTGGCAATGATGACATGCTTTAATGTCATAGACTCTAAAACTCTTGTGGAAACGGTGACACAACTAAGGCCATCCACCTGCTGCCTTGATGCTTTACCTACCAACTTCTTTAAGAATATTTTTGACTGCCTAGCAATAGACATACTGCAAATAGTTAACAGCTCTCTTCAATCAGGCAATTTCCCAAAAGCCTTGAAAACTGCAGTTATTAAACCCCTTTTAAAAAAGCGGAGCCTAGATGCCTCTATTATTAACAACTATAGACCAATATCAAACCTACCTTTCATAAGTAAAATCATTGAGAAAGTTGTCCTCCAGCAACTTAATCACTTCCTGGCTTCAACTGGCTGCTACGATAACTTCCAGTCAGGATTTCGACCTCTGAGACCGCCCTTATTAAAGTTGTAAACGACATCCGTCTTAACACAGACTCTGGCAAAGTTTCAATATTAATGCTATTCGACACTGTTGATCACTCAATACTTTTTGACAGGTTGGAAAAATGGGTGGGGCTTTCAGGCACAGTCTTAAGTTGGTTCAGGTCATATCTACAAGATAGGAACTATTTTGTTTCCATTGGCGACTGGTTCTGCAAGGTTCGATCTTAGGGCCCTCTTTATTCAACATCTACATGCTCCCACTAGGGCAAATCATGCGAAATAATAATATTGACCACCACTGCTATGCCGATGACACTCAAATCTATGTAGCGCTATCACAAAATGACTATCGCCCCATAGATCTGCTGTGCCAGTGCATTGAGCAAGTCAAAGACTGGATGTGCCAAAATTTCCTCCAACTAAATAAGGACAAAACGGAGATAATTGTTTTTGGTGCTAAAAAAGAAAGGCTTAAAGTAACCCAACACCTTCACTCTCTGTCCCTGAAAACTTCAAACAATGCCAGAAATCTCGGGGTTATTATGGATTCAGATTTACATTTCGACAGTCACAT
Source organism: Malacoraja senta (assembly GCA_038087875.1). Lineage (NCBI taxonomy): Eukaryota > Metazoa > Chordata > Chondrichthyes > Rajiformes > Rajidae > Malacoraja > Malacoraja senta. Next base: position 119,925,328 of record CM075977.1, read on the forward strand.
CAAATCAGTAACAAAATCGGCCTACTATCACCTCAAAAACGTAGCAAGACTAAGAGGACTCATGTCAGCTCAAGACTTAGAAAAACTTGTACATGCCTTTATTACTAGTAGGCCAGATTATTGTAACGGTCTCCTTGCAGGTCTTCCGAAAAAAAACTGTCAGGCAGCTACAGCTTGTTCAGAACGCTGTTGCTAGAGTTCTAACAAAGACCAAAAAATTTGAACACATTACACCGATTCTTAAATCCTTACATTGGCTCCCTGTATGTCAGAGAATTGATTTCAAAATCCTGCTGCTCACCTATAAATCACTACATGGTTTAGGGCCAAAGTATATCACTGACATGCTTCCACTATATAAGCCTTCTAGACCGCTAAGATCTTTTGAGACCAATCTGTTAGTGATTCCCAGAGTAAATACAAAACATGGGAAAGCAGGATTTAGTTACTATGCAACAAATAGCTGGAATAAACTTCCTGAAGATTTAAGACTTGCCCCTACTTTCACCACTTTTAAAACAAGACTGAAAACTTTTATGTTTACTTTAGCTTTCAGCTAAATCTTAACTACATTGCACTTTTAACTTTTGCACTTTTCTATAATGCATTTTTAACTTTTCTTTTCTTTTCTTTTAATTCTTCTATTTTATTTCATTTTATTATTTCATTTTATTGTATGACATGTTTTTATGTGAAGCACTTTGAGTCTGCCTCGTGTATGAAATGTGCTATATAAATAAAGTTGCAGTTGCAGTTGCAGTTGCAGTAAGTTGGTGTATTAAGTTAGATAATACTTTGGTTTTGGGTTTGGTTTTCTTAGTTAAGAGCTTATCCTGGAGTTATAACAGTTATCCTGTAATTTAACATCTAGTCCAGCTAGTGACTGCTGTGAACAGAGCAGCTGACAACTGGGGAAAGTCCATGTGACAGCTTGGAAAGACAGCTGACAGGAGGGAATAGATCCCACTGGAGCTGTTATGGGTTGCATCTCATTGCAGCAGTGGCGTAGATTGTAAACAGTCTCGCTGCATCCCTAAAAAGCTACGACAAATAAAAGAAAGATACCCCTAGAGTCTGCGACAGCGGGGGCGGAAGATGACTCACAGATGGATTACCCGGCTACAGACCACGGAACGGAAAAGTCTACAATATGGCGGGCAAATAAGCAAGCCATGCATGGTGAATCAAAGAGATTCTTATTGATGAAGTAAAGAGAACAACACACAAACGAATGGGGGGGAAGGCTGTCCCGGGGCTCTATACTTATACTGGGGCACACCGCTAAACCCGTGACAATTCCTTCCTGCCATTACCCAGTCACGTGACCCTACCCCTGACAGCCGAGGGTTCACATAGTGAGTGGCCTACCCACCGGGTGGCGCCACAGGACCCCTCCCAGAACCGGAGGCACGAAAGCGAAAGGGTAGACGGACGAGGCGTTGCCCCTGCACATCCACTAACAGGGATTGGGCCTGGAGGAAATCTGCGCCCAGCAACGCTGGGATATGTTGTCCACCATAAAGGTCCAGGTAAAATGGCATGGGCCAAAAATTAATGGGATCGTGCATATTCCATATGGAGCTGCCATTGACTGCAGTCAGCGAAGGCCCCCGCTTGCCAGAACAAGTGTCCACCCCCCACGGGGGTAAAACGCTAACCTCCTCACCTGTACCACCTGGAACCGTCGTCCTGAGTGTCGATCCCACGTGTAGAGGTGATGTTTCGGGCCGACCGCCGCAGCGACTACTGGCGGCCGGCCCTGGCATTTCCCGAATACGAGTAGGGCGGGTGGCACTGACGGGCTGCAGGAACCCAGCGCTGGTGGTAGCAACACCACTTCCCCTTACCGGGGTCGATCGGGACAGGTGGTGCAGCTGAACTCTCGGAGGAAGCAGGGCCTGGTTGCTGGGACCTACAAGGCACTGCCGATACTCAATTGATCGAACCACCGCCTTGCTGCTTGGCTCGCCACAGCTTGTCCGCATGCTCCGCTAACAGCAGGGGCTCTGCGAAATCCTCACCAGCGAGCAGCAGGTGGATGTCATCCAGCATCTGCTCCAAAAAGGCGTGCTCGAAAAGCAGGCAGGGCTGATGCCCGTCCATGAGGGTGAGCTCCGACGGCTTGCGATCACCGAGGCCGCCCATTTGCATGATCCGCGCTGCACGGTTCCGGCGGCTGAGCCCAAAGGTCCGCAAGAGCAGCACTTTAAGGCCCTCATATTTGTCCTGATCCAGCGGCGCGCGTAGGTAAGGGACCAGGCGACCGGCCATCTCCTGATCCAACGCGCCGACCACATAGAAGTACAGGGTGTCGTCGGCCATTATGCGTCGAACGTGGAACTGGGCCTCGGCTTCTTGGAACCACACCTAGGGCTGCGATGTCCAGAACACGGGCAGCTTCAGGGATACAGCATTCTGCTGGGCTGGATTGTCAGCGACCTCGGGCTGTTGAGGTTGATCGTTGTCGGCAAACATTATTGAAATCCAAAGTGACCATTTTGGATTGTCGGGGTCACCAATATGGCGAGAAAATAAGCAAGCCACACGTGGTGAATCAAAGAGATCTTTATTGATGAAGTAAAGAGAACAACACACACGCGAATGGGGGAAGGCTGACCCGGGGCTCTATACTTATACTAGGGCACACCCCTAAACCCCGTGACAATTCCTTTCTGCCATTACCCAGTCACGTGACCCTACCCCCAACTGCCGAGGGTTTGCATAGTGAGTAGCCTACCCACTGGGTGGCACCACAACTAGTAGGATTAGCGCATCAATGAAGGACAGCGGCTCAGTCATAGAGGGAAAGAAGCTCCAGGTCTGTTCTTGTGGTTGGCAGAAAGTAACAACAGTAAAGGGCCTCAGAATACATCAGGGAAAGAAGAAGTGCTTGTTAGAGGGAGTGCAGGGAAATCGCATTGAGCAGTACTTCTTGAGAAGTCAGTCGAGTCAGTCGAGTGATGTCCAGCGACGGGTAGAAAACCACAGTTCACAGGATATCATTATTCCTGTTACTGATGAGGAGGGAACAAGTGGTGTCGAGAGGGATGTAGGTAATGGTGAGGTTAACCTGCCAGTCAGGGAGAAGAATGGTGGGCTAAAATCTAGAGTTAAATGGCCTAGGGCAAGTGAAAGGAAGGAATGGGAAACTGTTAATATAGATTTGGTAAAGGCACTAGAGGGTCTGAAGGGAACAGTGGAAAACAAGTTAGAAAAGATGGGAGTTTATTTATCAATATGGTGTGGACAGGTTTTGTGTTATTGAGAAAAAGAAAGTAAGGCTCCACAGGTGGTTAGATCTAGACATAGAAACATAGAAACATAGAAAATAGGTGCAGGAGGAGGCCATTCGGCCCTTCGAGCCAGCACCGCCATTCATTGTGATCATGGCTGATCGTCCTCTATCAATAACCCGTGCCTGCCTTCTCCTCATATCCCTTGATTCCACTAGCCCCTGGAGCTCTATCTAACTCTCTCTTAAATCCATCCAGTGATTTGGCCTCCACTGCCCTCTGTGGCAGGGAATTCCATAAATTCACAACTCTCTGGGTGAAAAAGTTTTTTCTCACCTCAGTCTTAAATGACCTCCCCTTTATTCTAAGACTGTGGTCCCTGGTTCTGGACTCGCCCAACATTGGGAACATTTTTCCTGCATCTAGCTTGTCCAGTCCTTTTATAATTTTATATGTCTCTATAAGATCCCCCTCATCCTTCTAAACTCCAGTGAATACAAGCCTGGTCTTTTCAATCTTTCCTCATATGACAGTCCCGCCACCCCAGGGATCAATCTCGTGAACCTACGCTGCACTGCCTCAATCACAAGGATTGAGAGGGAGTAATTAAGAGATTAGTGAAGGAGAGATTTGAGAAAGCAGTGGAGAAAGTATACAGTTGATGAGAGAGAGGGAATTAATGTTTTGCAAGAAGAGTTAAGAAATTGGATAGCAATATTAAGGAGGGCAGAACACCTTAGGAGGAAGAGAAAGAAGAAGGAGCGAGCCAGGTTAGCATTTTACAGGGATCCATTTAAATTTGTTAAAAGAATGTTTGGTCAGGAAACACGTGAACGCTCAAAGCTTCAAAGGAAGTTAGAGGAATATGTTTAAAATTTCCAGAAAAGAAAAGGGGAATGGGTTTCCCTCCAGATATACCACCCTTAGGAGATACAGTATAAATTAGATGTTTTGCCACCAAAGTGGAAGGAAGTGGAAGCCGTAATAAGGCGTGCAAAGGTTTCTTTGGCCCCAGGGCCGAATGGAGTCCATGACCGGGTATATAAAAGTGCACCTGATGTGCTTAGATTCTTGTGGAGGCTCTTGCATATAGTTTGGGAGAAGCAGGTTATACCAAGGGTTTGGCGTAGAGCAGGGGAAATTTCATTCCCAAGGCGAAAGAGTCTTCAGAGTTAAGTCAGTTTAGGCCTACACGTATATCTCCTAAATGTAGAAGGCAAGATTTTCTTTAGCATAGTGGCACAGAGGCTGGCAAGTTATTTAGAAAGGAATACTGTAGGTTAATAGATACCACAGTGCAGAAAGCAGGAATCCCAGGTTTGCTTAGAACACATTAGTGTAATATGGCACCAGAATCAGACAGCCAAGCCCGAGAGAAGAGATTTGCATGTAGTGTCTTTGGACCTGGCAAATGCGTTTGGATCTGTGCCACATAGCCTTATTTTGAATGCTTTTGATTTCTTTAGGGTTCCAGGATCAATAGTAAATTTAGTGAAAGCATATTTCCAAGATGTTTTTTGTGTTTTAGTACAGCAGACTTTACGACAGCATGGCAGAGACTAGAGATGGACATTATGGCATGGTGTACTATTTCCCCGTTAGCATTTACAATGGAAGTGGAGCTTGTGATTAGACCATCACAGTGGGTCGTCGGACTGCGCCTCCCTCCAATCAGGACCTATATGGATGATATGACCTTGGTGACCACAACAGTAGCTTGTACAAGAAGGGTGTTAGAGAAGTGGTAGTGCATGTCGGCACAAACGATGTCGGAAAGAAGGGAATGAATATTCTGCAGCGTGACTTTAGAAAGCTCTGAAAAATGCTGAAAAGCAGGGCCTCCAGGGTGGTTATCTCCGGTTTGCTTCCAGTTCAGAGCAGGAACAGGGAGATACAGGACCTGAATGTGTGGCTGAGGAACGGGTACAGGGGGCAGGGATTTAGATTCAGACCACTGGGATCTGTTTTGGAGTAAGGGGGAAGTGTACCAATGGGACGGATTGCACCTTAACAGGTGGGGGACCAGCATTCTGGCAGGCAGGTTTGCCACTGCTGCACGGGTGGTTTTAAAATAAATGAGGGGGGGGAGGAAGGGGGGGGGTGTCAAATGGGATAGTCAAGGACGGAGTTAAAGGGAAAGAGAGTAAAGGGATAGTTAATGACCCCAGAATTAACGGGAAAGAAAGCTCACAAAGGGATAGGAGAGTATGGCCAAGTGTAATAGGGATCGATGTGAAAGGTGAGATGCGTAAGGAATTAAAAGTATTGTATATGAATGCGCAAAGTATAAGAAGTAAAGTAGATGAGTTTGAGGCTCAGTTAGAGGTTGGTAGATATGATATTGTGGGGATTACTGAGACGTGGCTGCAGGAGGATCGGGCATGGGAACTTAATATTCAGGGTTATACATCCTATAGAAAGGACAGGCAAGTGGGCAGAGGAGGGGGGGGGGGTAGCTCTGCTGGTGAGGGATGGAATTCAGTCCCTTACGAAGGAAGACCTAGGGACTGACGAGGTAGAGTCACTGTGGATTGAGTTGATGAATTGTAAAGGCAAGAAGACACTAATTGGTATTATCTACAGACCCCCAAATAGTTGTCTGGATGTAGGGTGTAAGTTGCAGCAAAAATTAAAACAGGCATGTAACAAAGGTAATGCTACTGTGGTGATGGGGGATTTCAATATGTAGGTAGACTGGGAAAATCAGGTTGGTTCAGGATCCCAGGAAAGAGAGTTTGTAGAGTGCCTCCGAGGTGTATTCTTAGAGCAGCTTGTAATGGAGCCGACCAGAGAAAAGGCAATTCTGGATTTAGTGTTGTCTAATGAACCAGATTTGATAAGAGAACTTGAGGTAAAGGAACCGCTTGGAGGTAGTGATCATAATATGATTAGTTTTAATCTGCAATTTGAGAAAGAGAAGGTTAAATCTGGTTTAGTGTCAGTGATGCAGTTGAACAAAGGGGACTATGAAGGCATGAGAGAGGAGCCGGCTAAGGTAGACTGGAAAGGGATACAGCAGGAATGACGGTGGAACAGCAATGGCAGGAATTTCTGGGCATAATCCTGAAGACGCAGGATCATTTCATTCCAAAAAGGAAGAAAGATTCTAAGGGGAATAGGAGGCAACCATGGCTGATAAGAAAAGTTAGGGATAGAATAAAATTAAAAGAAAAGATGTATAGCACAGCAAAGAGTAGCCGGAAGCCAGAGGATTGGGAAACTTTCATAGGACAACAGAAGGAAACAAAACGGGCAATACGGGCTGAAAAGATGAAGTACGAGGTGTAGCTGACCAGGAATGTAAAGAAGGACAGTAAAAGCTTCTTTAGATATGTTAAGGGAAAAAGAGTAGCAAAGTCAAATGTGGGTCCCTTGAAGGCAGACACGGGTGAAATTATTATGGGGAACAAGGAAATGGCAGAAGAGTTGAACAGGTACTTCGGATCTGTCTTCACTAAGGAAGACACGAACAATCTCCCAGATGTACTGGAGGACAGAGGATCTAAGGGGGTAGAGGAACTGAAAGAAATTTTCATTAGGCGAAAAATAGTATTGGGTAGGCTAATGGGACTGAAGGATGATAAATCCCCTGGGCCGGATGGTCTGCATCCCAGGGTCCTCATGGAGATGGCTCTAGAAATAGTGGACGCATTGGTGATCATTTTCCAATGTTCAATAGATTCAGGATCAGTTCCTGTGGATTGGAGGATAGCTAATGTTATCCCACTTTTCAAGAAAGGAGCAAGAGAGAAAACGGGGAATTACAGACCAGTTAGCCTGACTTCAGTGGTGGGAAAGATGCTGGAGTCAATTATTAAAGAGGTAATAATGGGGCATTTGGATAGCAGCAAAAGGATTAGTCCAAGTCAACATGGATTTATGAAAGGGAAATCATGCTTGACTAATCTTCTGGAATTTTTTGAGGATGTGACAAGTAAAATGGATGAAGGGGACTCAGTGGATGTAGTGTATCTTTCAGAAAGCCTTTGATAAGGTCCCGCACAGGAGACGGGTGACTAAAATTAGAGCACATGGTATTGGGGGTAGGGTGTTGACGTGGATAGAAAATTAGTTGGCAGACAGGAAGCAAAGAGTAGGAGTGAACGGGTCCTTTTCAGAATGGCAGGCAGTGGTGAGTTTGGTGCCGCAAAGCTCGGTGTTGGGGCCGGAACTGTTTACCATATATATTTATGATTTGGAAGAGGGAATTAGGAGCAACACTGGCAAGTTTGCGGATGACACAAAGCTGGGTGGCAGTGTGAACTGTGAAGAGGATGTTAGGAGGTTGCAGGGTGACCTGGACAGGTTGAGTGAGTGGAAAGATGCATGGCAGATGCAGTATAATATAGATAAATGTGAGGTTATCCACTTTGGTGGCAAAAACAAGGGGGCAGATTATTATCTCAATGGGGTTAGGTTAGGTAAGGAGGAGGTACAGCGAGACCTGGGTGTCCTTGTATACCAGTCACTAAAAGTTGACATACAGGTACGGCAGGCAGTGAAGAAAGCTAATGGAATGTTGGCCTTCATAACAAGAGGATTTCAGTATAGGAGAGGTTTTTCTGCAGTTATATAGGGCTCTGGTGAGACCACATCTGGAGTATTGTGTACAGTTTTAGTCTCCTAATTTGAGGAAGGACATCCTTGTGATTGAGGCAGTGCAGCGTAGGCTCACGAGATTGATCCCTGGGATGGTGGGACTGTCATATGAGGAAAGATTGAAAAGACTAGGCTTGTATTCACCGGAGTTTAGAAGGATGAGGGGGATCTTATAGAAACATATCTATATTGCTAACAGTCTGATCTTGACCGCTTTTTGCCCACTGTGCTGCGATTTCCGAGAGAACGCCGCCACCTACGGCCGTCATTTTTGGCCACCTCGCTCAGAGCCCCCCTCCGTCTTCCGTGACCAGAGGATTTTTCCCATCGATGAAAAATCAGAGATATATTCATGTTTAAAAAAAATTCCCCATTCTCTCTGCTGCCCCCGCTGGCGGCAGGGGGGAGGGACTATACAACCCGGAAGTGTAGTCCCTCACTTAGTCTCTGCCAGACCCAGGAAGCAAGAGAGTCATGGCTCTCTGAGCTGCGAATAACACTGAACGCACGTCTACTCCACGGTGAGTCCCCTCGATTCGGCTGTAAAGTGGCTGCTGCCCAATTGTTCGCCTCGCCTTTTTAAAAAGTTTGTGTTCACAAAATGAATTTTGGTTGTCAGGTGGCTGCTGCCCAATTGTTTGCCTCGTCTTTTTAAAAGGTTTGTGTTCACAAAATGAATTTTGGTTGTCAGGTGACTGCTGCGCAATTGTTTGCCTCGCCTTTTTTTATAGTTTGTGTTCACAAAATGAATTTTGGTTGTCAGATGGCTGCTGCCCAATTGTTTGCCTCGCCTTTAAAAAAAGTTTGTGTTTATAAAATGAATTTTGGTTGTCCGGTGGCTGCTGCCCAATTGTTTGCCTCGCCTTTTAAAATAGTTTGTGTACACAAAATGAATTTTGGTTGTCGTGTGGTTGCTGCCCAATTGTTTGCCTCGCCTTTTTTAAAAGTTTGTGTTCACAAAATGAATTTTGGTTGCCGGGTGGCTGCTGCCCAATTGTTTCCCTCGCCTTTTTAAAAAGTTTGTGTTCACTAAATGAATTTTGGTTGTCAGGTGGCTGCAGCCAAATTGTTTGCCTTGGCTTGGCTTTTAAAATCGTTGCAACAGTTGGCTGCCAGTCCACGAATCCATTCAGCCCACAATGTCTATACTAGCCCTCTGGAAACCAGTACCTTCAACCCGCAACGCCCATACTAGCGCAACAGAAAGCCCCCTCCCCCCACTGGCGAGCAATATTGGAATTGGTGGAGAGGTGGAATATTGCGTAGGTGATCAGCCCTCCCGTGTGATGCTGGGACCCAACGGGTCCTACTTAGTCTAGTAAAATTATAAAAGGACTGGGCAAGCTAGATGCAGGAAAAATGTTCCCAATGTTGGGCAAGTCCAGAACCAGGGGCCACAGTATTAGAATAAAGGGGAGGCCATTTAAGACTGAGGTGAGAAAAAAACTTTTCACCCAGGGAGTTGTGAATTTGTGGAATTCCCTGCCACAGAGGGCAGTGGAGGCCAAATCACTGGATGGATTTAAGAGAGAGTTAGATCGAGCTCTAGGGGCTAGTGGTATCAAGGGATATGGGGAGAAGGCAGGCACGGGTTATTAATTGGGGATGATCAGCCAATAGCACAATGAATGGTGGTGCTGGCTAGAAGGGCCGAATGGCCTCGTCCTGCACCTATTTTCTATAAGTTAAATTATAATCTTAAATGGGCTAGGTTGAAGATTAAGTAATTGTTTGGCAAGAGGAAAGGTAGTAGAGAAAAGGTTCTGTGTGCTACAGATGATGAAGAAATCCCGTTTTTAATGGAAAAAACAGTTAAAAGTTTGGGTAGGTGGTATAACAGGAAGTTGGATGACACCGAACAGGTTCAGCAACTTAGAAAGGATGTAGCTGACAGGTTAGAATGGATAGAGAAGTCAGCACTTCCAGGCAAGTTGAAGTTGTGGTGTTTGCAGTTTGGGCTATTCCCTAGGTTGATGTGGCCATTGACAGTATATGAGGTGCCAATTTCTAAGGTGGAAAGGTTAGAGAGATTGGTTAGTTCACACATTAGGAAATGATTAGGAGTTCCACGGTGTCTTAGTGATGTGGGGCATGGATATGGTGAATGCATGCAGTCTTTTACCCATGGTTAGGGAATAAAAAACTGGAGGGCTTTGGTTTCATATGAGAGGGGAAAGATTTAGTAGGAATCTGAGGGATAACAGAGGACGGCATGTTTCTGAAATAAATTACCAGAGGAAGTGATTGAGCCATGTACAATAACAACAATGAAAAGACATTCGGACATGGATATGGATAGAAAATAATTTGGATTAAAAGTAGGTAAATGGGAGAAGCTTAAATGGGCATCTTGACAAACAGGATGAGTTGGGGCCAAGGGCCTGTTTCTTGCTAAATGACTCCATGACTCCATGACTAACTGTAACCCTTATTGTTCTTGTTGCTTTACCATTGTTGATGACTTTCATTTGGGAAGGTAGTTCTGGGTTGATGGTAGTTACATGCCTTGAGGCAAGGACATGGAGATGCAAATGCTGACACGGGCACAAGTATAAACCCAGAAGAGTTCTATTGGAAAGCCAAGTGGCTGCCCTCATCTTTCCCGATACCTGCTGGGAAAACTCTGAGAACATCCTGAAATAATTGGGAGCTAATTATTTTTTCAAAGAGCAGTCACTGATGCAATGTTGGAAAGAGCACACAGCAAATTTCCATTATATCAATGTAATAAGATGATCTATTCAGTAGTGTTGAACAAGGTATACATTAAGACCAGGTATAATGTTCCTCCATTATTGTGATATCCACTTGTAAGTAGAGACAGGGCTTTGCTTTTTCACCATTTTAGACAATGACACTCCCTCAGTGGTGAACAGGAATCTCACCCAATTTGTTACTTATTTATTCACAGGATGTGTGCACTACTGGGATGGACAGGATTTAATTTCCTTAAACGGAATTGTTTCCTCAACCATTTCAAAGTATAGTATAGTCGCAACCAAACAACTGAATCGGGAGTCATATATAAACCATTAACCGCGGTAGATTTCCAAAAGACCTCAACTGATCTTGATGGATTTTTACAACAATCCATTGGCTTCTCATATTTCACATATTGCTTACAAGGAAGACTGGAGAGTCGAGGAGGGAGCTGCTGGCAGTGACGAACATGAAGAGTGGACTGGTGGCAGAGGGGCCAGGGTATTGCCTCCAGTGCCTTCAGGAGGCAATGACACAGAGGTGGTCGACGAGGCGAGGGACTGGGGCTTACCTGGGCTTACTAGGATCGGGGGCGCTCCACTACTTCCAGCGTGTGGACTTGACTTTTGACTTTTGACTTTTAGTTGTATATGGTGCCAAATTATGGCGACTGTGCATATGTGGGCTGTGCAAAAGGAATTTCACCATGCTGTGTATATGTGACAATAAATAACTATTGAACCATTTAACCATTGCATGAGGCAGGCACTAGAGTCCATAACAAGAATTCAGAGTAGTCCCATCAGTCCCATTCCCCTATTTATCGTCTTGTAATCTATTACCTCTCATCAACATTCCCTCTGATTGCCCTGCTATCCCCAAACCCCTGCCCACCCCACCCACTATATTAGAGGCAATTTATAGAAGCTGATTACCCTAGCAAACCACATGTCCTTGGCATGTTGGTGAATGGAGAGCACCAGGTGGGAAAGTGTGGTCACAGGGAGAATGGGCGGATTCCATTCTAGATTTAGGATTGAATCTGAGTTTCAGGAGATAGGAGGCAGCTGCACTACCTGCTGCCTTACTGTACCGTCAACTCTGCCAACCGCAGTTTCATAGTTACCATTATTAGTACTATCCTTGTTTTCCAAATCATTGAATAATTCTAGTACATTAGTTATGAAATTAAATTTACCAGTTGTGGTGGAACATGAACTCAACAGACACATATATTAAAAGTGAATAATTGAATTGCTAGACTTGTATTCAAATGCACAACATCACGTCTTAGAGACAAGAATGATACCTGCTGAACCACAAGTAACAGTCTTGGGAAACATAACAAAAGATTGTTCAGCTGCACTGAGACTGTCACTTTCTTTAAAGAAGCCGATGATGTGCACAATGGCAATCCAATGCTTCGAGATAAAAGAAATAGCCAAAACGATATATGCTGAACCTTGTCCTGCTTTTATAAAACTCCACTGTCATTTCAACTACTATCTCACCAACTCCCACAGAACATCACATCTATCCACCTATTATCTTTTTTTTTCAGAGAATCAGTTTCAATAGTACTGCTTTTCAATTGCTTGCAATTCTCCCTCACTAGTTTATGTGACCTTTTCTTTTGCAGGGCAGGAACACAACATGAAAGCAGGATCAATGTTCTTCAATATGAGCAAATGCAATACAATAGGCTCTGCACATACTTGTTCCTTTAAATCAATGCTTTTAGTTCAATTGATGGTGACTCTTTCACATTTGCACTAGAATGGCTGGTCAATTGTGCAGATTCCATCACTGGGTTGATTCTTCCATCCAGTTTTACTTTAGATACACTGTTAAGACAGTTGTTTTTAAAATTCAGGCTCTAATACTACATTTATGTTGATCCACACGGTCTGATACTAAACGTTGAATTCAAATGCCAAAACTGTTTTTCTCATTTTCCCTGCACAGTCAGAAATGTTCTCACTCTTTATTTTTTATTTCAGTTTAGTTTATTGTCACGTGTACCAAGGTACAGTGAAAATCTTTTGTTGCGAGCTAACCAGTCAGCTGGTTGGCACGACATACTGGGCTGCATCAACAACTCTGCAGTTTCCTGTGATCTTGGGCAAAGCCGTGATGCATCCCAATAGCATGCATTAAATGGTGCAGTGGTAGAAACAAGGAAGATACATTGGAGACTTGGCAAACTTCCTTCATCATGTGAGGAAGTAGAGGCATTGGTGTACTTTCTTGGCTGTATCATGCATGTGTTTGGATCAGGTCAAATTGGTGGTGATATTTACACGAAGGTATTGACACTCTTGACCATCTCCATTTCAGCACCATTAATACAGACTTGGGGATAATAATAATAATAATAGATTTTATTTTAAGGGCGCCTAATACCGAGGTCTCTAGGACACCTTACAATTTAAGAAACATATAAACATATAAACATATAATCAGAGTAAAATAGGTTATAAAGACATCACCAATACATAAATTAAAAACAGAAATTTGATCCAAAAAAGACAACAACAAAATTCAGAAAACACAACATGAAGGGAGAGCAGCGGCAGCCTAACCGCGCCAGCGTACACTCTCCCTTCCGACCGCCATGTTGGACATAGACTAATACAGACTAACACAGACACTTAACACTACACACAAAATCATCCCCAAACTCGGAGAATGTCCCTAGCGGGTCCGTAGGAGTTCGTGGATGTCTCCTAGCGGCTTGTACGAGTAAAAAGTGACACATTTTTGCATCACGAGTATTTTTTTACTCATGGACATTTTTCACAGTGTTGTAAAAACGTCACGAGTTTACCGGATTTCCCGAGTACCTACCATTAGCATTACGAGCCGCTACGAGACATCCACAAGCTCCTACGGACCCGCTACGGACATTCTCTGAGTTTGAATCAGGGGAAAACTCGGGAGAACTCTTGAATTACCTCGTACAGTGGGACAGGCCCTTTAAGGGATGAAGACGCAGCCATGCGAGGCACCTGTGTTTTAGAATTATCATGGAGGATGTTTTGGGACCTAATTTTAGTAAAGCTTTAATAAAGGTCCCACATGGTAGGTTGATTTAGAAGGCTAAGGCACAAGACATCCAAGGCATGCAGGCAAATTGGATGCATAATTAGTTGGACGATAAGGGGTAGACCATGTTGGTGGATGGGTGTTAAACCTTTAACAAGTACTACATCACAGGGGTGGGTGTTGTAATACACATATATTACTTTGTTGCTTGTAATACACATAAATTACTTGGATGAGGATGTAGGTGGTATGAATAGTAAGTTGGTAGATGACACAAAAATAGATGAAGTTGTAGGTAGTGAAGTAGCTTATCTAAGAAAACAGTGGGACATAGTCATAGAGTCATAGAGTGATACAGTGTGGAAACAGACCCTTAGCCCCAACTTGCCCACACCGGTCAACAATGTCCCAGCTACACTAGTTCCACTTGCAGTGTTTGGTCCATATCCCTCCAAACCTGTCCTATCCATGTACCTGTCTAACTGTTTCTTAAACGATCGGATAATCCCAGCCTCAACTACCTCCTCTGGCAGTTTGTTCCATACACCCACCACTCTTTGTGTGAAAAAGCTAGCCCTCGGATTCCGATTAAATATTTTCCCCTTCACCTTGAACCTATGTCCTCTGGTCCTCAATTCACCTACTCTGGGCAAGAGACTCTGTGCATCTACCCAATCTATTCCTCTCATGATTTGGTACACCTCTATAAGATCCCCCCCCCCCCCCTCATCCTCCTGCGCTCCATGGAATAGAGACCCAGCCTACTCAACCTCTCCCTTTTGCTCACACCCTCTAGTCCTGGCAACATCCTTGTAAATCTTTTCTGAACCCTGCATCCAACTGATCCAACAATGTGGATCAGCTGGAAAGTTGGGCAGAGCAGTGGCGGATGGAATTTAATATGGATAAGTGCACTTTGGGAGGTCAAATTCTGGTTGAACATTTAGAGTAAATGGTGAGGACCCTTACAAGCATTAATGTACAGAGAGATCTTGGGGTGCAAGTTCATAGTTCTCTGAAAATGGCATCACAGGTAGATAAGATAGTGAAAATGACACTGGTGTGCTTGCATCAAATAGGCTGATGGATTGAGTATATGAGTTCGGACATCATGTTGCAGTCATACAAAACATGGTTAGACCTCGTTTGGAGGATTGTGCATATTTCTAGTCGTTAACCTGCAGGAAGGATGTGAGAGCTAAAGAGAGAAAGCAGAAAAATCACCAGGATGTTGCCTCTAACCTAGGGTAGTAATTGTAAGGAGAGAGACGGGATGAAAAGTCACTGTCAGATTTGCACAGAAATTAATGAGGGTCACAGACATCAGATACTGCAGCCAAACTTGCTTAAGTTACTAAGTTAGGTGGGTTAGCATGTTGTGAGCAGAACACAAAAAGTCTGCAAAGTTGCAGTTCAACAGACCGCAGAGAGTCATAGTCATAGATTCATAGAGTTATACAGCGTGGAAACAGGATCTTTGGCCCAACTTGCCCACAGCGACCAACATGCCCCATCCATATCCCTCTAAACCTATTCTATCCATGTACCTGGATGAATGGTCGAAAGATCACGGCGAAGATCACGGTGAACAGCTGGGGAAAATTAATATCTGTATTCTCAGGGATCGGTGTTGGGGTCAGTGCTTTTCTTAATATATATTAATGACGGAGGTCTGGGACTACAAGCCATGATCTCTAAATTTTCGAATGACATCAAACTAAGTAGTAATGTGAACCTAAGAACTGTGAAGATGATAGTAATAAAATAAAGAGTATACAATCAGTGCATAGAATGAGCAGACATGTGGCAGATAAAGTTTAATGCAAAGAAATGTAAGCTGGTGAAATATGGTAGGAAGAATGAAGAGAGGCAATAGAGAATATAGAATACCGTTTTAAAGAATGGTTCAACTGGGCTTATATTCACTGGAATTTAGAAGGATGAGAAGGGATCTTATTGAGATATAAAATTATTAAGGGATTGGACAGGCTGGATGCAGGAAAAATGTTCCCGATGTTGGGGGTGTCCAGAACCAGGGGGTCACAGTTTAAGAATAAGGGGTAGATCATTTAGGACTGAGATGAGGAAAAAAAAATTCACTCAGAGAGTTGTGAATCTGTGGAATTCTCTGCCACAGTGAATTCACTGGATATATTCAAGAGAGAGTTGAATATAGCTCTTAAGGCTAACGGAATCAAGGGATATGGGAAGAAAGCATGAACGGGGTACTGATTCTGGATGATAAGCCATGATCATATTGAATTGTGGTGCTGGCTCGAAGGGCCGAATGGCCTACTCCTGCACCTATTTTCTATGTTTCCATGTTTCTACAAAGAGCAGAGGGACTTGGGACTATGGGTAAACAAACCATTACAAGTGGTAGGGAAGGGGGAAAACAGTTAATAAGACAGACAATTCTCTATTGGAATAATAGAATCGATATGCTGGCATTATTATCTTTAGGGAACAATGCAGGGAGATTTGATAGAAGTGTATTAAATGATGAAGGATCTGCATGGGGTGTAAAATCGGAAGCTGGTCCTGTCAGGGAAGGTGTCACGAATTAGAGGTCACAGGTTCAGAATAACACAGAAGAGAATAAACACTAACACTGGAATTGTTTGGAATCAGGAATATACTGCTTAAGACAAATTATATTGCAGCTTTCAAGAGGAAATTGGATCAGGAAAGGTCATTGTCATTTAAAGTTTCCCCCTCTACCCTCAAGCTCTGTGCCGAACAACTGGCACCAATCTACACAGACATTTTCAATCGGTCCCTGCAAACCTGCACTGTCGACTGCCTGCTTCAAAATCTCCACTATTGTTCCCGTACCCAAAAAGACAAGGATTACTGGATTTAATGACTACAGGCCTGTTGCACTGACCTCTGTAATCATGAAGACACTTGAAAGACCTGCTGGCCCATCAGAAAAATATCACAAACCCCCTGCTGGACCCCCTGCAGTTTGCATACCGGGCAAATAGATCAATGGATGATGCAGTCAACCTGGGCCTGCACTTCACCCTCCAGACCGCCAGGGGACCTATGCAAGGATTTTGTTTGTGGATTTTAGCTCTGCATTCAACACCATTGTGCCAGAGCTACTACACTCCAAACTCTCCCAGTTGACTGTGCCTGAAGCCCTCTCTCCGTGGATCATCAACTTCCTGACAGACAGGAAGCAGCATGTGAGGCTTGGAAAGCTCACCTCGGACCCGTAGATCCTCAGCATAGGAGCTGCGTACTCTCTCCTCTCCTTTACACTCTCTACAGCAATGACTGCACCTCCACAGACTCCTCTGTCAAGCTTCTCAAGTTTGCGGATGACACAACCCTGATTGGACTGAGCCAGGATGTGGAGGAATATGCCTACAGACAGGAAGTGACACAGCTGGCATCCTGGTGCCATCGCAACAACCTGGAGCTCAATGCTCTTTAAACCATGGAATTGATTGTACACTTTAGGAGAGCTCCCCCTCCCCTCCCCTCACTCACCATCAAGAACACCACAGTCACATCTGTGGAGTCTTAAGTTCCTTGGAACCATCATCTCCAGGGACCTGAAATGGGGGGCTACCATCGACTCCACAGTCAAAAAGGCCCAACAGAGGATGTACTTCCTGCTGCAGCTGAGAAAACACAATCTGCCACAGGCAATGATGGTCCAGTTTTATACTGCCATCACAGAGACTGTCTCCATCATGGTCTGGTTTGGCTCAGCCACAAAGCATGACATCCGGAGGCTGCAGCGCATCGTTCGATCAGCCGACAAGGTTGTTGGCTCCAACCTTCCCCCCATCGATGAACTGTACACTGCAAGGGCCAGGAAGCGAGCAGGTAAGATCATCTCTGACCCCTCTCACCCTGGCCACAAACTCTTTGAAACACTTCCCTCTGGAAGGCGACTCCGGACTGTCAAAGCCGCCACAGCCAGACATAAAAACAGCTTTTTTTTCCACGAGCAGTAGCTCTATTCAACAGCCAAAAGTCTGTAGCCTCCTTTTGCTCTGGTATTGTATTTCATTCTTCACATGTTTAAATTATAATTGGATAATTTATCACTCTGTCTTCCCATTGTAAACAATCCTTTATTTAAACTCTCTGTGTTGGATAAAGGTTTTACACAATGGAAAAATTATGGAATTAAAAAGGTGGGACATCTTTATAGGAAAGGCATTTTTCTCTCATTTCAGGAGTTACAACAGAATTATGGACTACACTCAAATAACCTTTTCAGATATTTACAACTTAGAGATTATGTTAAATCAAATACACAAGATTATAGAACTAGAGAACCAGAAACTCTTGATGAATGTTTGAATAAACATCCTAATACAGATAAATTAATATCTCATATTTATAATACCCTCTTAGATAGTGAGGTCCCGCCGGCGGAATTATATAGACAAACATGGGAAAATTAATTAGGCCAACCTATAACGAAAGATACTTGGGACGAAAGTCTACAACATATACATCAATGCTCGTTAAATGCCAGACATTCTTTAATACAATTTAAAGTATTACATAGACTGCATTACTCCAAAACAAAATTAAATAGAATTTTCACACATATCTCTCCTATCTGTGATAAATGTCAGCACTCAGAGGCTAACTTAACTCATACCTTTGTAAATTGTATAAAAATCAAAAATTTCTGGACGGATATTTTTAGAATAATTTCTGAAGTTGTCAACATCCAATTGGATCCTGACTCAAAACTAATAATATTAGGAATATCCGAACAAAGCCTAAAACTTACAACAAGCCAAAGAAACTTCCTTGATTATAGTATAATAACTGGGAAAAAAATAATATTACAATTTTGGAAAGGTCCTTCAACCCCCACAATTAAAATGTGGATTATGGAAATGTCGGAGACCTTACATTTGGAAAGAACTAGACTTGTCTTAATTGACAAACAAGAATTATTTGTTAGAATATGGTCTCCATTTATTGACTTTTTGAAAGGGTACATTGGTCTGGCACGGAAGTCTGACTGAAGCTTGAACCCAGGATTAGATGAATAGTTATGTTTTACAATCTACGGACCTATCTCCAAAGTTGTATTATCGGTAATTTATTCCATTCTTTTTTACTGTGTCTTTTTTTCTTCTTCTCACTTTCTATCTATAAAAAAAACAAATAGTTAATCTACAATTAATAAATGAGGACCACTATTATTTTGATAGTTGGAATCCCATCTATTAACAATATGTAATTGATATACAAAATGTGTTTTGATTATGATATGTACATGCTTCTAATAAAAATATTATTAAAAAAAAAAAATTATAATGTTTTACTTTTAATTATCTACTGTATATCGTGTTGTTACTCGTGAGCAAAGCACCAAGGCAAATTCCTTGTATGTAAACATATTTGGCTAATATCATTTATTCAATTGAATTCAATTCAAGGGCATGGTCAACATGAGCTTAACATAAGCAGACATATTGAACTTCAAATGTCAGTCATGATGGATAAGGCCTGCTAAATTTTTGGAAAATTGTGAGTACTTCATAAAAACCTGTCTGATTTCCCAATTCCCATTCGAAACATTGAATCTGCTTACATCAGTCTTTTCGGCAGTTTATTTCGTATCACTGTTTTATTAACAACATCTCCTCATTTCCTTTGTTATTCTTTTGCCAATAACTTTAAACCTGTGTCCTCTGGTTGCCATCTCTTCCCTAGCACCCAATATATCACATGCAGAATTCACTTAGCAGCTCACAGCATTATGAGGTAAGAAGTCTCCTGTTATCTGAATGTAATGTGCTTCAGGTGAATGACCCTCTAAAATGATCTGTTTGATCAATTTAACTCTTGCTCTGAATACGTCATGCACCACTGAAGTAAATCAATAAAAATCACTGATTAGCCTCAAATGGAAAAGTGTTACCACACCTGGGCATCATAATTTGAGATGCTTTTTAAGCGAGCATAGGGTCCTTACAAGAATTGTACCAGTAAATAGAACATAGAATATCAAAAATCCAGCACGGGAACAGGCCCTTAGCTGTACAATGTCTGTGCCAGGCTAAACTAATCCTCTCTGCCTACACACAATCCATATCCCTCCATTCCCTGCACATTCATTTGCCTATCTAAAAGCCTCTTAAACGCATCAATCGTATCTGCTTTCTCCATCACTCCTGCCAGCATGTTCCAGGCACCCACCACTCCCCCTATATTAAAAAAAAAGTATTTTGGGATTTCACCAGAAGAAGTGGCATTGTTCTTATAACTGAAAAGACTAAGCAGAGATTTTTTTGGAGTGCTTAAAGTCATGTAGGGTTTTGATAGATTAGTTCAGGAGAAACTATTTCTAGTGGCAGAAGATTTGGCAATCGAAGATTTGATAATGGCGAATAGTCGAGGAAATGGGATTGAATAATGTTTCAAAGAGTATCAAAAAAAATCACATAGCCTGATATTGATACGGTCACATACTACAATGGTAGATTATTAATAGATTCGTTTATTTTTAGATTGCAATGAACAAACAATCAGCTGATGCCTTTATTTAAATTATGGATGGTGCTTTTATGTGTTTGACAGCATAATTTGTTGAGATTATTTTTTAAACCATTATCATTCCTGGAGGTTTAATAATAGTCTAGGTATTTGATCCAGCCAACAATTCAGCCTTGATTTTTAAATATTCACAATTCAAGAGAATGAGTTAAATTTAAATTGCGAAACAATGCAAAGTTGATAATAATAATAATAATAATAGATTTTATTTTTGGGCGCCTATACCAAAGTCTCAAGGACACCTTACAGAGTTTAACAAAGAAACAAGTAATCAGGATAAAATAAATTATAAAGACATCACCAATACACAAATGAAAGACAGAATTCAATTCAAAAGACACAAAAAAAGAAAATCAGAAACACAATGTGAGGAGAGAGCAGCGGCAGCTAAACCGCGCCAGCGTCCACTCTCCCCTCCGACCGCCATCTTGGACACAGACTAACATGGACACAACATACAATAATCATCCCCCCACAATGGTTACCACTGTGGGGGAAGGCACAATGTCCAGTCCCCAACCCCAGTTCACCCGAAGTCAGGCCTATTGAGGCCTCCGCTATTGCCTCTACGGAGGCTCGATGTTCCTGGCCATTCTCACTGGGTGATGTTGCCCCGGCATCGGGAGAGTCCTCTAGCGGCTGGGCCACCTGGAACGGCCGCATCCCTCACCGGTGGCCGCAGCTACCGAAGCCGACAAGGCCGCGCCGGTTTGGAGCTCCAAGGCTCCCGATGTTAAAATCGGCGCCGCCCGATCCTCTCCGCAGTCCCGCAGCCCGGAGGTGTTGACCTCGGCGGTCACAGCTCACCGGAGCTCCAGCGCGTCGATCCAGCGCGGCGACCCAGGCAAGGCATCGCCCGCTCCGCTCCGCGACAGCGCTCCAGCGCTGTGCCGCCACCGAAGCCGAGGTGCGGGGCGGTCCCCACCAGGAAACGGCGCTCCAGGCCCGCTGGTAGGCCACGAGGACGGGTCGACGGGGCAGCCCGGAGCAAAGCTGCCTCACCAACCAGGTAGGGACCTAAAAGTGTCGTTGCCCCCTTCACCCAACATTAAAAAGAAGAATAGCTCCTACAAACAAAACGAAGATTCACTAAAACTGGTAAAAAAAAAGTGATTTAAACGGACGGCTGCTGGTTAGCAGCCGCTCCCCAAGATGGCTCCTCCTCCTCTTCTTTTTAGATTGCAATGAACGAACAATCAGCTGATGCCTTTATTTAAATTATGGATGGTGCTTTTATGTGTTTGACAGCATAATTTGTTGAGATTATTTTTAAAACCATTATCATTCCTGGAGGTTTAATAATAGTCTAGGTATTTGATCCAGCCAACAATTCAGCCTTGATTTTTAAATATTCACAATTCAAGAGAATGAGTTAAATTTAAATTGCAAAACAATGCAAAGTTACAACATTTTACAGTAAAAATGCAATTTACAGTATGTTATAACAATTACAATTTGTTTTGTTCTTTCACAGGGTTTCCTAGAGATCAAATAAAATAAATGTTATTACTATAATATAATACCAATTTACCCTAATTTGCATGTTTGCGTGTTCTGGTCAGTTGTTTGAATCTTCCTCTCACAATTACCGCCACCCACACTGTCCTCTCACCCTTCCCCCCTCATATCCCTATCCTAACACCACATCATCCAAGCTGAGTCAGCAGCTCTACAGATTATTCTAATAGCCTCTTTATGCTCTTGCTCATGGGACAAGAATGATTCGCTAAAAGGAAAGCAGCAAGAAATCCTCATGTCACAAATGAGTAGTGTAGAGACAATGTCACTAATTGGCTGCTCTGCCTTAACAGCAAGGGTTTTAGTTACTAACACAGCTAATAATGGAAAAGCTGCAGCAGCAACTCAATCCTTCTGGCCTTGTTGGAATCGCCAGAACAGGCTGCATACAGACATCCAGTGGCCCATAGCCTGGATGATGTGCATCATAGACTTAACATATCTTACTACCTCTTGCGAGGTTGAAAGAGGAGCTATTCAACCTACTCCTTATAGTCCATGTTCTATGTTAGATTCTTCACTCCAGGTCAAAGAGCATCCAGCCATCAAGCTGCAGTACTTAGACAAAACTTGTGTATGCACAGCTCCAAGTCATTGTTGACTTGTTCTCTAAAGCGTAACAAAGACTTAAGGGCCTGTCCCACTTAGGCGATTTTTTAGGCGACTGCCGGCGACTGTCATAGTCGTAGCAGGTCACCAAAAAGCCAGCGACTGGACCCCCAACGACAAGCTACAACAACCTACCATCTAGTCGACGTCAAGCTATGGCAAACTACCGGCAACCGGCGACCCATTAGGACGTCCACCTATGACCACACCTACGACAACCTACGACCACACAGGCAACAACCTACAGCAACTGAAGTCAACCTACGTCCACCCGCGACAAGCTACGTCAAGCTACGACCCTGTCGGCGACAACTGAAGACAACTGCAGACAATTCAGTACCTGTCGCCGGTTGACATAGGATGATGTAGGTAGTCGCCAATGGAATTCACCGGTCAGCACCGGTGACAATCTACGTCACCTGGCGACAACCTACGACAACACCTACATCAGGAGAAGTCAAGCTACCCTCATTGGCGTCAACCCACTGTCGCTGACTTCCGCCGAAATTTATTTAACATGTTGGAAATCCAGCGGCGACCAGAAAGACGCTACGACACTTTGGGTGACTGATAATAATAATAATAATAATACATTTTATTTATATAAACTGATGAGACTACTCACGACCATACAGGCGACATCCCAGGCCATTTTAAAACACAGTTCTCTAGCATCACTCTATCTATCCCTGTAAACAATATTGCCTGCTCCATATTAAAGGACCATCACGAGACTCTGGATAAAACCAATTACTTCCCACATCTAGTGAGCCATCTCTCAACAAAGGCAACTGTGATGACGAAATGAACCTTCAGTGAACCAGCAAGGCCTTTTGTTGTGTGAAGAAAGAGTGTTTGAAGATTTAGACCTTAAATATAGCACATATCTTCTGAGCAAATTTACCCTGCCCTCCTGTGAATCTTTGAGTCACATTTGGCTCATCAATGCACTGTTGTTCCTCATTAATACTGCCATTGTAAAATTCTCTAAATCTACTGAAAAGCTAAATAAATTATTGTTCACATCCTTTCATAAGCCAACATTTCCAGCACTGAGACTTGAATACCCCCAGTTAACTCTGGTGGGCAAATCACATTATTTGTATGCCCAGCACCAGACCTCCAAAGCCCAGTCTAAGCTCCATCATAGCAAGAGATTACCAGGACAGAGGAAATGCTTTTTGAGTCTTTGAAAAACATTCAATATTATCGACTCGTAAAAAATCCATGGCGTGAACATTTGTAATGGAGAAGGGGCATTGCTGATGGAACTAACATGCTTGCATCTCTTCAATGGGGCCATGCACAAGCTCACAGCAAATGGAGGAAAGAGCATATCACCATGTAAATAACCTGTCTAACACCGTCGTCCACTTGTGGCACAGTCACCTACCTCATAACCAACAGAATTGGAGTGCAAACAAGTCATCCTTGACTTCAGGGCACTGCTCAAGATGAAGGGGTAACATATCTTCTTTTCCTTCATGCTTTACGCCTCTATCTATTAATGAAAGATTCCAAGAGCTATCTTAACAGCCTTTTCACTTTGGCTTGATACCTTCAAAGATATAGTTATAAAGATGTACAGCATGGAAACATACCCTTTGACCCACCAAGTCTACGCTGACCATTAACTATACATTTACACCAACCATACACTTGAGCAATAATTACTGACCTTCTCAACAAATGCAATCGTCCTTGAAATTAAATTTAATAACAAATAAGTGAGCATGGGAATGTTTTGTTCTCTAAGCAGTCACAAATGGAATTGAACATTATGGAATCATCAGCAAACAGGGCACTTCTGAGCTGATGAAAGAAGGTCATGAATGAGGCAATTAAAGAAAGTTTGACCAAGGAGAACTTTGACGAACTCCTGCAGTAGATGTAATTGGGATGCCCAGGCTCTAACAACCACAACCACCATTTATGTCTGAAGAAGGTTCTCGATGTGAAACGTCACCCATTTCTTCTCTCCAGAAATGTGGCCGATCCCGCTGAGTTACTCCAGCTTTTTGTGTCTATCCTTGGTTTAAACAAGCATCTGCAGTTCCTTCCTACACATACAGTTACAGTTTAGTTTATTGTCACGTGTACCAAGGTACAGTGAAAAGCTCCTGTCAGCAGAAAGACAATACATGATTACAATCGAGCCATTTACAGTGTATAG
Source organism: Malacoraja senta (assembly GCA_038087875.1). Classification (NCBI taxonomy): domain Eukaryota; kingdom Metazoa; phylum Chordata; class Chondrichthyes; order Rajiformes; family Rajidae; genus Malacoraja; species Malacoraja senta. The sequence continues at coordinate 119,949,748 of CM075977.1, forward strand.
ATACATGATAAGGGAATATCGTTCAGTGCAAGGTAAAGCCAGCAAAGTCCGAACATGGATAGTCCAAGGGTCACCAAAGAGGTAGATAGTAGTTCAGCACTGCTCTCTGGTTGACCTACCAATGTACAGTTGTCCTGCTGATTATGAATTTGCTCAGATCACAGTTGGTTAAATGTTGTCTTGATGTGAAGGGCAGTCATTTCCTCTCAGTAAATTTAATGGCTTAAATGTGATTTATTTTGAGCTATATTCAGCACTCCATGTGTTGAAATAATTAAAGAACATTAGTGCTCACAAATTACAGGGACTATTACTGAACAAAGCAGATGACAATTTAAACCAACATTCTGTCACTGTTATGACTGGTGTCACACGGCACCATTGTGTCAGTTTGATTAAGTAGCTAGATTATAACAAGGCTTGTCAAATCAACTCTTTTCAGACTGGTGCCTGTTAAGAGTTCATTGACTTCAATCATAATATCCAGCTAGCCATGTCACTCTGAATTCAGAGCACACATACACCTTCCTATATGTATTGACATGTACATGGAACACTGAACAGTATGACATAAGAACAGGCCCTTCAGCCCATAATGCCTGTGCCGAACATAATCGCAAGATCACCAACTCCGACGGCGTGTTCCAGGCACTCTATGGATAGGACAGATTTGGAGGGATATGGACCAAACGCGGGCAGGTGGGGCTAGTGTAGTTGAGACACGTTGGCCGGTGTGGACAAGTTGCACCGAAGGGCCTGTTTCCACACTGTATCACTCTATGACACTCACCACCCTCTATGCAATACACTTGTTACAGGTTAGGTGAAAATGTGCTATGATTAGAAAGTAAGAACCATCCTCCAGATTTTACAAATGTCACTGGCTTCCTGTAAATGGACCACATCTTTTTCTTTTTGTTTTGCCATCAGATTTTTATTGTTTGTTTAGGGCCCAAATGGCTTGACCTTCCATCAGTTTTTTGAGCGAACAGGAAAATATATGTCCCCCGAAAGAAAATAGAGGAAATTGAGGAAGAAAAGTCACGATCATTCTTCCCACATCACAAAGCTGGCTGCACCGAGCTCATATCGATAAACTGGGGAAAGGGCAGTAATGCTGCCCTGTAAATTGTTTTGAAGGATTAAGCATGTTGATAACAAGCCTGTGCCATGGTCTTTTGGGCCACAGCTTACCATCACTTTTTTATTGTTCGGAGATTGGTCGGCCCCAGAATAGATTGTCGATCTTTATGAGGTTTTGATTACTGAGGACAACACGTGAGTTGAATCTCTTGGCTGATGATCAAACTGCTAGGGGTAGTAGGTACTCTCAAATGCTCACAGGCAGTGGCAACTGTCTCACAGATGCCTGCCAACAGTTATGACAAAGAGAGCAAGCATCCTATCAAAAGAAACGGTCTCATTTACTGCTCTCATTTACAACATGATATGATGCAATACGATAGAACTTTATTTATCCCAGGAGGGAAATTGATCTGCCAACAGTCATAAAAACACAAAATACATGAAACATGAGTTAAAGTGACGAATGCAAAGGATTGGGGACGTGCAAAGATTGGGGGGGGGGGGGTGTGGAGGGGGGAAGAGTCAGCCTCAGTCTACTCCATGACAGAAGGGTAGGAGGGGGAGGATTTAAAGCATTTATCACCTACAGTCCTCCTACCCCTACGCGGGGAAGGTAAGCTTTGTTAAATCATACATGAAAATAACTTTGTCAGCATAAGCATGCAATTTAATTTCATTATAGTTTATAGATTCTGCTTGTTAAATTGTACAGTAGCAGGTTAAAGAAAACATCTGCAAACTTATTGCCATGTTTACTGCAATTCCCTTACATGTCATTACAGACCTACATAAAGCATCTTTACTATCGGCACAATATGCAGGAAAAATAGAATTGAATTATATTGACAATCGATAATCTGTGGAGGAAGGTGTGAGTCCAAGTAGTGGCTGTATTCTGAGTGACATGTTGGCTGATTCCATTTCCATTGATTAATTAGGTCCATTACCAAAGGAAAATGTCCAATGATTCATTCAATTAGCATGAATTAAATGTGAGATTAGAGTTGTAAGAAAAATCTAATTTCAACAGATTTTTCTTTTGGTGTGTGGCCCAGAATTTACTTGAGAAGTTGACCTACTAGTATAAAGTACCTGAATAGGAAAAATATATGTTGCTGTTGTATCACATGAGATTAATTGCTGTTCAACTATGTAAATTAAGAACCAGAGTGGGCCTCTCAACCTTTGTAGCTGACCTGCTTATAACCTCAACTCTGCATTGTTGACTACCTTTGAAACCCTTGCATATCAGATATCTACCTACCAGTAACTTAAAAATATTCCTCCAACAGTTGAGGAAAGCACAACCATCTGAGACTAAACGTTTTGTCTCAGCTTTAAATGGACGACTCTTTCATTTTAAACAGTGACCACCAGTTCCAGCTTCTCCCACAATAGAAAATAACCTCTCCATATCCACGCAGTGAATACCCGTCACGATCTGTTTCAATCCAATCCCCTCTTACTCTTCACATATTCCAAGAGTTGCACAGATAGTTGAACCCAGTTTTGGTTATTAGTGTGCTGATAAATATCCATTGTCATTCCACCCCTCCCCCCACTTTGCAGAAGAGTACATGTTCACACTCGGAGGATAAGATTTTCTTTAGCTTTGCACCGATGTTGCTTCCAGCACTATTTTTTTTTTAAATGGGGTTTGGTTTTGATCTAGGGATTTGGCTGACTAATTTTCAGTTACTCCAACAAAATAGTAAGATTAAATGAGAACTTACCAGTTTGAAGTTTGATCTTTATTTTATGAGGAGTTACGATGAGCAATTGCGTGAAGAAGAGCCCGCCAGTGCGCATGCGTGTCAATCTTCAAAGCAGCGGTGTGAAATCACAGATAACAGTAGTTGAAGTGACATAGTAAGATTAGAGAAAACTAGAACTACCAGATGACCTTTACGATACGAGGATTGGGAGCGGAGGGCACGTAATCGCTCATCGTAACTCCTCATAAAATAAAGATCAAACTTCAAACTGGTAAGTTCTCGTTTAATCTTACTATTTTACTTCGGAGTCACGTGAGTGATTCCGTGAAGATTTCAAAGCTCTGTGATTTCATGCCGTGGAAAAGTACACACAAACACAACTGCATCAGTTGACCACAGATAAGGGAAACATTGATAATGCATACAGACATGACATGGATTTAAAACATGCTGATGCTATTTAATGAACAATTTTACTTCGGAGTCACGTGAGTGACTACGTGAAGAAGACCCGTCAGGGCGCATGCGCGTCATTACGTCTGACGCATTGGCGCCCGGCAGTAGGAGGACGGAGCTCCTCCTGCAGGTAAGTAGTTACAGCTCCACCAAAGTCGGGGAGACTTTGGAGGAGTTAGAAAAAAAGTAGAGAAATTGTTGCTGTCTTTTTTTTCCCCCACAATGCAGGAACAAGGAAAATCATCAAGGTGCAGGCGTGCTACAGACAAGGGGAGAGAGAGCTGCGGGAGCGCAGTCTCTGAAAGGCAGCCTGTCACCTCTGGGGAGTCGCAAGCCGGTAGCGGTGCAGCGACAGACTTGGCAAAGTGCCCAGCCGGGTACACAGCCAACGCCAGTCGGGCGGTAGGCATAAGCCAAGTCTGTCAGGGCCATTCTCTGTAGAGTCGGGCCAGGAGAGTCCCGTTGGGGACAGGATACCATGCCCCAGCGGTTTTCCAAAAGGAGCAGCTCATACAGGGGTTGCTCCACAAAGCCACACTCCAGGAGGAGGTGTGCAGAAGGGAGGCCGTGGGGAAGGCTCCGCCGGCAGTGCCTAGTAGAGGCCTGCTTCACAAAGCCACACTCCAGGAGGAGTTGTGCAGGCGGGAGGCTGTGGGGAAGGCTCCGCCGGCAGTGCCTAGTAGAGGCCTGCTTCACAAAGCCACACTCCAGGAGGAGTTGTGTGGGCGGGAGGCCGTGGCGAAGGCTCTGCCGGCAGTGCCTAGTAGAGGCCTGCTTGAAAGCACCCTCTTTGAAAGAGGTGAGTGCAGAAGGGCAGATACGCTCTGACCCTGAGTCCGACGACAACTTCCAAAGGGAGGGCATGCAGCAGCCAGAGCTGACACCGTGTGCAGTACGGTTTGCCCTGTCGTCGGATGCTGGTGAGCCTCTGGGTGAGGAACTTACCACCAGCATAAATTACCAAGTCTCACATCAGCTACAGGAGCTGACAATGGATGAGACAGTAAGAAAGCATGAAGCCCCAATCAACTGTGGCCTGTTAAAAGTTCCTGTTGGGAACAGGAAGATTTTGGGCAAGATGGGCATACAAATGAGAGCCCAGGAGGAGGTGAAGCTCCAGCATATTTTAAAGTTGCTGGCATCTGGAATAACGAGCTTTGCCAGGATGGTGGATGGAGAGGCCATGACAAAATTGCAACAAAAGTTCGGGCGCTATTGTGGAGTGCCCACTTTGAGATCAACTGCCTCCGCAAGAATGCTTTTAGACCAACCATCAACCCTAAATATGATTCACTCTGCCAGCCTGGCACAGTGCAACCGGCAAATCTGTTTGGTGAGGATTTTGCAAAGCAGGTGAAGGAGCTGGAGGAGGAGGCCAAGACAGTGGGCTTGATTAAGCAGCCAGCAGCCACATATCCACTAAAGCGGAAGTATCCCTATAAGCGAGGAGACTGGTCCGGGCAACGGACGAGTCCAGCTACGATGCAGCGCAGTTGGCGTTCGGCTGTAGCATAGCCAGGGATGGTGAGATATCCAGCTCGAGGCCAGGGAAGAATGCCAGGTGGTAAGGAGGTAAGTGGGTCTGGTTCTCATGTAGACAGATCTAATGTGATACCTCAGATATGTTTATACTGAAGGTTATTGAAGGGTTTCGAATAAAGCTTAATGCAAATTCTGATTTACCCATGCAACATGTTCCAAAAAGGAGTTTGACTTCAGTATCACTGAACAATTGGAAGTTCAGGTGGAACTTGCAAGCTTATGTAATAAAGGTGTAATTGCTAAGGCAGTTTACCAAAGCCATCAGTTTGTGTCCAATATCTTTCCCAGACCAAAAAAGGATGGGGGATGCAGAATTATACTGAACCTGAATAGTCTTAAACCTTTTTGTACGGTATAGACATTTTAAGATGGAAACGTTTGAGGAGATCTTCAAGATGCGGATTCAGTGTCTGTTCATTTGCAGGATAGAAGATTTAAAATTCAGTTGGATGGGGCAATTATGGCAATACAATGCACTGCCTAATGGTTTGTCTTCAGCTCCTAGAGTGATTACAAAGTTGTTAAAACCTATTCTAGGCACGATGAGAAGTCAAGGGCATGTGCTCATGGCTTAGCTAGATAATATCTTGATTGTAGGACAATCAAAGGAAACAGCTGAAGCATCAGTGGCAGTTTAGTAAAAAACACTTTTTTAAAAATTGGGCTTCATAAGCTATCCAGAGAAATCTAAATTAATACCCGTGACACAAATTGACTAGTTGGGTTCACAATGTGACGAGTCTGCTGGGGAAATTGCTGGCAGAATTTCCAGCAGTTCAATAGTGGCCACTTTATTATCTACAATTACAAAGGTCAAAGGAACAAGCACTGAGGATACATTGGGGTCATTATAATAGACCTATGCTTCTATCAATAGAGGCTGTTGCTGATGTACAATGGTGGATTCAGCATGTGTCCACTAGTAGTTCCAAAGTGTTATTGGACCAAGCTTCCATGATTTTGCATATTTGCACAATAACCCTTTAACCCATAGAATGCACATAGTGTCTATAGGTAGTTGATACCAATAACTGGAGAATTGGTAACTCAAGCAAATCCCATCTGTCTCCGTGACTAGAGATGGCATTTGTAATTTTCTATCTTTGAGCACTAGCATCAGTTTGTAATATAACTGAAGATTTAGTGACCAAAACCTACTGGAGTAATGCTGAATACTGTTCATCCACCATTGTGACTTTTGTAGCTTCAGCTGGTAATAGCATAGGTCTGTTAACAATGACCTACATGGCACCTGAGAGGTTACTACTTTGCACGTTGTAAGTTCTGATAATGCAAAGGCCTAATTTGCACAGCTGAAACACAGCTGCTATATTGCCAATTACACTTGATGAATAGAAGGCTGCTTCATAACAACAAGGTTGTTACAGGCTTCTATTGTTTCCAATCTCTTTCCCCAGGGCGGAGTCACAGACAAATTAATAATTAAAGGTAAATCCCAATAATCAATAATGCTAGTTGGTATCAACTTAAATTTAACTGGATGGATGAGGAACCTCAATTTCTCAATTATAGTTTGCAGCTGAAAGTTGATTTTAGCAAAATACATCGTTTAGAATATCATCCAGTTAAGCCAGAACAAGTGTTTTTGAGCTTTTGGCCGTCCAAGCACTGGTTTAGTAATTTGGTAAATAACCTGGGAGCTGGTTAGCCCATTTTGCAACGCTTTAACTGTTATCATTGTCCCATCCAGTTAAATTTCAAATGTCTCCGGTGATCCCTGAGAATGGAAATCAGGTGTTTAACAGTAACGAAATTCCATATTCTGAAAAGTCTCTGTTGCACATGCGAGTTAAATCAAAGATGAACCGACATCCTCCATCGTTCACAATGAACAAGCCACACCTGCCATAATTCCGTGCCTACCTCGAACGACAACTCTGACCAGATTCCCAAGCCTGTCTCGAAAGGTAATTCTGGCCATAATACTGAGCCTGCCTTGAAAGACAACTCTGGCCATAATACTGGGCCTGCCTTGAAAGACAACTCTGGCCAAAATTCTGAGCCTGCCTCGAAAGACAACTCTGGCCATATTTCCGAGCTTGTCTCGGAAGGCCATCCTGGCCGTAATACTGAGCCTGCCTCGAAAGACAACTCTGGCCCCAATTCCAAGCCATGCTTGGAACCCTTGTATACTGTGCAAAATAAATCAATCACATGTTATCATTTTAGTTTATAAACGGATCTGAATCTCATGTTATCATTGTCATTTGTACAAAACACAAGTGTAAATATTACCAACTTGTAAATGGTCCACATACCCCATGTTTCGGAAGAACCAGACCCACCTACCTCCATGGTTACCGGTGGCCTTATGGTAAGCCCAAAGGCCCCTGATGTGGGTTCTATTCCCGTCCTTGATTGGAGAGTAGGACTGGTAGGGTGTGTGGATTCCATATTTCCTGAGACCGGCTTGGACCTTGGCCTGAAAGACCTCTGCCCAGCTTTCAAGCTGCCTCCAGCTTCCGTGAATTGCTTACTGCCGATGAGGCGGGGGGTGTGTCGTCGCCGAAACGATGAAACTTTGTTCGTCGTTGGTACCTTGATTAGTCCGACAGCTTTTGCTTCCTCATCCAGGTATACCTGTTGGATAAGACTTACCTGAAGAGAAGCTTCGGCGGCTGGCTTCATTTCTCCAATGTCACCCCTGATAGCGCTGTTCACTGCCGGCCGTGAGGGGAACTCTGGCCCCTTCCGGGTTTTCTGCCCATGGCTGGAACCAACTCTTCCGGCAGTAACCCCTTCGTTTGCGAGTATTTCCTTGGAGCCATATGCATGTGCTCCAGTATGTTCCACGGACATACTTCGAATTTGAAGTCAGTTACACACTGACCACTCGCACTCCCCTCCACAGAGAGGGAGATTCGTAGGCATCCCTGAAAACAGGTGCCGCCGCAGGCCCCTGAGGATACCTGCGTTGATACGGCCCCTCCCACGGACCTATATCAAGATTTTTGCTCTGAGTCAGGCAGGAACTGACCCCGAATGCTCCCCTCCTCAGAGAGGGAGATATTGTGCAATCCTGAAGCAGGTGTCGCTGCCGTGGGCCCCCGAGGAGACCCGCGCTGATAACTCTCTCCTTTGGAGTATATCATTGTGGAGCAACCTCTCCATCAGGTGCTCCATGTGGGTTTAGACGTCCGCAGACGCTACCATTGAAGGAGGGAAGCCTCCTGGCCCGACTCGTCCGAGTCCAAAGGCCTAACCAACTTACTCCTGGCTTTCCTCCATTTCTGGGGCACCATAGCGGTCTGGGAGCTGCTGACCGCACTGTCAGCGACTCGGGTGGCGAGACCGACTTACCCTTGGTTTTACCCCCGTTCTGGGTAACCATAGCGGTCTCGGAGCCGCTGACCCCATTGTCAGCGACTTAGGTAGCGAACCCGCCGGCTACCCGCGCTTCCGCGGTCCGGTCCAGGATCTCCACACGGTCCATAACCGGTTTCCCCGCGGCCCGTCCGGACTTCGCCCCAAAATCATCCAGCAGGAAGAACTCTGTAAGAAGAGTTTCCTGCAAGAAAAAACAGAACCTGGAAATAAGTTTAAACTTACCTGCAGGTTCAACTTACCGCTGGAAGGAGCAGCGCGCCTGCCAGTCAATCGCTGCGCCATGCGCAAGGCGTAATGATACACATGCGCACTGGCGGGCTCTTCTACACGGAATCACTCATGTGACTCCGAAGTAAAACATTTAAGAATTTTCATACAATATATGGGACATCTTTTTTTTTATCAGCTACTTCATTTAAACTTGCTAATTGAATATCCAGCTCAAAACCAGATTCTTGTTGCAGTCCAGGAATAGAATGGTTTTCCAATGGCACTAAGAAAGATGAACCTGGAGGTAGGAAAATTGTTTGTCACCTTCCTTCTGTGAGAATAATTATCTTTCTCCGTTGCAGGAGTTAGTGTAGGCTACCCCTTTGGGATGAAGATAAACCCAAAAAGCTGGAGTAATTCAGCGGGACAGGCTGCATCTCTGGAAGGAAGGAATGAGTGACGTTTCGGGTCGAGACCCTTCTTCAGACTAAGGGTCTTGACCCGAAACGTCACCCTTTCTGTCCCTCCGGAGATGCTGCCTGGCCCGCTGAGTTACCCCAGCTTTTTGTGTCTATCTTCAGTTTAAACCAGTATCTGTAGTTCCTTCCTACCCCTTTGGGATGATGGGTCAACATAATGAGTCCAGGGATCCAACCTCTTCAGTCTTCAACCATTCTTCTTCCTCATCATTTTGTGTGAAGAATAAACAGATAAAGTTGTAGCAGAAATATTTTCTGGGGCATTGTTTCAGAGAAGGGATTGGCATTATGGTTGGGAGATTCATGTCAAGGATTCTCCAAGTATTTTATGAAAAGCCACATTTAAGGCTACTTTTTGCAACCCAGCATTGCAGTCCCTTGTGTCTAATCTTTAAAATATCAACCAATACACTCAGCTTACACTGATACTATTAAAGTACAAGATTTAGTTTTCTTCCATCGTGTTGATTTGAAACATAGAAACATAGAAAATAGGTGCAGGAGGAGGCCATTTGGCCCTGAGCCAGCAATGCCATTCATTGCGACCATGGCTTTGAAGGTATGAAATTGTAAGACCTTATTGTAAATCACCAGGCACACAGACCTCCTTTGTTCTACCCTCTGCAGATCCTAGTGTCATCCAAAAACCTGCAGCTGGATACTGAAGCACATCTCATTCTGTTCACTATTGCTTTTGTTTCTCTTATCTAACATTTCTCTTATCTAACCTGTTAAGGCAACAATTATATTTTTAAATATTAGTTTTTGTTTTCAACCCTCTCTACAACCTATCTGGTCCTATTTCTACAATCTCTTGTAACCTAAATCCTTGTCAGCCTAAGCCCATTTGGTTCTTTATTAGAGCAAACCATTAATAGCAGGCCTACCTTCAGTTACCTTAGGGCGGTAAGATGGCAATTGTCCCTAGTATGTGTAGAATAGTGTTAACTTGCTGGAATCGCTGGTCAGTGTCGACTTGGTGGGCCGAAGGGCCTGTTTACGCGCTGCATCTCTAAACTAAACTAAACTAAACTACTGAGGCACTAAGTCTGGAATTCAACAGTTAATTTTTCAGATCAATGACCATTCATTCATCAACCTAAACTCTTACTTTTCAACCTTCACCAATACTGATCTGATGTATTCAGTTCTGATCTGGGATGAAAGGCTGTTTTGAACATTCAATACGTAAAATGGAGAAAACTTTACTAGTGATGTATTGAAATCTTTTTGTTTTGTGGAGTATTATATAACTTATAGGAAACACATTTGTTTGTTACAACAGTCAAACAGTACCTATAATGCCTGTTAACCATGTGACCCAGTGCCTTAAGGCAACAGTAAACCCACCAACCTTAAACCAAATTTATACCACATACATATAATCAAATAATTAAATGAGATATGTTCACCTGAGACCTGAATGCATAAAACCAGTGAAGTTAAGTATCATTATCAAACAGAATATACATATTCCATTCTGCAAATTGCCTCAGCACAGTATTGATAAAAACAAAGCTCACTGCTCTACAGTTTCAACAACATAGCACCCATGTTGAACGTTGATCTATGACATTGAAAGAATTAGCATATTAGCCTATAACACGTGGGAGTTATAGATTGAATATATAAGGAGGCGATACAATCACAATGTCATCAGTGTTTTCAGTAGTTAAAAACATCACTGTTCTGTGCCGAATTTCTGTTTGTATTTCCATGCATCATTCAGCAATGTATTCAAGGTAATGGAGAATTCATGTGTAAATTAGGACAGTATGTTCCTTTAGTTTATTAATACTTAATCTAAATGACATTAAGATCTACTTTCCAATTTACTCTTGGCAATGGGCTTATTTTAGTAATTAAATGCACTTAATCAAAGCTCATATTTAAGATGATAAATGTATCATTGATGTGAGGATGCTTCTTAAGTTTATTAGTGCTTATTTAATCACTGTGTACAATAAATATCTTTCATCTGAACATACACCAATGAAAATAGATTTTTCTCCAGGGCCTGTTGGAAGGAGGTGCCATTTGTCATACAGATGGCGATTGATAACAGTATTGCGATAAAAACAGGGTTACACTGCGGTAGTGAGGCATAACAGGGAGCTCATTGTGCTGTGCTGGGATTAAGCTGACATGACTTGGCTGCATGACTGATGATTGCAAACAACCGGAAGATCTAGGTGTAATTGACTGAACAGATTATTCCTGTAGCTTACACAATGGAGAGGTTTGGTCTCAGAGTGGCAACCGATCAAAAGAATTACCCACTGGAGCTTCAGAAAAATGGTCATTCAGTACCGGAGCAGAAAGGATGATACATTTCAGTGCTCAAGCTTTGCTCACCTGCTTGCATTAGTTTTCATTACAAATAAATAACTAAGAGGGACATGTTCACCTGAGACCTGAATGCATAAAACCAGCCAAGCTAAGTATCATTACAAGTTTCAAACAGAGTACATCTTATAAAGATTTTAATTGTATTTGATTGCACTAATTATAAAAGAACCTGTTTAAAGTAGTCTTCAGGGAAGAAAATCAGTAAACTTTTATAACATGTTTGGCATTGTTTCATTTTACTGGACTGCCTCTGTCAGTTGGAATGATTGAAATTATCCGCAACTAAAATAAATTCACCAATGGAAAGGCAGAATCGTCTCACGAAGCAACAATTCATTTTTCAGCCTTTCCATAAGACTTAAGTTTCAAATCGTGTAAATTTACTTACTTGTGCTCAAAACCAATTCAGAGACGATGAGGTTAAATATTGTACCTCTGTTCTTCTTAACATTTTTAGCACAAAGAGAGAACTCTTTGCTCGTTTTTTATTTGTGTGATTAAAATATTATCATTTGTGCTGAGATATTTCATTTCCATGCACAAAAGCATAATGAAGATTTTGGAATGATATTGGTTTTATCTCGAATGAATATTAAAATAGATACGATCTATTGTACAATCTAAGTGTAAAAAAGAATCCCAATTCACATTGCTGATTGTTGATGATTGTTCTTCATTTTCCTTTCAGAAATCCTGGAACGCAGTGTTTGTTTTTTAATTGTATCCAGTGTGGGTGCGTAAACTGATAGGGTCACTGAAAGCACATTAATGGCTGCAGGGTGAGTAATGATGTAGATGCTGGAACAGTGGGTTAAGTATTTCAAGTCAACATCACGTCTACAATGCTATGATCTTAACACACCTTAGACTTTAGACTTTAGAGATGCAGCATGGAAACAGGCCCTCCAGCCCACCCAGCGTGCCGACCACCCTGTACACTAGCACTATCCTACATACCAGGGAAAATGTATAATTTTACTGAAGCTAATTTTCCAACAGACCCGTACATCTTTGTGCTGTGGGAGGAAACTGGAGCACCTGGAGAAAACTCATGCAGTCAGAGGGAGAAAGTACAAACTCCGTACAGACAGCACCTGTAGTCATGGATCTGTGCCACTATGCAAAAAAAAATCATAAATGGTCAATGGTGCCTTATACAAAGTAGCCTTCTTTATGATTAGGGATGAGCAGTGGGAACTTTGCAGGCAAAAGAATGGGAGTGGGATTTGTTGTGCTCTCAACAATTAAATATATGAGAAACTTTGGAATGACACATTTTCTTTCAGCATTTGCAAAGGTGGAGGGTGTTTACATTATTATTTAACTTTTGCAAATATATTTTGAGAAAATACAATTATTTATTATCATTTCTAAGGCCTAGACAAGGCATGATGAAATGCTGATCAAAATCGGCAGCAGACTATTTGAATGTAGAGGCAGGAAGTTGAGATCAGAATTTGAGATAGAAGCGTGTATAATCTAAATCTCCTGCCAGAAGAGCTTGACTAGACAGGTAAAGTGCAGAGGCTCTGATTGCAGATTTTTATCCACTTTGACATTGAGGAGTAGTGTCGGAGGGTTGCAAGACAGCTAGCATTGTACCATTGGTTAAAATGAGCAGGAGGTGTAAACCACAGAACTGCAGGCCAACTTAGTTTAAATTTGATATTGGACAAATTATAGTAATGCTTTCTAAGAGCCCAAATAAACCTTCATATAATGTATAAAAGTGACAGATTAATCAGGGAGAGTCAGCACGGATTTGCTAAGTGAAAGTATTTTTCCTCAGAAGAGGTAATTAATGGAGATGAGGAGATTAGAGCATTCAGTGTAGCTTGCACGGAATTTAAAAAGGCTTTTGACAAGGTCACTCGTAGCAGATTGGTCAAATATATACAAGCCAGGGGAATCCAATGAATAGCTGTAATTGGATCCAAACTGCATGCAGTGGCAGAAAAAAAGGTGTGATGATTGATGAGAGCTTTGGTAATTGTTGGTCTATTACCAATGGGCTTCCACAAGGGTCAGTATTCGGTCCCATGTTTTGTTGTTTATATAATGCTTTATATCTAAATGTAGAGGCGTGATAAAGAGGTTTGCACTTGGAAGAGAATGGGCTAATTAGGGATAGTCAGCATACGCGGCGGGTCATGTGAACTGGTCAAAAATGTGGGTCGGTTGGTTAGCAATGTTGAAGATGACAGAAAAATTGATGGAATTACAGCCAGTGAAGAAGGCTGTCAAAGGATACAAAGGATATATATCAGCTATTGATATGGAAAGAGAAATAGCAGGGAGTTTAATCGGAGGCTGAGGGGAGACAATAAAAAAAGATTAAATTATGAGAGGCATTATGTCATTTTTAGTCTTTCCTTAGTGTAATCTACAAATTTACTAATCATGCCTTTTATAGTCTCATCCAATTTATTGATAGATACCACAAACAGCAATGTGCCCAGCAACGATCCCGGAGGCATACAGCTAGTCACAGGCCTACAGTCTGAGAAACAAACTTCCACCATCACACCGAAGATAGACACAAAATGCTGGAGTAACTCAGCGGGACAGGCAACATCTCTGGAGAGAAGGAGTGGGTGATGTTTCAGGCCGAGATCCTTCTTCAGACTAGAGTCAGGGGAAAGTCCACCATTGCACTCTTTCCTTCCATGAAGCTAATTTTCTATCCAGTCAGCTAGCTTTCCCTGGAGCCCATGTGATCTAACCTTCCAGAGCAGCCTAGCATGTGGAATATTATCAAATGCCTTGCTGAAATCCATATGTATGCCCTCATTAAACATTTTGATCACTTTGAAAAACTCAAACAAATTTGAAAGAAGCTATCAGCCCCTGTCTATCCAAAGGCATATATATCTTATCCCTTAGAATACTCTCCAGTAACTTGCCAATCACAGATGTGTCTGAAGAACCGAAATGTCACCTGCTCCGTTTCTCCAGAGATGCTGCAAGAACCACTGAGTTATTCCAGCTTTTTGAGTCTATCTTTGGTTTAAACCAGCACCTACGCAGATGACACATTAACTGGTTTATACCTCCCAGGGTTTTCCTTGCAGCTCTCCTTAAATGGCGGCACAACATTAGCCACCCTCCAGTCTTCGAGCACCACGCCTGTGTCTAATGATGATCTTAAAGTTGATCATTTGTGCTACTTACAACAATAGACATTAGACATTAGGTGCAGGAGTAGGCCATTCGGCCCTTCAAGCCAGCACCGCCATTCACTGTGATCATGGCTGATCATCCCCAATCAGTACCCCAATCCTGCCTTCTCCCCATATCCCCTGACTCCGCTATCTTTAAGAGCTCTATCTAACTCTCTCTTGAAAGCATCCAGAGAACTGGCCTCCACTGCCTTCTGAGGCAGAGAATTCCAAAGATTCACAACCCTCTGTGTGAAAAAGTTTTTCCTCACCTCCTTTCTAAATGGCTTGCCCCTTATTCTTAAACTGTGGCCCCTGGTTCTGGACTCCCCCAACATCGGGAACATGTTTCCTGCCTCTAGTGTGTCCAAACCCTTAATAATCTTATGTTTCAATAAGAATCCCTCTCATCCTTCCAAATTCCAGAGTATACAACCCCAGCCGCTCCATTCTATCAACATATGACAGTCCCGCCATCCCCGGTAATTAACCTTGTGAACCTACGCTGCACTCCCTCAATAGCAAGAATGTCCTTCCTCAAATTTGATTAATATTTTTATTAGAAGCAAACATATTATAAAGTATAGTAACATATTATAATAGAAAAAAAAACTTTTCATATACATCAATCATACATTATTAAAATTGTCAATTGTCGATTAATTCTGCTTCTAATGTTTTTTTTTATATAGATAGAAAAAGAGAGGTAGAAAGAAAAAAGAATTACAAATATCGGAGAAAAAAAAAGCGGTGGAATGAGTTACTTATAATACGTCATTGGAGATAGGTTCGTAGGTTATGAAATATAATTTTACATCTAATCCTGAGTTCAAGCTTCAGTTGGGTTTTTGTGCTGGGCCCATCTATCCCTTCAAATAGGTAATGAATGGAGCCCATATTTTAACAAAAAGTTCTTGTTTGTCCATTAAGACAAGTCTAATTCTTTCTAGATGTAGGGTCTCCGACATTTCCACAATCCACATTTTAATTGTGGGGGTTATAGGACCTTTCCAAAATTTTAATATTAATTTTTTCCCAGTTATTATACTGTAGTCAAGGAAGTTTCTTTGGCTTGTTGTGAGTGTTAAACTTTGTTCTGATATCCCAAGTATTATTAATTTTGAGTCTGGATCCAATTTAGTATTAACTTCAGAAATTATTTCAAAAATATCAATCCAGAAATTTTTGATTTTTATACAATTTGCAAAAGTATGTGTTAAATTGGCCTCTAGATGTAGGCATTTATCACAGATAGGAGAAATATGTGGGAAGATTCTATTTAGTTTTATTTTGGAGTAATGTAATCTGTGTAAGACTTTAAATTGTATTAAAGCATGTCTGGCATTTAACGAGCATTGATGTATATGTTGTAAACTTTCATCCCAAATGAATTCGTTATAGAATGACCTAACTCATTTTCCCATGTGTGTCTATATAGTTCCATCGGTGGTACCTCATTGTTTAAGAGGGTGTTATAAATATAAGCTATTAATTTTTCAGTGTTAGGATGCTTATTCAAACATTCATCAAGATTTCTGGTTCCCTTGTCCTATATACTTGTGTATTAGATTTAACATAATCTCTAATTTGTAGATATCTGAAAAAATTATTTGAGTGTAGTCCATAATTCTGTTGTAACTCTTGAAATGGCAGGGGTGTTCATTATCACCTCTGCTATTTGCTCTTGTAATAGAACCGTTAGTGGAAAGTATTAGGATACATCCGAATATTTATGGGTACAATACAAAATATTCAAATAATAAGATATCTTTATATGCAGATGATGTACTATATATTACAAAATCACAAATTAGTATACCAAATATATTAAATTTAATTGAGGAATTTGGATCCTTTTCAGGATATAGAATAAATTGGAATAAAAGTGAAATTATGCCGATTAAACCTCAGGAATCGACACACCTGTTAAAATTCCCTTTTAAAATCGCCATAGAAAAATTTAAATATTTGGGAATTGAAATTACTAGAAAATATAAGTCTCTATTTAATGCAAACTATATGCCCTTACTCAATAAACTAAACACACTGATTAAATTCTGGAAAACCCTCCCGATGTCTCTTATAGGCCGAATAAATGCTATAAAAATGATCTTTTTACCACAAATTTTATATCTATTCCAGTCAATACCGATATACTTACCCACATTTTTTTTTTTTTTAATTGGATATTACAAATTTTATATGGGACTATAAATCCCACAGAATCCAAAGAAAACATTTGTGTAAACCTAAGGAATTTGGTGGATTATCACTCCCGAATTTTTTATATTATTACTGGGCCACAAATGTCAAAAATATGATTCACCTGTTGGACAATTCGGCCCAGCAGGTGGATTGGATAGTAATGGAGAGAGAGGACTGCTCCCCTTTTAACATAGGAGCGATCCTTCTCTCACCAACAAAAATAAAGAATACAATATATAGTAAAAATCCAATTATTCACAGTACAATTAGAATTTGGAAACAAATAAAATTATCGTTAAAATTAAGAAATATATCACGTCTTTTACCTATAATGAATAACCCTTCGTTTAAACCTTCTATGATAGAGCTTTTATAAATTGGGAAAGAGCAGGAATTAAAACGTTTGGAGATATGTATGATAATGGAAGTTTTTTAACATTTCACCAATTACAACAAATACAACTTGAATAATAATCAATATTTTAAATATTTCCAACTACGTGACTATTTGAAAAAGTATACACGGGAATATCAAAATATCTCTCCTGACTTATTAGATGGGATAATGAATATAAAAGCGGAATCAGCTAATTTAATATCATACCTATATAATTCCATTTTAAATATAGAAATTCCATCATCGGACGGGATCAGAAGAGAATGGGAACAGGAATTGGCTATAAAAATCTCGAAAGAGAGTTGGGATAAACATCTATTATATGTGCATAAATGTTCGATTAACGTAAGACATACTCTGATTCAATTTAAAATTTTACATAGATTATATTATTCAAAAGCTAAATTAAGTAAATTTTACCCAAATACCTCTGCAAACTGTGATAAATGCCTAGTCCAAGAATCAACTATAGCACATTCTTTTGTTTTTTGTATAAAAATTAAAAAATCTTGGAATGAAATTTTTGAAATTTTCACTAAATTATTTAAAATAAAACTGAAACCGAATGCAGAATTGATTATTTTTGGAACAATAGAAGCAACTTTGGAGTTGACTTCGTTTCAAAGGAGTTTTCTTAGTTATGGCTTAATAACGGCAAAAAATTAATACTGAAATTTTGGAAAAATGCTCCTACGCCAACAATAAAAATGTGGACTTCTAATATGTCGGAATTGTTACATCTAGAAGATATGAGATTCCTCTTAGCAGGTAAACAAGACCAATTCCAAAAGATTTGGTCTCCATATATCGACTTATTACAAACATAGGGTGCTACAAAATGTTGATAATAAATAGTTTTAGGACCTGGCGAGGGGTGAGTAAAGATAAGAAGTAGGTGCATCCCTTTCATATTGTCCTATCTTATTTTCTTTTTTCTCTTTTTTTCTTTTCTTCTTTAACTACTTCTTGTGGTTTAGGTTCACATGTGTGTTCCTGGGCCACTTTTTTCATTCACTCACTGACTGTCCTTGCTAGTTCTTTCTATTCTTCTTTTCTATTAAAGTTGAAAAACAGAAGTGGTACAAGAACTGTATAAATTTACGTTATTGCAGATTACTGTAATGTAAAATACTTCTAAAAAAATTAAAATAAAAAATAAAAAATGACAGAAGATGCCTTCCCTATAAAGATGTCCAATCTTTTTAATTCCATATTTTTTCCATTGTATAAAACCTCTATCGAATATGGATGGCTTGAATAAAGGATTATTTACAATGGGAAGACATAGTGGTATATTATTCAGTTTTAAAGCTTTTTTATGCAATTTTGTGGGAGCAAATATAATCGAACCAATTTCAAAAGGTAAGCAGTCTTCTTTTTCCATCCTTAACCAGTCTGGATATTGATCCATTTCTTCCGGCCAGAAATTCATGTTTTTAATATGGACTGCCCAAAAATAAAATAAGAAATTTGGCAAAGCCAAACCTCCGTTGCTCTTTGACTTACATAAATGTTTTTTACTTATTCTATGATTCTTATAATCCCAAATAAAGCTTGTAACAATGGAGCCGACTTATTTGAAAAAGTTTTTTGGGCTATATATCGGAATTAATTGAAATAGGTACAGTAGTTGCGGTAAGAAGATCATTTTTATAGCATTAATTCTACCAAGCATTGAAATGGGAATTGTTTTCCAGTACTGAATATTCTTGTGTAATTTATTAAGTAAGGGTGGAAAATTTAGTTTAAATAAAGAGGTATATGTCTTAGTTACATAGATTCCTAAATATTTAAGTTTATCGTTAACTATTTTAAAAGGGGATTGTTGCAATGTATTTAAATTGAATTTTGTTATTGGCATGATTTCACTTTTATTCCAGTTAATTCTATATCCTGAGAACTGGCCAAATTGAGTTATTAGATTTAATAGATTTGGAATACTAGTTTCTAACTTTGTGATATATATTAGTACATCATCTGCATATAAGGAAATTTTATTCCTTGTATCTCTAGTGTTGTACCCGTGTATTCCTGGATGGGTTCTAACGCTTTCTGCTAATGGTTCAATTGCAAGAGCAAATAATAGTGGGGATAGTGAGCATCCTTGTCTGCAACCCTGTAGAAAGATTAAATTTAGCTGATAACATTTGGTTTGTTAGTATTCTAGCTGTTGGATTGGAGTATAACAGTTTAATCCATGTACAGTACTTCTCTCCTAGTTGAAATGTTTCCGTTACCGAAAATAAATATGACCATTCTACCTGGTCAAATGCTTTTTCAGCATCTAACGATATAATTGCTAGATCTGCATTAGGAATTCTATTTGTATATATAATATTGAATAGTCTTCTCAAATTATAAAATGAGTAAAGTTTTGGAATAAAACCAGTTTGGTCGGGGTGTATTAATTTGTTAATCACTAAGCTCAATCTATGAGATAATAATAATAATAATAATCATTTTATTTACTGGCACCTTTCTAAAACCCAAGGACACCTTACAATGCATAGAATCACAAAAAAATACAAAACACATAATCGGAATAAATTAAATATAAAGATAGGATTTTGGTTAATATTTTTTTATCAGTATTTAAGAGAGCTATTGCTCTATATGAACCTGGGTCTTCAGGATCCTTATCCGTTTTTGGTATAAGTATGATTGTAGATTCATTTAGAGTTTCTGGGAGTTTCTGTTGAGTATAAACGTATTTGTATAGTGTCTGTAGGCGTGGAGAAATCAGATCGTAATTTTTTAAATAAAATTCAGAGCTTAGACCATCAGGACCTGAGGCCTTTCCGTTTTTTAAAGATCTAATTGACTCTTCGATGTCTTTTACCGTAATTTCTGCATCTAGTGATTCTCTCTCTTTCTGATCTAAACCTGTAAGGTTACATTTCTGTAGAAATGTTTCCATTCCTGCTGATTGTTCTGTCGTTTTAGATGAGTGCAGTTTTTAATAGTATTGTAAAAATCGATCATTAATATCTTTAGGCAGTGTTAATATTTCTCCCTTGTCTGATCTAATTTTGTAAATTGTTTTTTCCCCGTCCAGTTTACGAAGTTGATGCGCAAATAGATTTTGTGGTTTATCACCAAATTCAAAGTTTAATTGTTTTATATGTTGATATAGTTTTATAACTTGGTCTGAGTATATCTTATTTAACTTATATTTCAGTACTGCAATTTTATTGTATTTTGCCATAGATGGTGCTATTGCATTTTCTATATCTAATTGCCTTATTTCCATTTCCAAAGTCTGTTGTTTGGCCCTATTCTCTTTATTAAGAAATGATTGCGAAGAGATTAGTGCTCCTCGCACAAATGCTTTAAATGTTTCCCAAAGAAGGGAGGCAGAGATTCCAGGGCTATCATTAGCCTAAAAAAACATATTAATCTGTTTTACGAGATATTCATTACATAGTTTTTCTTTTAAGATTTGGGGGTTAAGTCTCCATTGTGACTGTGTCTGGGTCATTCCATTTAGTTTAATCATAAATGTTAGTGGAGCATGGTCTAATATTATAGTATTATGATATTGCGAGTTATAGGTAAATGGGATAAGTTTAGAGTCTACTAAGAAGTAGTCTATCCTTGAGTACGTTTTATGCACTGGTGAGTAAAATGAGTATTCTCGACCAGATGGATTTTCAATTCTCCAAACACCCTTAATGTTGGTAGTATTAATATATGAATTTAGAAATTCACTTGCCTGAGATTTTAATTTTCTTTGAGTTGATGATCTATCCAAGTAAGCATCCAGTGTACAATTTAAGTCTCCACCGATAATTAAGTTATGTTGTGTACATTCCGGGATAGTGTTAAGTATTCTCTTAAAAAACAGGGGGCTATCAAAATTTGGTCCATACACATTAAGGAGAGTCACTTTTTTTGAATATAACTCCCCTACTAATACAATATATCTGCCTTCAATATCTTCTATCGTTGATATATGTTTAAAGGGTATACCTTTACGAATTAATATTGCAACCCCTCTAGATTTATGTGAGAATGAAGTGTGATACGCTTTAGCAATCCATTTTGTTTTCAATCTATGTTGTGCTTCCTTTTTAAGATGTGTTTCCTGGAGAAATATTATATCTGCTTTAAGTGATTTTAAATGAGCTAATACTTTACCTCTCTTGATTGGTTCATTAATTCCCTTAACATTCCAACTACAGAATTTAATTCCTTCACCCCCAATTTTCCTATTAACGTCTTGCATCTTGTGATTAAAGTGGTCTATGTTAGAGCAGATGGCTCAGCACACTAAACCCCACCTTATACCCAAACATCAGGTAGATGAATTTTAGGTCCCGTCGGTTTTCCATCCGGACATATCTCCCTAAATAAAATATATAATTCCATTCCAAATACAAAATATAATATAACATAAGATAAAAAAAGATAAAAAGAAGTTGCATTAATAACGTGTAAACAGTAGAGAAAGAAGAAAACTACAACTATGGTTAGTGCAGTTAGTGATAGCCACCCTAGTGTGGCTAAGCATCTAAGGACTTCCGTAGCTTTTGGTAAAAAAAAAAATATTATTAGCTCTGTACTTTCCTTAAAAGGAAAGTTTCAATTACAGTGAAAACAATTTATGGGGGGGGGGGAGGGAAACAATAGTTATATTCCATAATTGAAATAATTATTAGTCTCCAATTGAAGTGTTAGTTGCAAATTAAAAAAAAAAAAAACATTGTTAAAGAGTAAAGTGAAAAATATCAAAGAAAAAACTTCCTAAATTTTTATTAATAAATTACCTGAATCACACTATACTTATATTTCATACTTTTAATTAATTCAGAGTTGATCCAGTTAACAATAATTAGTATTGATTAGTATTCATAATTAGTAATAGTTGTTAGAAATTAGTACTAAAATGTAAATATTATATATCAGTAGCAATCTAATTGCCCAATTCTTATTGCAGAATTTGGACAGTTCTTAAGTATAATAGTTTAAAGTTCCATTTCTTCTCTGCAGGGTAACAATGTCCGATATTTTCAGGTGAATGTTGGGTGTAGTGTATTATTCAATCTTCGGACTTATTTGTGATGCTCTGGGCGAATTCAAGTGCTTCTGTGTGCTTGATGAAGAAATGTTCCTTCCGCTCGTAGGTTACTCTTAATGTTGCAGGATATAACAGTCCATATCGCAAATTGTTTATATTCTTAAGTATTCTTCTTGTTTCTGTAAACAGCGCTCTCTTCTTGGCGACTTCCACAGGATAATCTCTAAATATACTGATCTTGTCTCCTTCAAATACGAGGTTTCTGCTTTGAACAATTATCTTCATCATATTATCCAAAACATAGTCAAATTGCACCTTCACTATCAGTTGTCTTGGGGGGGCGCCCTCCCTTGGGCGACGTCTCGATACTCTGTGCGCTCGGGCAAGTAGTGGTGCTTGATCCAAATTCAAGACTTTTTTCAGTAGATCTGCAGCAAATTCACAGGGGTCACGATTCCCCTCTCTGCCTTCCTGGATGCCCACGATTCTTACATTCTGGCGTCTCTGTCGTCCCTCCAAGTCAATACATTTTTCGGTTATTTGATGTAATAACTTTGATAGGCGTTTATTCTCGGCAATACGTTTTTTTGTAGTTTCGGTGCTCGTCTCAGCAATTTTCTCTAATTCCGTCACAACCTGTTGGTGTTGATTTAATGTCTCGAGGATAGGCTCCAACTTAGAATCAAATTTAGATTCCATCGAGTTCAGTTTATCATTTACTTCTTCAATATTTTGTTTCAAATTTTCTTCCATGTCTAACTTCCAATCTTCCAGAACTTCATGTATAGAAGCTGTAACTTCTTCTTTAATTTGTTCTTTAATTTCCTCTTTAAAATAAATCAGATCCTGTTTAAGATTTTTAATTTCTTTCATTATATTAGAGATTTCCTGTGTAAGGAAGATTTTTAATTCTTCCACATATGTCTTTTTCTTCTTTGAGATATCTTCTTCGGATGCTGTTAAAACTGAGGCCGAGGCTTCAGTTGGGCCTACCTCTTTTCCCTTGCCGGTTTTTCTCGCCTTGGGGGGGGGTATGTTGAGTCGACATGCTGCCGGTGTCGTGCGCCTGATGACGTTACGAACTTACTGCAAACAATCGGTGCCGTTTACTGCAGGTAGGTCCCGTCTTTTGCCCCCGTTTTCAGCGTTTTTTTCACGGAGCTAGTCGGCTAGAGTCTCTCCTACTCCATAGCGCCACCGGAAGTCGTCCTTCCTCAAATTTGGAGACCAAAACTGCACACAATACTCCAGGTGTGGTCTCACTAGGGCCCTGTACAACTGCAGAAGGACCTCTTTGCTCCTATACTCAACTCCTCTTGTTAAGAAAGCCAACATGCCATTCACTTTCTTCACTGCCTGCTATACCTGCATGCTTACTTTAAGTGACTGATGAACAAGGACCCCCAGATCTCGTTGTACTTCCCCTTTTCCCAACTTGACACCATTCAGATTATAATCTGCCTTCCTGTTTTTGCCACCAAAGTGGATAACCTCACATTTTTCCACATTAAACTGCATCTGCCATGCATCTGCCCACTCACCCAACCTGTCTAAGTCACCCTGCATCCTCATAGCATCCTCCTCACAGTTCACACTGCCACCAACTTTGTGTCATCTTCCCCACCACCGATGTCAGCATAACTGGTCTATAATTCCCTGTTTTCTCTCTCCAACCTTTCTTAAGAAGTGGGATAACATTAGCTACCATCCAATCCACAGGAACTGATTCTGAATCTAGAAAACATTGGAAAATGATCACCAATGCGCCCACGATTTCTAGAGGCACTTCCCTAAGTACCCTGGGATGCAGACCATCAGGCCCTGGGGACTTATCAGCCTTCAGTCCCATCAGTCTACCCAACACCATTTCCTGCCTAATGTGAATTTCCAGTTCCTCTGTCACCCTAGATCCTCTGGCCAGTATTACATCAGAGAGATTGTTTGTGTCTTCCTTAGTGAAGACGGATCCAAAGTACCTGTTCAACTGGTCTGCCATTTCCTTGTTCCCCATAATAAATTCACCTGTTTCAGTCTTCAAGGGTCCAACTTTGGTCTTAACTATTTTTTTCCTCTTCACATACCTAAAGAAGCTTTTACTATCCTCCTTTATATTCTTGGCTAGCTTACCTTCGTACCTCATCTTTTCACCCCGTATTGTCTTTTTAGTTAGCTTCTGTTGCTCTTTAAAAGTTTCCCAATCCTCTAGCTTCCCACTCATCTTTGCTACGTTGTACTTCTCTTTTATTTTTATACTGTCCATGACTTCCCTTGTCAGCCACGGTCGCCCCTTACTCCCCTTGGAATCTTTCTTCCTCTTTGGAATGAAATGATCCTGCACCTTCTGTATTATTCCCAGAAATACCTGCCATTGTTGTTCCACTGGCATCTCTGCTAGGGTATCTTTCCAGTCAACTTTGGCCAGCTCCTCCCTCTTGGCTCCATAGTCCCCTTTGTTCAATTGTAATACTGACACCTCCGATTTTCCATTCTCCCTCTCAAATTGTAGATTAAAACTTATCATATTATGGTCACTACCTCCTAATGGCTCCTTTACCTTGACTTCCTTTATCAAATCAGGTTCATTACACAACACTAAATCCAGAATTGCCTTCTTCCTGGTAGGCTCCACTACAAGCTGCTCTAAGAATCCATCACGGAGGCATTCCACAAACTTCCTTTCTTAGGGTCCAGTACCAACCTGATTTCCCAATCTACCTGCATGTTGAAATCTCCCATAACAACTGTAGCATTACCTTTGAGACATGCCATTTTTAACTCTTGATTCAACTTGCACCCTATATCCAGGCTGCTGTTTGGGGGCCTGTAGATCACTCCCATTAGGGTATTTTTACCCTTACAATTCCTCAGTTCTATCCATACTGACTCTACATCTCCTGATTCTATGTCACCCCTCGCAAGGGCCTGAATTTCATTCCTCACCAACAGAGCTACCCCACCCCAACCGCCCACCTGTCTGTCTTTTCAATCGGAAGTTTACCCTTGAATATTCAGTTCCCAGCCCTGGACTTCTTGCAGCCATGTCTCTGTAATTCCCACAACATCATACTTGCCAATTTCTAACTGAGCCTCAAGCTCGTCCACTTTATTTCTTATACTTCGCGCATTCATATACAACACTTTAACTTTGGTATTCACCTCCCCTCTCACACCGGTCACTATTGGCCCTGACCTTACTCTCTTATCTCTTCTCGAACTTTCCTTCCCATTAATTTGGGAGTCTTTTGTAACTTCCCCTTTAAGTCCATCTTTATACTCCCAATTTGTAAACCCCTCCCCCCCACTATTTAGTTTAAACCCACATGTGTAGCACTGGCAAACCTGCGTGCCAGAACGTTGGTCCCCCTCCAGTTAAGGTGTAACCTGCCCCTTTTGTACAGGTCACCCCTACCCCAGAAGAGATCCCAATGGTCTATCAATCTAAATCCTTGCTCCCTGCACCAGCCCCCCAGCCACACATTCAGATACCCTATCTCCCTGTTCATGCCCTCACTGGCACGAGGTACTGAAAGCAATCCAGAGATAACCACCCTAGAAGTCCTGCTTTTCAGTCTTCTTCCTAACTCTCTAAAAGCAAAATTTGACAGCAACAATGAATACACAGAGCCATGTTGTTATTTCTTGCTTCTGAATACATAACCTACATGCACTCAAGAGCTGGTGCAAAACAGCTCTAGGTTTCAAAGAGGCAATGTGCAATCAAGGGAGGACATAAAGTGCTGGGGTAACTCAGCAGGTCAGGCAGCATTTCTTGAGAACATTGGTTAGGTGATATTTTGGGTTGAGACCCTTCTTCAGACCAAGGAAGCATCGTTTTAAGCAAGCCATTCTCACAATTGGAAATAAAAGAATCTAGTCTGCTCATTTACTAATCTCCTGAGCAGCTAACACCAAGCGCAGACATCTTAAAACACTAATCATTATAATAAACAATGGGTGGAAGATGTGGCTGACCCGAGGGCAGGTGGCTGAGGATGGGCCTGCTTGAGTGCCGGAGGCCGTATGTATCCGTGGTGAATTTAGTTTAGTTTAGTTTATAGAAAGAGCGTTGAAACAGGCCCTTCGGCCCATCATGCCGGTCAGCGATCACATCATACACTAGCACTATCCCACACACTAGGGTCAATTTACAATTTTACCAAAGCCAATTAACCTACATCTTTGGAGTGTAGGAGAAAACTGAAGCCACAGGAGAAAACCCACGTGGTCACAGGGAGAACGTACAAACTCCTTAAAGACAGCACCCCTAGTCAGGATTGAACCTGGGTCTCTGGCTCTGTAAGGCAGCAACTCTACCGCTGCACCACCGTATCAATGATTGAGAATACAACTGCGTCCTGAAAACCAGGCAAGCAAGCAAACCTACAGACGAAAATCACAAATCAGCACACATGAGCCACTAACCTAATAGGAATCCCCATCTACGCCGCGATATAAGTGAAATGGCAACATTAACTAGAATGCCGAAGGTCGACGGGCCCACAATGGATGCAGGAGATCGGTCGAGGATGCGCTGCCAGGAGAACAAAGAGGGGACCGGCATGGGGAGGCTGCCATGAACGCAGGGACTCACGTGGTGGTGGTGGGGGGGGGGGGGGGGGGGGGGGCGCCGATAATGAAGAGGGACCACCGGGACTACATTGAACACTTTGTAACTTTGTTGGCACCCTGTGGTGGCGAATCATTGCATACTTTGTGTATGGTATGCAACACAACAAATTTCACTTTGACATGTCACATGTGATAATAAAGTATCATTCATTCATTCACTCAGTATAGAATCAGCAAATTAACTGTAATTTTACACCATCAGGAAACCTGAAAAATCTGTTTATTTGTGAGAGACTGAAGTTTGTCAATTGAAATTAGACCAGTGAAGATTCACTTAATTACTTTTCCAATCAGAGACTCTGGCTGCATTTTAAATGCACAACATTTAAATGCTCACTAAATTATAACATCTGCGATGCTGAAAGGGTGATTTCAACTGCACCCCAACCCAGCCATTTCCAATATTAAGAGGCGAGGTGGAGGATGGTGGGTGTTCTTAGCAGGCAGGCAGGTGGCTCAGTAACAGCAGGCATAAAGATGTGGGGATGGCTGGATCTCTGAAGTAGATAGATAGGCATAGATAGAGTGGATGTGGAAAGGATGTTTCCACTGAGGGGAGAGTCTAGGACCAGAATTAAATGGCACTCTTTTAAAAGGGTGAGAAAGAACTTCTTTAATCAGAGGGTAGTTAATCTGTGGAACTGCCACAGAGGGCTGTTGAGTTCAATTCAGTGGATAGTTTTAAGGCAGAGATAGACATGTTCTTAATTAGAACAGGTGTTAAGGGTTGTGGGAAGAAGGCAGGAAAATGTGATTAGGTGGCAGAGATCAGCCATGATTGAAAGGTGGAGTAAACTCGAAGGGCCGAATCACCTAATTCTTCTCCTAGAACTTGTGAACTTGTGACCCAAAATATCACCTATCCAAGTTTTCTAGAGATGCTGCCAACCCGCCGCTGTCTTTCTGCAGTTCTTTCCACATTTGGAAGGCTGTTGAGGGAGAATATGACTTCAGGCTGGATGTCTGAGTGCAATCATGCGTCAATGGGATTATTTATTACAGCTGGCTACAGCATACCTAAACAAATGAAGTTATGCTCACTATAAGATTATGTTTGGAATAGCAGCAAAAATGTCTTAGCTAGTCTTAATAACAATCTCACAATTGAGATGGAAGCTCAGGTCCCCAGTCAGGCACACTATTTCTACACTCAGCGCTGAGGAACGCTGACAGGGATACTGGCTTTTAGATAAGACTTTGAACCTGCCTGCCTTTCTCGCTGGATGTAAAATACATGACAGTATTTCCAAAACGGGCATTCTTCTGGGGATATTTATCTCTCGACCAGCATCAGAAAACACATTCAAAAAGCGAAACGTGCTGGAGCGCTGAAAAATTACCAGAAAATGCTGCAAACATTCAGCAGTTCAGGCTGTATCTACTGTATGAGGAGTCCCATTAACAAGGGACGATGTTTCACCACAAGGCAGCCTGCTCTAAATTGTAATTCAACCTGCACTCCAATAAATCCCTGGTGT
This sequence comes from Malacoraja senta, assembly GCA_038087875.1. NCBI lineage: Eukaryota > Metazoa > Chordata > Chondrichthyes > Rajiformes > Rajidae > Malacoraja > Malacoraja senta. Next base: position 119,977,817 of record CM075977.1, read on the forward strand.
TGTCTGATGCTGGTGGCTGGTGACAATTGCAATTGAGTTGTTACCTGCTCAAACATATTTTTTACTTTATCATTGCAACAGGAAGATATAACATACCTGCGTAGCGGTGCCTGCTAGCGCACGTAGATATCGAACCCGGCGTTCGGAAGCCGCGGTCACGTGACTTGGGAGGGGCTGCTTGTTTCGCGCGGTTTTTCACTTGCTCGCGTTAGATCAGCGCTGACCACCATTGTGGGCAGATGTGTCTGAAAAGCCTGTATGCTGGATATTGAACTTTCAAATAAAGATCTGTTGAAAACTCCAGTAGTCGTTTCTCAGACCACTAAATTGGTGACCTCGACCTGCCTAGCCATCGTTAGACAAGAAGAATTATGCAGGAAGAGAGTGTTCCCGCAGAATCGGCCAGAATGAGGCAGGGCTCACCGGCCTTCAAACTGCCAGCCTTTTGGCCTGATCAACCTCAGGTGTGGTTCGCCCATGTTGAGGCACAGTTTCATCTACATCGCATCGACCATGACGACACCATGTATTTTCATGTGGTAGGAGCATTACCACAGGACTGTGCCTCGAGGCTGTTGCCTTATATCAGAGACCCTCCGTCCAGCGGCAAGTATGAAGGGTTGAAGGCCCTGTTGTTTCATGCTTACGGTCTTACCCATATAGACAGGGCAGCAAGACTGCTACATATGGACTGCATCGGCGACTGAAAGCCATCGACGATCATGGCAAAGATGTTGGCCCTGATGGACGGGCACAGCCCCTGCCTGCTTTTCGAACAGGCGTTCTTAGAGCAGATGCCCGACGAAGTGCAGCTAATGCTAGTGGGAGCTGATTTCAGCGACCCGCAGCGGCTCGCATAGAGAGCCGACGAACTGTGGGCGCACAGACGGCGGGACATTTACGCTTTCGCCCGCCCCTGGTCGCACAACGGGTGCAGCCGAACTGACATCGGGAAGAAGAAGAGACCCAGCCCAGCGTCGAAGAGGAATCGCCGCGGCCAGTGGTCTACAGTCAACGCAGATGGTGCTTCTACCACCAACGATACGGACCCGAAGCTCGAAGATGTTGGAGCACTTGTTCGTTTCCGGGAAACACCCTGGCCGATCGTCCGTGGAGGCGAACGCGATCGGCCCCAACGTACGCCTCTTCGTCCGCGATTGCCTTTCCGGTCACCGTTTCCTGGTGGACTCCGGTGCCCATGCTAGTATCGTGCCTCCAAGCGCCCGAGACGTTCGTGCTGGTAAGGTGGGACCTGTCCTCTTGGCCGTTAACGGGAGCGATAATCGCACTTACGGTACGCTGACCGCGAATCTAAATTTCAACTCCCACCAGTACAGGTGGAAGTTTGTCATTGCTGACGTCGCCCAACCGATCCTGGGGGCCGATTTCTTGCGCGCGTTCTCCCTGTTAGTCGATGTGCGAGGTGGACGCATGGTCCCTGTGTCGGACCCAAGCCCTGCCAAGCAGCGCAACCCGTCAATGCCCCTACAGCAACTGGTCGAGGTAGCTGAGATCCAGCAACCTTTCGCAGCCCTGCTCGCCGACTTTCCTGGGTTGCTCACGCCCCGGTTCGATGGGTCCGCACCCCATCATGGCGTGGTCCACCACATTCCCACCGAGGGACCGCCGGTACACGCCCGCGTGCGCCATCTCCCGCCCGATAAACTGCGCATCCGAGACGAGTTCCAACTTATGGAGGACATGGGGATTGTCTGGCGGTCGGATAGCCCTTGGGCTTCCCCGCTACACATGGTCCGCATAGCGTCCGGGGGCTGGAGACCTTGCGGCGATTACAGGCGTATGAACGCGGTAACTACAGCCGATCGGTATCCAGTTCCGAACATCCAGGATTTCTCGGCCCATCTGGAAGGTGCGACTATCTTCTCGAAGGTCGACCTTATCAGCGGGTATAATCAAATCCTGGTCCACCCCGACGACGTCCCTAAAATGGCCACCATTACCCCTTTCGGCCTTTTCGAATGGCTCAGAATGCCTTTTGGCTTGAAGAATGCTGCTCAGGTGTTCCAAAGGCAAATGGATCAGTTCGGCTGGGGTTTGCCGTTTATCTTCATCTACTTGGATGACATCCTGGTAGCCAGCAGCTCGCAGGCAGAGCATACCAAGCACCTCCACCTACTTTTCGAATGGCTGCACAAACACGGGTTGGTGATCAACCCTGCGAAGTGCCAGTTCGGTCTGTGCTCCATCTTTTTCTTAGGGCATAGCATCACCTCTCAGGGAGCGCAACCACTGCCCAAGAAAGTCAACGCTATCCGTCGTTTCCCCAAGCCTCTATCGGTCAAGGGTCTGCAAGAGTTTATCGGGATGGTTAACTTCTACCACCGATTCGTCCCATCTGCAGCCGCCATCATGCGGCCATTGTTTCAATTCCTGGCCGGTAAGCCCAAGGACCTGGTCTGGTCCAAAGATGCACAGAAGGCATTCGAGGGGGCTAAGACCGCATTGGCCAACGCCACTATGCTGGAACACCCTAGGGTGTCAGCCCAAACGGCTCTCACCGTGGACACCTCCGACGTTGTGTTAGGCGCTGTCCTCGAGCAGCGTGTAGGTAATCACTGGGTGCCGCTGGCATTTTTCAGCAGGCAACTGCGAGCCCCCGAAGTTAAATACAGCGCTTTCGACAGGGAGCTCCTCGCACTTTACCTAGCGGTCCGCCATTTTCGTTATTTCCTGGAGGGGCGCGCTTTCACTGCGTTCACCGACCACAAGCCACTAACGTTCGCTTTGACCAAGGTGTCTGACCCTTGGTCTGCCAGACAGCAACGGCACCTTGCCTACATTTCCGACTTCACATCTGACATTCGACATGTGGTAGGAACGCTGAATGTTGTGGCCGACGCATTGTCCTGTCCAGCGCTGCCCAAAGTTTCAGCGCTTAGTCTCGGCGTTGATTACGAGGAGCTGGCAGCCGCCCAATGGGCAGATGCCGGTATGGAGATTTATAGCAATACTGAATCAGGACTGAAGCTGGTTGAAGTGCCATGTGGCGCCTCCGGCGTGCAAGTCCTTTGTGATATTTCCACCGGTAAAGCCCGTCCAATTGTCCCGGTCGCTTGGCGGCGGCGGATTTTTGACACCATCCACAGCCTAGCGCACCCGTCCATTCACGCCACCTCTGCCTTGGTCGCGGCGAAGTTCGTCTGGCACGGGTTAAGGAAGCAACTCGCCGCATGGGCTCGTTCCTGCATCCGGCGGCGCGACTCACGTTGCAGCGGCCTCTGCAGTCTGTCTGTCTTTTTATTTTTTTTTGTTTCGTTTGAGTTTTGTATAGTGTTTTTTTTTAAACAGTATGTGTGGGGGACGGGGGGTGGGGAAACTTTTAAAATCTTTTCCCTGCATGGGAGACCCGACCTTTCTCTGTCGGGTCTCCGTTGTCGTTGGGGCCTAGCACCATGGAGCGGCATCCAACCGGAATGACCTGGGGGCTCCAGTCGCGGAGCCGGCGGACTACTCACCATCGTGGAGCTGGCTGAGTTCGGAGCGGGAGGAGCTGTGGTGGCGCGCTGCTGCTACCCGACCCCGGAGATTCGGAGGCTTCAGCCGCAGGTCTGATGGATGGTAACATCGGGAGCTCGCGGGTCCATGGTGGGAGATCGCTTTTCGGGGCTCCCGCAATGGCAGCTACTCCCGCCCGAGTTGCGGGGTTGAGGATGACCCTGGAGCGGGGTCTGGCATCGCCCGGCGCGGCATTGGTGGCCATGGGACTTGCTGGCGTTACCGGGGGCTACAACATCAAGACCCGGAGCGTGGCCTTGCATCGCCCGGCGCGGCTTTCATGGCCGCGGGACATATCTACAATCGCCCGTCGGGGGCTTTGACTTTGACATCGGGAGGAGAATGTGGAGTGCAGGGGAGAGATAAGACTTTGCCTTCCATCACAGTGAGGAGGAGATTCACTGTGATGGATGTTTGTGTAAATTGTGTTGTGTCTTGGTTCTTTTTACTTGTTTGTATGACTGCAGAAACAGAATTTCGTTTGAACTTAGGTTCAAATGACAACAAATAAATATCTATCTATCTATCTATCCCATGCCAGACTTCCAAAGTGCAGAGACATGTGCACCCACCGGTCCAGAATTTCGCCGTCCCGGACGGCAGGTTCCTGCACATCCATGTCAACCTGGTAGGTCCCTTGCCCTGTTCGCGCGGGGCTACCCACTTACTGACTATCGTAGACAGGTTTACCAGGTGGGCGGAGGCAATCCCTTTGACGGATACCTCCGCTGAGGCATGCGCGAGGGCCATTGTATCGCATTGGGTCGCTCATTTCGGGGTCCCCTCAGATATTACTCAGATAAAACAGGCTTTTTGTGGCCAGCTGCAGCTAGGACTGTAAAATGACACCAAATTGGCGCCTCTTGCATTTGAACTCAGTGAGCTGTTCTATACATATTGCACCAACTGAGGTGATTGTGTTTATGTACTGGGATAGTCTTGCTGAGCTGTATACAAAAAATGTATTTCACTGTACCTGGTACACATGACAATAAAGAAACCATTGACCATTGAACCATTAAACACACACTATACAATACATACAATAAACAAGAAAGGACACAAAAAACATAAAACTTCAAACATTAAAAAGTTAACATACTGTAACATCATTTTGTAACTTCTGGTGAATCTTCATTGCACTCTCTCCAAAGCAAGAACATAGAAGAGTAGGGCACAGGAATAGGCCCTTATGGCACAGAATGTCAACACTGACCATGATCTTATAGAAACTTACAAAATTCTTAAGGGGTTGGACAGGCTAGATGCAGGAAGATTATTCCCGATGTTGGGGAAGTCCAGAACTAGGGGTCACAGTTTAAGGATAAGAGGGAAGACTTTTAGGACCGAGATGAGGAAATCATTTTTCACACAGAGAGTGGTGAATCTGTGGAATTCTCTGCCACAGAAGGTAGTTGAGGCCAGTTCATTGGCTATACTTAAGAGGGAGTTAGATGTGGCCCTTGTGGCTAAAGGGATCAGGGGGTATGGAGAGAAGGCAGGGATGGGATACTGAGTTGGATGATCAGCCATGATCATATCAAATGGCGGTGCAGGCTCGAAGGGCCGAATGGCCTACTCCTGCACCTATTTTCTATGTTTCTATGTTTCTATGCCAATTTAAATTGCACATTGGCCTGCACATGGACTATATCACTACATTCCCTGCTTGTTTGTGCGTCTGTCCAAAAACATTATAATTATGTCTGTTTCCACGACTTCCCCATGAAGCATGTTCCACGCACATACCTCTCTTTTTAAAAAACATACCTCGTAAATATCCTTTAAACAACCCTCCTCCCACCTTGAATCTTTGCCCACTAGTATTTTAGATTTTCACTCTGGGAAAAAAACTTTGACTATCTACCCTATCTACACCTCTCACAATTTTATAAACTTCTATCGGGTCGCCCCTCAGTCTCTGATGCTTCAGAGAAAACAATCCGACTTTGTTCAAACTCTCCTTATAGTTAACACACTTCAATCCATGCAGCATTCTGGAAACTCATTCTGCACCCTTGCCTAAACATCCACATCCTCCCTATAATGTGGCAACGAACACTGCACACAATATTCCAAATGCTGCAACATGACCTCCTGACATTTATAGTCAACACCCCAACTCTGAAGGCAAACATGTTATTTGTCTTCTTTTCTTTACCCCCCTCCCCCCGCACCTCCCTCACCCCCATCTACTTATGTTGCCATTCGTCAGTTATGCACTGGCACTCCAAGATCCCTCTGAAGATCCATCAATGTTTTCAATGGTCCTGCCATTTACAGTATAACTTTCTCTTACCATTGACCTCCCAAAGTTCAACACCTTATACTTGTCCAGATTAAACTCCATCTGCGATTTCTCAGCCCATATTTCCCACTGGTCTATATCCTGCAGAATCCTTTGACAACCTTCATCACTATTCACAACTCTGAAATAACCTTGTCTGAAGGGGTCTGAAACTGTCCATAATACTACCAGTGTAGCCTCAGTAAGGCCCTGTATAACTACCATAAAATATCTCTCATTAGACAATAGGTGCAGGAGTAGGCCATTCGGCCCTTCGAGCCAGCACTGCCATTCAATGTGATCATGGCTGATCATTCCCAATCAGTTCCTGCCTTCTCCCCATATCCCCTGACTCCGCTATATTTAAGAGCCCTATCTAGCTTTCTCTTGAAACATCCAGAGAACCTGCCTCCACCGCCCTCTGAGGCAGAGAATTCCACAGACTCACAACTCTCTGTGAGAAAAAATGTTTCCTCGTCTCCGTTCTAAATGGCTTACCTCTTATTCTTAAACTGTGGCCCCTGGTTCTGAACTCCCCCAACATCGGGAACATGTTTCCTGCCTCTAGCGTGTCCAAACCTTTAACAATCTTATATGTTTCAATTAAGATCTCCTCTCATCCTTCTAAACTCCAGAGTGTACAAGCCCAGCCGCTCCATTCTCAGCATATGACAGTTCCGCCATCCCGGGAATTAACCTTGTAAACCTACGCTGGTCTCCCTCAATAGCAAGAATGTCCTTCCTCAAATTAGGGGAGCAAAATTGCACACAATACTCCAGGTGTGGTCCCACTAGGGCTCTGTACAACTGCAGAAGGACCTCCTTTGCTCCTATACTCGACTCCTCTTGTTATAAAGGCCAACCATGCCATTCACTTTCTTCACTGCCTGCTGTACCTGCATGCTTACTTTCATTGGACTGATGAACAAGGACCCCCAGATCACGTTGTACTTCCCCTTTTTCCCAACTTGACGCCATTTAGATAGTAATCTGCCTTCTTGTTTTTTTATACCAAAGTGGATAACCTCACATTATCCACATTAAACTTCATCTGCCATGCATCTGCCCACTCCCCCAACCTGTCCAAGTCATTCTCATAGCATCCTGCTCACAGTTCACGCTGCCACCCAGCTTTGTGTCATCTCCTCCTATCCTCAAATGTTTTCAATGGCTCATTGGCTCAATGGTTCAATGGTTCATAACATAACATTTGCCTTCCTAATAGCCTGTTGTTCTGAAAGATTAATTTTCATTGATTTCTGTACAAGAACACTGAAGCATCTTTGAGCATCAACATATCCCGATTCATCAGCATTTAAAAAAAGCCCCTTCTGTTCTGTGCATGTGTGTGACTTCACATTTCTCCACATAATATTCCATCTGCAATTTTTCTTATCAATTGACCTAGTTTTTCTATGATCTCTCAAAGCCTCAGTGCTTCCAAATTCAGAGATTTATTTAGTTTTTACATCACTAGCAAACTTAAAAATTTCCAATTTGATTTCCTTGGACAGGTTATTGATATAGATTGTAAATAGCTGAGGTCCACCTTCAATCCCTGTTGCATCACATTATTCACAAACTGACAATCTGAGAAAGACTCAAATTCATTCTCAGTGGTCTTTTACATTTACATCTCCATAGAAGCCCTTAAAGAAAGTTGTTATCTTTCTCACTTTCTTCTAACTTTCTTCATCAATAAGCGAGTTTGGTATTTCAACTGCGCATGCACAGGTCATAGGTCATTCGCGATAAACATTCTCGCCAGCTGAGCTGCTGCGTGTATACAGACCTGCGTTTCATCCGTACTTTCCAGTTTTGCTTCTTCGAGGTAAGAAAATACTGCTTTCAAAACTATTAACTAAGTGTATTTATGGTAGTACAGTAGAATGTTAGATGTCACTGCATCCTGACTGCTATCCAAACTGCGTAGTATAGGAAGTGGGTGTTAATATAAATGATACAGTAAGGTGGGGTTAGTGATGCTAACCTATATATGATTGGTTGTCATGCATAAACCAATCTACATCCTTCCCCCTAAAGAGTGAGTATAGTGAGCACCCATGCCATTAAAGTTAAACAAATTCGCCATATCTATCAGGCGGTCTACTAATGCGGCCTGAACGCGTACGGACCAAACCCTCTCCTCCTTCACCGGAAAGATTAGAGGGAGGGGGTGAACCCGGAAGTGAGAAAGCCGCGGGAGAGACTTGTGGTGGCCGAAAGGAGGTGTTAGACCTATATATGATTGATTGTCATGCATAACCCAATCTACAGAACCTTCACAGTTTTCTGTGATATATTTGGATTCGTTCACTCCTTGCGGTATAGTAATGTAACTTCATCAATGGCAGTATGTAGGACATCGGCAGTAAGTGCAGTGATACATACATAGATACATAGAAAATAGGTGCAGGAGTACGCCATTCGGCCCTTCGAGCCTGCACCGCCATTCAATATGATCATGGTTGATCATCCAACTCAGTATCCCGTACCTGCCTTCTTTCCATACCCCCTGATCCCGTTAGCCACAAGGGCCACATCTAACTCCCTCTTAAATATAGCCAATGAACTGGCCTCAACTACCCTCTGTGGCAGAGAGTTCCAGAGATTCACCACTCTCTATGTGAAAAAGTTTTTTCTCATCTCGGTCTTAAAGGATTTCCCCCTCATCCTCAAGCTGTGACCCCTTGTCCTGGACTTCCCCAACATCGGGAACATTCTTCCTGCATCTAGCCTGTCCAACCCCATAAGAATTTTGTACGTTTCTATAAGATCCCCTCTCAATCTCCTAAATTCTAGCGAGTATAAGCCAAGTCTATCCAGTCTTTCTTCATATGAAAGTCCTGACATCCCAGGAATCAGTCTGGTGAGCCTTCTCTGCACTCCCTCTATGGCTATAACGTCCTTCCTCAGATTTGGAGACCAAAACTGTACGCAATACTCCAGGTGTGGTCTCACCAAGACCCTGTACAACTGCAGTAGAACCTCCCTGCTCCTATACTCAAATCCTTTTGCTATGAAAGCTAACATACCATTCGCTTTCTTCACTGCCTGCTGCACCTGCATGCCTACTTTCAATGACTGGTGTACCATGGCACCCAGGTCTCGCTGCATCTCCCCTTTTCCTAATTGGCCACCATTTAGATAATAGTCTGCTTTCCTGTTTTTGCCACCAAAGTGGATAACCTCACATTTATCTACATTATACTGCATCTGCCAAACATTTGCCCACTCACCCAGCCTATCCAAGTCACCTTGCAGTCTCCTAGCATCCTCCTCACAGCTAACACTGCCCCCCAGCTTAGTGTCATCCGCAAACTTGGAGATGTTGCCTTCAATTCCCTCATCCAGTTCATTAATATAAATTGTAAATAGCTGGGGTCCCAGCACTGAGCCTTGCGGTACCCCACTAGTCACTGCCTGCCATTGTGAAAAGGACCCGTTTACTCCTACTCATTGCTTCCTGTTTGCCAGCCAGTTCTCTATCCACATCAATACTGAACCCCCAATACCGTGTGCTTTAAGTTTGTATACTAATCCCTTATGTGGGACCTTGTCAAAAGCCTTCTGAAAGTCCAGATACAACACATCCACTGGTTCTCCCCTATCCACTCTACTAGTTACATCCTCGAAAAATTCTATAAGATTCGTCAGACATGATTTACCTTTCGTAAATCCATGCTGACTTTGTCCAATGATTTCACCACTTTCCAAATGGCGCTATGGAGTAGGAGAGACTCGCGCCGCCTAGCTCCGGGAAAAAAACGCTGAAAACGGGGGAAAAAGACGGGACCTACCTCTAGAAAACGGCTCCGAGTGTTTGCAACAGGTCCGTGACGTCATCAGGCGCGCGACACCGGCAGCATGTCGATTCAAAACACCCCCCCCAAGATGAGAAAAACCGGTAAGGGAAAAGAGGCAGGCCCACCTGAAGCCTCGGGCTCAGTTTTAACAGCATCCCAAGAAGATATCTCAAGGAAGAAAAAAACAGATGTGGAAGAATTAAGAACCTTCCTGACACAGGAAATCTCTAAAATAATGACAGAATTTAAAAATCTTAAACAGGAGCTGAAATCTTTAAAAGATAAAATTAAAGAACAAATTAAAGATGAAGTTACAGCTTCTGTGCATGAAGTTCTGGAAGACTGGAAATTAACCATGGAAGAAAATATGCATCAAAATACTGAAGAAGTATATGATAAACTGAATTCGATGGAATCCAGATTTGATGCTAAGTTGGAGCCGATCCTCCAGACTTTAAATCAACACCACGAGGCTGTAAAGGAATTGGAGGAAATTGCTGAGACAAGCACCGAAACAACAAATAAACTTATTGCCGAGAACAAACGCCTATCGAAGTTATTATATCAAATAACTGAAAAATGTATTGACTTGGAGGGACGACAGAGACGTCAGAATTTAAGAATTGTAGGCGTCCAGGAAGGCAGAGAGGGGAATCGTGACCCTCGCGAATTTGCTGCAGATCTGCTGAAAAAAGTCTTGAATCTGGATCAAGCACCGTTAATTGCCCGAGCGCACAGAGTATCAAGACGTCGCCCAGGGGTGGGCGCCCCCCCAAGACAACTGATAGTGAAGGTGCAATATGACCATGTTTTGGATGATATGATGAAGATAATTGTTCAAAGCAGAAACCTCGCATTTGAAGGAGACAAGATAAGCATATTTAGAGATTATCCTGTGGAAGTCGCCAAGAAGAGAGCGCTGTTTACAGAAACAAGAAGAATACTTAAGAATATAAACAATCTGAGATATGGACTGTTATATCCCACAACATTAAGAGTGACCTATGAGAAGAAGGAACATTTCTTCGTCAAGCATACAGAGGCACTTGAATTTGCCCAGAGCATCATGAATAAGACCGAAGATTGAATAATATTCTAAACCCAACATTCACCTGAAGACAGTGGAAACTGTTATCCTGCAGAGAAGAGATGGAACTTTAAACTATAATTTTTAAGAACTGTCCCCATTCTTCTTGCAGATTTTGTCCAAGATCTGCGGGAAGAATTGGGCAATTATCTCGCTACTGATACATAACATTTATATTTTAGTACTAATTTCTAACAATTAATTCTAATCACGAATACTAATCAATACTAATTATTGTTAACTGGACCAACTTAGAATTGATTAAAAGTATGAAATATAAGTAAAGTGTGATCCAAATAATTAATTAATAAAATATAGGAAGTTTTTTCCTTGCTATTTTGAATATTTGGATATTTTGGACTTTGATTACTCTTTAACAATGTTTTTTGATTACTCTTTAATAATGTTTTTTGATTACTCTTTAACAGTGTCTTCCCCATTTTTTTTTAAAATTAAGAAAAAAAAGAGGAAAAATATTTTTAGCTTGCTATATGATACTAACATTTTAATTGGAGACTAACAAATACTCCAATTATGGAATAAAACTATTGTTTCCCTCCCCCCCATAAATTGTTTTCATTGTAATTGAAACTTTTCTTTTAAGGAAAGTACGGAGCTAGTAATATTTTTTTTTTTAACAAAAGCTACGGAAGTCTTTAGATGTTTAGCCACACTAGGGTGGCTATCACTAACTGCACTAATCATAGTTGTAGTTTTCTTCTTTTTCTATTTTTTACACGTTACTAATACAACATTTTATTACCTTTTCTATCTTATGTTATATTATATTTTGTATTTGGAATGGAATTATATGTTTTATTTAGGGAGATATGTCCGGATGAAAAACCGACGAGACTTAGAATTCATCTACCTGAGGTTCAAGTATAAGGTAGGGTTTAGTGCGCTGATCCAGCTGCTCCAACATAGACCACTTTAATCACAAGATGCAAGACGTTAATATGAAAATTGGGGGTGAAGGAATTAAATTTTGTAGCTGGAATGTTAAGGGAATTAATGAACCAATCAAGAGAGGTAAAGTATTAGCCTATTTAAAATCACTTAAAGCAGATGTAATATTTCTCCAGGAAACACATCTTAAAAAGGAAGCACAACATAGATTGAAAGCCAAATGGATTGCTAAAACGTATCATTCTTCATTTTCACATAAATCTAGAGGGGTTGCAATATTAATTCGTAAAGGTATACCCTTTAAACATATATCAATGACAGAAGATATTGAAGGCAGATATATTGTATTAGTAGGGGAGTTATACTAAAAAAAAAGTGACTCTCCTTAATGTATATGGACCAAATTTTGATAGCCCCCTGTTCTTTGAGAGAATACTTAACATTATCCCAGAATGTACACAACATAATTTAATTATCGGTGGAGACTTAAATTGTACACTGGATGCTTACTTGGATAGATCATCAAGTCAAAGAAAATTAAAATCTCAGTCAAGTGAATTCCTAAATTCATATATTAATACTACCAACATTAAGGATGTTTGGAGAATTGAAAACCCATCTGGTCGAGAATACTCATTCTACTCACCCGTGCATAAAACTTACTCAAGGATAGACTATTTCTTAGTAGACTCTAAACTTATCTCATTTACCTATAATTCGCAATATCATAATATTATAATATCGGACCATGCTCCACTAACATTTATGATTAAACTAAATGGAATGACCAAGACAAAGACACAATGGAGACTTAACCCCCAAATCTTGAAAGAAAAGCTATGTAATGAATACCTCGTAAAACAGATTAATATGTTTTTCGAGGCTTATGACAGCCCTGGAATCTCCGCCTCCCTTCTTTGGGAAACATTTAAAGCATTTGTGCGAGGAGCATTAATCTCCTCCCAATCATTTATTAACAAAGAGAATAGGGCCAAACAACAGTCTTTGGAAACGGAAATAAGGCATTTAGACATAAAAAATGCAATAGCACCATCTATGGTAAAACACAATAAAATTGCAGTACTGAAATATAAGTTAAACAAGATATACTCAGACCAAGTAATAAAACTATATCAACGTACAAAACAATTACATTTTGAATTTGGAGATAAACCACAAAAACTATTAGCGCGTCAACTTCGTAAACAGGACGGGGAAAAAACAATTTACAAAATTAGATCAGATAAGGGAGAAACATTAACACTACCTAAAGATATTAATGATAGATTTTTACAATATTATCAAAAATTGTATTCATCTAAAACAACAGAACAACCAGTAGGAATGGAAACATTTCTACAGAAATGTAATCTTACAGGTCTAGATCAGAAAGAGAGAGAATCACTAGATGTAGAAATTACGGTAAAAGACATCGAGGAGTCAATTAGATCTTTAAAAAATGGAAAGGCCGCAGGTCCTGATGGTCTAAGCTCTGAATTTTATAAAAAATGTTACGATCTGATTTCTCCACGTCTACAGAGACTTTACAAACAAGCTTATACTCAACAGAAACTTCCAGAAACTCTAAATGAATCTACAATCATACTTATACCGAAACCGGATAAGGACCCTGAAGACCCAGGTTCATATAGAGCAATAGCTCTCTTAAATACTGATCAGAAAATATTAACCAAAATCCTATCTCATAGATTGAGGTTAGTGATTAACAAATTAATACACCCGGACCAAACAGGTTTTATTCCAAAACGTTACTCATTTTATAATTTGAGAAGACTATTCAATATTATATATACAAATAGAATTCCAAATGCAGATCTAGCAATTATTTCGTTAGATGCTGAAAAGGCATTTGACCAGGTAGAATGGACATATTTATTTTCAGTAATGAAAACATTTCAATTGGGAGAGAAGTACTGTACATGGGTTAAATTGTTATACTCTAATCCAACAGCTAGAATATTAACAAATCAAATGTTATCAGCCAAATTTAATCTTTCTAGAGGTTGTAGACAAGGATGTTCACTATCCCCACTATTATTTGCTCTTGCAATTGAACCATTAGCAGAAAGCGTTAGAAACCATCCAGGAATACATGGATACAACACTAGAGATACAAGGAATAAAATTTCCTTATATGCAGATGATGTATTAATATATATTACAAAGTTAGAAACTAGTATTCCAAATCTATTAAATCTAATAACACAATTTGGTCAGTTCTCAGGATATAGGATAAATTGGAATAAAAGTGAAATTATGCCAATAACAAAATTCAACTTAAATACAATACAACAATCCCCTTTTAAAATAGTTAAAGATAAACTTAAATATTTAGGAATCTATGTAACTAAGACATATACCTCTTTATTTAAACAAAATTTTCCATCCTTACTTAATAAATTACACAAACATATTCAGTACTGGAAAACACTTCCTATTTCAATGCTTGGTGGAATTAATGCTATAAAAATGATTTTCTTACCGCAACTACTATATTTATTTCAATTAATTCCGATATATATTCCAAAAAACGTTTTCAAAAAAGTCGACTCCATTGTTACAAGCTTTATTTGGGATTGTAAGAATCATAGAATAAGTAAAACACATTTATGTAAGTCAAAGAGCAACGGAGGTTTGGCCTTGCCAAATTTCTTATTTTATTTTTGGGCAGTCCATATTAAAAACATGAATTTCTGGCTGGAAGAAATGGACCAACAACCAGAATGGTTAAGGATGGAAAAGGAAGACTGTTTACCTTTTGAAATAGGTTCGATTATATTTGCTACCACAAAATTGCATTAAAAAACTATAAGGAAAACCCTATAATACATAGTGGAATACGAATTTGGAAACAATTAAAAAAGGCTTTAAAACTGAATAATATACCACTATGTCTTCCCATTGTAAATAATCCTCTATTCAAGCCATCTATATTGGATAGAGGTTTTATACAATGGAAAAATCATGGAATTAAAAGGATTGGACATCTTTATAGGGAAGGCATCTTTCTGTCATTTCAAGAGTTACAACAGAATCATGGACTACACTCAAATAACTTTTTCAGATATTTACAAATTAGAGATTATGTTAAATCCATTACACAAGTTTATAGGACTAGGGAACCAGAAATTCTTGATGAATGTTTGAATAAGCATCCTAACACTGAAAAATTAATAGCTTATATTTATAACATTCTCCTAAATAATGAGGAACCACCGATGGAACTATATAGACATAAATGGGAAAATGAGTTAGGTTATCCTATTACGAAAGATATTTGGGACGAAAGTTTACAACATATACATCAATGTTCGTTAAATGCCAGACATGCTTTAATACAATTTAAAGTCTTACACAGATTACATTATTCCAAAATAAAACTAAATAGAATTTTCCCACATATTTCTCCTATATGTGATAAATGCCTGCACCTAGAGGCCAATTTAACACATACCTTTGCAAGTTGTATAAAAATTAAAAATTACTGGACTGATATTTTTCAAATAATCTCTGAAGTTGTTAATACCAAATTGGCTCCAGACTCAAAATTAATAATACTTGGGATATCAGAACAAAGTTTAACACTCACAATAAGCCAAAGAAACTTCCTTGACTACAGTATAATAACAGGGGAAAAATTAATATTCTGGAAAGGCCCTACAACCCCACAATTAAAATGTGGATTGTGGAAATGTCGGAGACCCTACATCTAGAAAGAATTAGACTTGTCTTAATGGACAAGCAGGAACTTTTTGTTAAAATATGGGCTCCATTCATTGCCTATTTGAAGGGATAGAGTGGCCCAGCGCGAAAGCCCGACTGAAGCTTGAACTCAGGATTAGATGTAATTATATTTCATAACCTACGAACTTATCTCCTATGACGTATTATAAGTTATTCATTCCACCTCTTTTTCTTTTTTGATATTGTAATTCTTCTTTCTCTCTCTTCTTTCTTCTTTCTCTCTATTTTTCTTTTTCTATCTATATAAAAAAAACCCACTAGAAGCAGAATTAACTGACAATTGATAAATTTAATAATGTATGAGTGATTGATGTATATGAAAAGTTTTTTCTTCTATTATAATATGTTACTCTACATTGTAATATGTTTGCTTCTAATAAAAATTTATATCACAGAATCTTTCCCTTTAAAAAAAAAAAAAAAAAAAAGACATGATTTACCTGTAAATCCATGCTGACTTTGTCCAATGATTTCACCACTTTCCAAATGTGCTGCTATCCCATCTTTAATAACTGACTCTAGCAGTTTCCCCACTACCGATGTTAGACTAACTGGTCTGTAATTCCCCGTTTTCTCTCTCCCTCCCTTCTTAAAAAGTGGGGTTACGTTTGCTACCCTCCAATCCTCAGGAACTACTCCAGAATCTAAAGAGTTTTGAAAAATTATCACTAATGCATCCACTATTTCTGGAGCTACTTCCTTAAGTACTCTGGGATGCAGCCTATCTGGCCCTGGTGAATTATCGGCCTTTAATCCATTCAATTTACCCAACACCACTTCCCGACTAACCTGGATTTCACTCAGTTCCTCCATCTCCTTTGACCCGCGGTCCCCTGCTATTTCCGGCAGATTATTTATGTCTTCCTTAGTGAAGACGGAACCAAAGTAGTTATTCAATTGGTCCGCCATATCCTTGTTCCCTATGATCAATTCACCTGTTTCTGACTGCAAGGGACCTACATTTGTTTTAACTAATCTCTTTCTCTTCACATATCTATAAAAACTTTTGCAGTCAGTTTTTATGTTCCCTGCCAGTTTTCTTTCATAATCTATTATCCCTTTCCTAATTAAGCCCTTTGTCCTCCTCTGCAGGTCTCTGAATTTCTCCCAGTCCTCTGGTATGCTGCTTTTTCTGGCTAATTTGTACGGATCATCTTTTGCTTTGATACTATCCCTGATTTCCCTTGTTATCCATGGATGCACTACCTTCCCTGATTTATTCTTTTGCCAAACTGGGATGAACAATTTTTGTAGTTCATCCATGCACTCTTTAAATGCCTTCCATTGCATATCCACCGTCAACCCTTTTAGAACTAATTGCCAGTCAATCTTGGCCAATTCACGTCTCATACCCTCAAAGTTACCTTTCTTTAAGTTCAGAACCGTTGTTTCTGAATTAACAATGTCACTCTCCATCCTAATGAAGAACTCAACCATATTATAGTCACTCTTGCCCAAGGGGGCATGCACAACAAGACTGCTAACTAACCCTTCCTCATTACTCAATACCCAGTCTAGAATAGCCTGCTCTCTCGTTGGTTCCTCTACATGTTGGTTTAGATAACTATCCCGCATACATTCCAAGAAATCCTCTTCCTCAGCACCCCTGCCAATTTGATTCACCCAATCTATATGTAGATTGAAGTCACCCATTATAACTGTTTTGCCTTTGTTGCACACATTTCTAATTTCCTGTTTGATGCCATCCCCAACTTCACTACTACTGCTAGGTGGCCTGTACACAACACCCACCAGCGTTTTCTGCCCCTTAGTGTTTCGCAGCTCTACCCATACCGATTCCACATCCTCCAAGCTAATGTCCTTCCTTTCCACTGCGTTAATCTCCTCTCTAACCAGCAACGCTACCCCACCTCCTTTTCCTTTCTCTCTATCCCTCCTGAATATTGAATATCCCTGGATGTTCAGCTCCCAGCCTTGGTCACCCTGGAGCCATGTCTCAGTGATCCCGACTATATC
The DNA here is from genome assembly GCA_038087875.1 of Malacoraja senta. Classification (NCBI taxonomy): domain Eukaryota; kingdom Metazoa; phylum Chordata; class Chondrichthyes; order Rajiformes; family Rajidae; genus Malacoraja; species Malacoraja senta. The sequence goes on from CM075977.1 coordinate 119,995,164, forward strand.
ATAAGCATTAATAGCTATCTGCATGTTCAACTCATCCACCTTATTACGAATGCTCCTTGCATTGACATAAAGCCTTCAGGCTTGTTTTTACAATGCTCTTACCCCTTATACAATTATGTTGAAAAGTGGCCCTTTTTGATTTTTGCCCTGGATTTGTCTGCCTGCCACTTTTACTTTTCACCTTGCTACCTATTGCTTCCGCCCGCATTTTACACCCCTCTGTTTCTCTTCTCACCCATTTAAGAACCCCACCACCTCTTATTCTCTGTTTATTATTGTTTTCTTCTTTCCCCCCTACATGTTGGGTCTGAGTGCTTTCCTTCTCTGCCTCCTGCCTCACACACTGTCTAATAGCTTTCTCTATTTGAGTCCCTCCCCCCAACCATTCTAGTTTAAAGTCTCCCCAGTAGCCTTTGCATATCTCCCCGCCAGGATATCGGTCCCCCTCAGGTTCAAGTGCAACCCATCCTTTTTGTACAGGTCGCACCTTCTACAAAAGAGGTCCCAATGATCCAGAAATTTGAATCCCTGCCCTCTGCACCAGTCCTTCAGCCACGCATTTATCCTCCACCTCGCTCCATTCCTACTCTCACTGTCGCGTGGCACAGGCAGTAATCCCGAGATTGTTACCTTTGCTGTCCTACTCTTTAACTCCCCTCCTAACTCCCTAAATTCTCCTTTCAGGACCTCTTCTCTTTTTTTACCTATGTCATTGGTACCTATATGTACCACGACCTCGGCTCCTCTCCCTCCCCTTTCAGGATATCATTCATGTCGCTTTTTGTTTTATTTTTTTAACTCAGCTGAAAATAAACAAACTGTTGAAATACACTCTCACTCTCGCTCTCACTATTGCTGTTTCAGTGTCAACCCTTCGAGGTCCATCATTAACATACCGCTGGAAATTAAATCTCGCCCCACACTCCTCCACTCTCTCTTTCGCACACTCCTCACGAACAGCCACCCGCTACAATAGGTGGAATGGTCCTTTCTTTCGTTAATCCTGCCCGCAGTCTCTGATGGGGCCGGTTTCACAGACTTAACCGTGACCAGCCCTGTTTAACCAGGGATCTGGGAACTCGGCATCTGATGGGGACAAGAAGGGTTCCAGAGGGAAGGCAGGGACCACTTAGAATCCGGCAGCAGAGTGGCTCTGTTAATGGATTCATTGCACAGTGAGTTCAGTTCGGAAAGATCTGCGGCCACTGGTTCAGGAGATCGATCCAATTATTGACCAACAGGCTCCACAGTGAGACATGTCCACTGGAGCGGGTGTTCACTCTGATCAATAACTCAGGCACAATGAACTTCACATTGTAAAACCATCCCAGTCAAAACCGTCTGAGAGAGGTGCCTTGCCCGAGCACTGGGACGACTCTGGGCAAGGTCCCACTGAAGGCAAGAACAACATTCTAGTCACTAAAAAAACACGGCTGCGGGCCGGATGATTTCGGGTTACGGGCCAGATCCCGTAACCCAAAATATATTTTTACACATAAATTATGAATAAAGATATAAAAATGTTTCAAACACAAGTAATATTTTCTTATTCCGGTAGCAAACACATTAAAAATGAAATGAAAAGAATAAATTCTTTAACTTTTTGAAAATCTCATAATTGCAGATTAATTAAATGAACTAGAATTGGGACTGTGTAAGTAGTGTGTGAACAGCAGACAAGAAAGGAAGCTATTGAGTTGACAGGATTCAAGATTAATTCTAGATTAGATTGGGGAGAAGGCAGGAACGGGGTAATGATTGGGGATGATCAGCCATGATCACATTGAATGGCGGTGCTGGCTCGAAGGGCCGAATGGCCTACTCCTGCACCTATTGTCTATTGTCTATTGTCTAAGTCATTGGTAGAATAGTTAACAATTTATACACAGTTTATACAGTGCTGTGTTCGCTGTATAAACTTCCCCGAATGACCTTTGACAAATCCCATGATTCCTTGCATTTATCGGAATACCGAACTCGCTTATTTCCCAATTCTCCTTTGGGGTTGCACAGTGGAGCAGTGGTAGAGTTGCTGATCACAACGCCAGAGATCCGGGTTCGATCCTGACCACGGGTGCTGTCTGTACGGAGTTTGAACTCTCTCCCTGTGACCACGTGTTTTTTTTCCGGGTGCTCCAATTTCCTCCTAGACGTACTCCGAAGACGTACGGGTTTGTAGGTTAATTGGCTTCTGTAAAATTGTAAATTGACCCTAAATTGACTTGACTTGACTTGACGACCAGTGTGTAGGATATTGCTAATGCACAGAGTGATTGCTGGTCGGCGCGGACTCGGTGGGTCGAAGGGCCTGTTTCTGCGCTGTATCTCTAAAGTCTAAAGTCCTTTGCTGAGTTTTAATATACCCCAAATCCTCAGTCATTCTGGTGATTTTATAAGCCCCTTCCATTGATTTCATACTACCTTTAATTTCACCCATCAGCCACTGATGCAGACCACTATTTTCTGTAGGAGTTTGTGCCTCAAGTTGTTTTGTTTTTGTATCCACTGCAGAAGCAATCAAGAAGTTTTGCCTTCAGTTGCGACCAAGTCACTCTCAGTACCACATATTGCAGTCCTCCACAGCCATAGGGTAATTGTAGGTAATCAGGAGCAAATTCCTTTGCTTGTGTTAGACCTGATGTATTGGTACTTGTTAGATCTGGAGCCAATATTGAGCACTGCAAGCGCTACTCCCTTCTACCATACATCAATGTCGCCATGTCTAGAGATCTCTTCCAGGAAATATTCAGGAGTTGTGATGGCAGAGTCCACCATATTACCTGTAAGATATCATTCTGTGTGTGGGGCATTTTCACAAAACATTTGCAGTTCAAGAAGATAGACACAAAAAGCTGGAGTAACTCAGCGGGACAGGCAGCATCTCTGGAGAGAAGGAATGGGTGACGTTTCGGGTCGAGACACTTCTTCAGAAGCAACCCGAAACGTCACCCATTTCTTCTCTCCAGAGATGCTGCCTGTCCCGCTGTTACTCCAGTTTTTTTGCGTCTATCTTCGGTTTAAACCAGCATCTGCAGTTCCTTCCTACACTATGCAGTTCAAGAAGGCTGTTCATTGTCTTCTCAAAGGCAATTGAGATGAACAATATATTGAACAAAGCCTTGCTGGCAGTCCCCACATGTTGAAAATAATACATTTTAATAATAGTCAGACAACTCTGCTTGTTTAGATTCCTGTTCCTAGTTGTTTGTGATGAGAATTTTGGCTGGCCTGGCAATACCTTTGCTGTCTCCCAGTTGGTGCTAAGCACAGTGCCAGGTGGTACATCTTTCTCTGGTTTAATATACCAATGATTGTACAACTGCCTTACTTGATCATTTCAGAAAGGTTTCAAAAGTTAACCACATCCTGTTATTAAAGTATAAAAACTATTTTAAAACATTGTTAATTAAAAGAATAATCATGCAGCGATATGAATTACTTCTGTAATTCCTGGCTGAAAAATTTATTTTGATATTTTCTGACCCTCAAAGTATTTTTTTAAAGAAATTATTGTTTGTCGGGAAAATTGCAATAAACTGCAATATTGATCGACACTCTTTTAACTCTGCAGATAACTTAAACTTACATTACAGTTGATTTGAACATTTTGTCTTCAAGCTATTGGAGTTCAGTGAGTGTTGTTATTGAAACCATCACATTGTCTGATACTCTGTAACAGCCCCAAACTGAAGGAATTTCAATTATTCTGTCAAATGATTCTTCACAGATGACATGCTTCCATTGTGTAGCCCGCATTACTGGAGGCGGTTAGGATGCCCTAAAGTAGTGGTGCAAAACAAATATTGCTAAGCAAGATTACGAACAATCTGATTTTTCTTGCTACATATTTATGACAAAGGTTAATGATACAAAATTATTCAGTTGATAGACACAAAAAGCATGGAGTAACTCAGCAGGTCAGATAGCATCCCTGGAGAAAAGGAACGGGTGCCGCATCTGCAGTTCCTTTCTCCACAACATTATTAGTTTAGTTTAGAGAAACAGGCCCTTCGGCCCAATGGGTCCGCGCCGACCAGTGATCCCTGCATATTAACACTGTCCTACACCCACTAGGGACAATTTTTACATTTACCAAGCCAATGAGCCAACAAACCTGTACGTCTTTGGAGTGTGGGAGGAAACCGAAGATCTCGGAGAAAACCCACGCAGGTCATGGGGAGAATGTACAAACTCTGTACAGACAGCACCTGTAGTCGGGATCGAACCCGGGTCTCGTTGTAAGGCAGCAACTCTACCGCTGACACCACCGTTCAGTTAGTGGATTTCAGGTAGGTTATTCATTGTGTCTGCAGCTCAAATGGATTGGGAGTCCTCAAATGGCTAGTAAATAATCAGCAATCAACAAATGAGAGATCTTGGAACATCAGTCCTAAAATGTTGTTATAATCCATAAGTTCATAGGTTCTCGGAGACAATTAGGCCATTCGGCCCATCATCTACTCTGCCATTCAATCATGGCTGGTCTATCTTTATATCTCAACCCCATTCTCCTGCCTTTACCCCATAACACCTGACACCCCTACAAATCAAGAATCTGTTAATCTTTGACTTTAAAATATCCATTGACGGCCTCCACAGCCATCTGTGACAGATTCACCACCCTCTGACTAAAGAATTCACCACCCTCTAACTAAAGATTCACCACCCCTTTACTAAAGATTCACCACCCTCTGACTAAAGATTTACCACCTCCTGACTAAACTTGGAAATGATTGCACGGAAAAGGGGAGTGAGATGTAAGTATTTTTTTCAATAAACTGCAGATATGTCATACTGGGAGATAACTCTTTAAGCAAACAAGCAAGTATTCATCCATGCCGTTTTTACTTTACATTTTGTCCATATATGACTGCAGGAATTCAAATGTCAACAGCAGCATGTTTAGCATGAAATGGGAATCATCTTTAGGATACAGATCGCTATAATCAGGGCACCTTGGAGGTCCTAATGCAGTTTAAACTTTTAGACTGTTGACTTTAGATTTTAGAGATGGAGAATGGAAACAGGCCCTTCAGCCCACCGAGTCCGCGCCGACCAGCGATCACTCCGTACACTAACAATATCCGACACACAATTTTACAACTTACTGAAGCCAATTAACCCACAAACCTGTACGTCTTTAGAATATGGGAGGAAACCGGAGCACCTGAAGAACACCCACATGGTCCCAGGGAGAACGTACAAACTCCGTACAGAGAGCACCCGTAGTCGGGATCGAACCTGGGTCTCTGGCGTTGTAAGACAGCAACTCTGCCATTGCGCTACTGTGCTGCCCTCAGTTAAAAGGAAGAAGCCATCTATCTGTCTGCCCACAAAAGTGGCAAAGCATCCAATCACCATGCTGAAGAAAGAGAGGAGCTGGCTGAGGTGATTAATGCTGGTATTTAGCTCTTGGGTATTAGATTCAATGCCAAATTAAGTTTAATTAGTTCCGTAGACTTGTCAGCATAAAAATCCTACATCTCAGCTCAATTTTGCTCATCTCACATTCCCACAATCAGCGACTTCACTTCTAACAAGATTTCATACCACTGCTTCCTGGAATCAGAGATCAGATTGCTGCAATTTCTTGTGGCTGCCTCATGTCTGTGAGGCTGATTGTTGGTTCGATTTTCATTGTGTCATTCTTGTTCTTGTTAACTGTTTCATTATTCACTACCTTTCATGAACAAATGTGTCAGGGAGGAGGGAATGGCAGGATGTATGTTCTGATTCATTTGCCGACACAGTCTTTATGTAACCCATCCATATGGTTATACTGTTTCATTCAAAATTGTTTACTTTATGGATTCTGCAGGAAACCATACTTGTTTTAATTGTTAATTCTGGTTCATATGAAGCTGTAGTAAGAAGCTTTCCAGGAAATACACAACGACTCGGAGGTATGAGCATTTATTCAAAGTTTTCTTCCAACTGCTGGTCATATAACCCACTAGGCAGTGACAAATATATTTACATTTGCTGTGGCAATTGATCCACAATGGCCACGGTGGCGCAGCGGGAGAGTTGGTGCCTTACAGTGCTTGCACCGCTGGAGACCCAGGTTCGATCCTGACTATGGGTGCTGTCTGTACGGAGTTTGTTCGTTCTCCCCGTGACCGCGTGGGTTTTGCTCCGAGATCTTCGGTTTCCTCCCACATTCCAAAGATGTACAGGTTTGCAGGTTAATTGGCTTGGTGTATGTGTAAATTGACCCTAGGGTGTGTAGGATAGTGTTAATGTGTGGGGATCGCTGGTCGGCGCGGACTCGGTGGGCCAAAGAGCCTATTTCCGCGCTGTATCTCTAAACTAAACTAAACTTAATTGATCCAAAATTGATCTGGAATAGTCACATTATTACTGTAGCTTTAAGAACAGATTAGAAGACGTGCATCACGCTGTAAATGCCAATTCATCATAGGGCTTCTCTGGAGGAAGACTGTCATTTGAACTTACTCAGCCCACTATTTAAGTTCCCTGGTAGTAATTTGAACTTCCTGATAGGACGGGAGTTATGAACCTTAATCTAAGTGATATCCTTTATCATCAATGCCCAGCATTTCATCAGGTGCAGGGAACACCGTTGGGGCAGCTGTTGGAAGACTGCACATGTTCCTGCATTGTGCACTTCTTGTGGTCACATATAAGGTGAACGCTGAAGGATTTCCCAATTAAGCAAATGCAATTCTTCTAATGGAAAATCACAAGGCAGTGTGAGGGCACGCCATGGCCTTAGGAAGCCCCCAATGTGCGCAAAGTCCTGCTTTATGCATGAAATTTCAGTTTAGTTTAATTTAGAGATGCAGTGTGGAAGCAGGCCTTTCGGCCACCGAGTCCGGCACCGACCAGCGATCCACACACATTATTACTACTGTACATACACTAGGGACGATTTTACATTTACACCAAGCCAATTAACCAACAAACTTGTATGTTTTTTGGAGTGTAGGAGGAAACGGAAGATCTCGGAGAAAACCCACACTGGTCACTGGGAGAACGTACAATCTCCATACAGACAAGCACCCGTAGTCAGGATCGAACCCAGGTCTCTGGCGCTGTAAGGATGCAACTATTCTTCCTCATGTAAAGCACTTTGCTCAACATGTTAAAGGCAGCAATAAACGGTGAGATGTCACAGTGTTGACCATTTTACAGCCTGGACAAGAAAGACAGAATGACTGTGACCTCGGCAGGTACACGCAGTGCTGGACTCCACTAGCAGCTGCAGAAGCTGGCAGACCTCCATCACATACATCCCACACTGTGTTTCCAAGGGATAGTTTTTTCAGGTCACAATGCAATTGATTTTTAAGCCTAATTATACATTTGGACCAGGTCCATCAAGAAAAACTTGTTTTTACTTTATTCTGAATATTCTGAATCTTCATGTTTTTATTGCCAAAGTTATGATTGGCTGAAACCACCATCCGATTTTTCGCACTGACTTATTTTGACTCTTAAAGATCAAGCCATGGATTCCTCCACTGCACTCACCTGCCTTCCATGAAAGCAGTTTCATTTTGACTGTGCGTTTAATGGAGCTGAAAGATCTGGTGGGGTTTGAAAACCTTCAGATCCTTACTGTATGTCTTGCTGGGTGCTTTATATTCATCGAGGAGCACTAAAGCAAGATCGTTATGCTGGACACACAAATGCAAAGGAGTTATGCTGCAGAGTATTCTGGAGGCACTTCAGGGCTCAAATCCCTCGCTGATTCCTGTCAGCCCAAACAGACAACCCAACATTTGCTGGGAAACACTTGCTGGCGTACATCAAGTTCTCACCCTTTACACCTCTGCTTTTTTTTCTTAACTTCTTTGCATTTGGTTTCTTCACTGCATGTTTCTCTTGCTCTCTCCCAGTTTCCTCCGTCAATGTTAACTTCTCTTCACCACACATTCATTTTTCATATCTTATTACCTTTCTCATCTTCGGTCCTTTCCTTTTCTTTATTTTTTTTCTTCGGGCAGCTGGGTGGCGCAGTGATAGTCATTGCCTTACAACGCCAGAGACCTGGGTTCGATCCTGACTATGTTGCTGTTTGTATGGAGTGTGGGTTTTCCCCATGGGTGCACCGGTTTCCTCCCACACCCGAACGATCTGCAGGTCTTTAGGCTAATTGACTTTGGTAAAGATTGTAAATTGTCCCTAGTGTGTAGGATTAGTGTATGGGGATCGCTGGTCGGCGCAGACTCGGTGGGCCGAAGGGCCTGTTTCTGTGCTGTATCTCTAAACTAAACTAAACTAAACTCTTTCAGTTCTCTGCGCAGCAAGTTAAACAAGCGATGATCCTTGGCTGGGGTTCTCAGACTGGGCAGGCAAGAGTGTGCCCTATATATATATATATATACCAAAATAAGGCGCAAAGTGCTGGAGTAACTCAGCAGGTCAGGCAGCATCTCTGGAGAACATGGATAGATCTACCCAGAGATGCCGCCTGACCCCCTGAGTCTCCAGCACTTTGTATCTTTTTTTTGTGTATTAGTATCTGCAGTCCTTTTTAAAAAATATATTTATTCCACATTTTAAATTCTTAAATACGTGCTTCATTTTGTTGTCACTCAGATGTTTGTGGGAGTCCGACACCCAGTAATTGCCATTCCTGAAATTTCTTCAGAATAATTCAATGGCTGCAAAGCCCTTTGAAATGTTTTGAGGTTCTGATCAAAGTCTTTACTTTTATGACAGCTGACCAAATATGTGAAGCCTTTGTGGAAGGTATAAATGTGTTGGTTGCTTGCCTGCCAGATTTCCAATGCTGAATACTTTCTGCTTTTATGTCCAATTTCCAGCATCTTTGTGCTTCGTGATGGGTTGGATATTACTTCTTCAATAAAGTGCTGTGGATGCCGATAATTTGTGATCCTCTATGTGGAGTAAAGAATTATCTAGTAGATTTAAATCATGCTGGTTATAAATCTACAGTCTAAGCCAATGTACTTTGCCTTGCCAGATGAATCACGAATCACAATTCTTGGCAATGTTATTGAGCTGACATTGGAATGTGATGTTACATCCCTGAGATATCCACAAGTACTTCTGAAGTGTCTCAATTTGATTAAACAAGTTCATATCCTGTTTGCGACGTGCACAATGTGATGAAAAATAAAAGTCACTCGCAGAGTTCAGTTGAAATCGAGTTACTGGCTGTCAGTAGAAATGAACATTTGTTTCCAGGCCTCAAGGAAATCATCCATGGATTCCCTGCAATGACTCAACATATGGAAAAGCAGCAACTAACAAATCTTCCATTTTAACCAAGCTGTGTGTTGAAAAGGAATGATGACAGGGCTGAATAGTTTTCAATTAAATGTGTTTTAAGATTTCAAAATTAACTAATTCTGCAAAGAGAAGAAAGTAGACCATGCATCAATTAGAAGAAGTGTTATATTTCCTGGCATTCAGCATTGCTGAGTATAAATATTTATTCAGTGTGATCAGAGACAAAATAAGCTTTGTAGATAACTTTTTGGCAGTCAGGCAATAGAGTAGATTCTCCCCAAAATGTGTGTGGTTGTGAACCAATTTGTTTCCCCTTGTGCATCAGAACAATTATTTTTAACACTTTCATTTACAAATATAATAAAAAGATTTAGGTTTAGGTTTTTTAATTGTTGCATGTTGCAGGTACAGTGAAAAGCTTTATTTTGCATGCTATCCAAACAGGTCAGATATATCATATATAGATGCAATCAGTTCAAACTCAAGAACAATACATTGAACAAAGGGGAAGATAACGAGGCAAAATATATTTCTCAGCATTGTAACGCATAGTCGCATGTCAGTTCCTTAGACAAAGTCTAACATCCTCCAAGGGGTAGTAGTGAATTGAACAGTACCCATTATGGAATGACCGTTCAGAAGCGTGATAATGGAGGGGAATGAAGTGTTCCTGAGTCTGGTGGTGCCCGCTTTCAAGCTTCTGTATCTTCTGCAGGACAGGTGTAGGGAGAAGAAGGAATGGCCGGGGTGGAACGTTTTTGTTTATGTTGGCTCCAAGGCAGAGTGAGGTGTAGATCGAGTCAATGGTGGGAAGTCTGATCTGTGTGATAGAATGGGTTGCATATACAAGTATCTGCAAACTGTTGCGGTCTTGGGCAGAGCGGTTCCCTACGGTGCAACTGTAGAAGTTTGTAGCACTGGAGACATGCCAAATTTCCTCAATCTCCACAGGAAGTAGAGGTGTCGTTGTGTCTTCTTGGCTATCGCATCAATGTGATTTTTCCATGACAGATCATTTGGAAACATTAACCCCAAGGAACTTGAAGCTCTCAACCATTTTTACATCCACACCATTGATGCATCTTAACAAATTCCTAATAATATGGAAGTCTGGGCTTTATAAATAGTTTAAAGATCCAGCATAGAAACAGGCACTTCATCCACCGAGTTCTTGCTGACCGTCGATCATCCATTTACACTAGTTCTACATTATCCCCTTCTCCGTGGATTGTCACCTTGTCGTGGTGGAGAAGCTTATGTGGTCCTGAGATCCTGAGAGCGATGCTGTCTGGAGCTATGCTCCTTGTAGGGCCACCCATGGCGGTAAGGTCGAGGGGGAGGACTCTGACAAAGAGCAATCCAACCAAGACCTCAACGGTGGAACAGGCGAAGAATGATGGCTGACCTTAGTGGAGCGTCACAACGGCTGGGAAGGCGGATGAAGGCTGCAGCAGGAAAGGGTCTCCGGTCGTCTTGGACTCCGTGCCACTAGATCCTGATCTGTCATGGAACGTGTGGTGGCTGTCTGTGCACCAGTCTCCCCATGTTAAACAAAGTCACGCACAGGCGTCCTCCAACCCTGGAGACACCCATGGTCAGCCATGACTGAGGGGGGCCTAAGAAGAAGAACATTATCCCACTTTCGCAATCACTCCCTACAAACCTGCACGTCTTGAGGATGTGGGAGGAAACCAGGTCACCTGGAGGAAACCCACAATGTCACAATGAGAATGTGCACACTCCAGTGCAGACAGCACCCGAGGTCAGGATTGAACCCACATCTCTGGTGTTTTCAGGCAGCAGCCCTACCAGCAATAGATGAATAAAGTACAGCAACAGAGAAGCCATGGTGAAACCTTCCTAAAATTGTGCCTTCACTATAATTCTGTTCCATTTCTAGCTGCCACATTTTGGGAAAGATTTTAAAGCTTTTTAGGTGTGGAGGAGAATTATCAGAATCATTCCAACGACGAAGGACTTTAATTATGTGGACAGAATAGAGCAACTACAATTATTCTCCGTGCGACAGAGGGGACTGTGTGGGGATCTGATAGAGGTATTTAAAATTGAGAAAGGCATGGACAAAAAGGATGTGTGTTCACATTAATGGAGAGGGTCACTAACGAGAGTAAAGGCAATTAGCAAAAGAACCAGGAACAACATGCAGGAAAAACTTTTTTATGCAGTGGGTAGCGCGAGTCCAAGGGGGTATAGTGGAGGCAGATTCAGTGCTGAGGAGATTAGGTAAAGGTAAGGAGACAAGACACATGTAAGCATTATGAGGAATAAAGGGAGAAATGATTTTACTAGTTTGGCTAATGTGCAATTTTAAACTGCAATAAACTCACAAATAACATTTTTATGCTTGTGATTAATCTTCTTTAATTTTCTTAATTACTTGATAGATCCAATTTAAGTAAGGGTAGTTTGTGGGAGAGGAGATTTTTCTGCTTTCCAATGTGAAGCAAGAGAGTCAAGAGTGTTTTATTGTCATATGTCCCAGATAGAACAATAAAATTTTTATGTGCAACTGCACAACAGAAAATGTAAACATAGTACACTGTAAACAATATAATAAACAAAACAAAAAAAGTTCAGTGTGTATATATATATATATGTCTACACACACATACATACGAATATATATATATATATATATATATTTATCTAATAACTATTAAAACTCTGATCTTTGATGTGTTTGTGTGTGTGTGTGTGTGTGTGTGTGTGTGTGTGTGTGTGTGTGTGTGTGTGTGCGTGTGTGTGTGTGTGTGTGTGTGTGTGTGTGTGTGTGTGTGTGATCATACAAAACAATGCTCTAATGGTAAAAAATTTACATATTCCTGTAGAGTTTTATCCCGTGGATTCTGAAATCGTCTTACCTGAACATTTCGAGTTTATGAAAATGTTCACAAATCTGAAATATCTTTGATGTCTTCCTCGCGCTGTGAGTTACGTCATCCCCCGACTCGCAGTCGTTTGGATGCCGCCCGCCCGGTACCTGCTCGCCGTGGCCCCGCCCACTCGCTGTCGGCCTCGGCCGGTCATCTGCGCCGCCCAGCTGCCCTCCCACTGGATTGAAGCCACTGAACAAATTCTCTTTCTCTCTCTCTCTCAGCTGGCAGCTGAGTCACTGAGGCCTGGCAGTACAGTCATTCAGACCTGCCTGGCTGGCAGCTGAGAAACTGCCGGAAAATCTGCCCAAAACACGTGACGGACTGTGTGAGAGAGAGAAGGGGGAGAGGGTGGACTGAATGGATTATTGGGCTGGCAGTTCAGTGAGTCATGGCTGGTGGGCTGGCAGTTCACTTACTCATGGCTGGTGGGCTGGCATTGCAGTCACTCACGCCTGGTACACTGGCAGTTCAATCAGTCACCCCTCCCTTCATCCCCCCCACTCTGCTCCTTGCTATTCCCCTCCCCCCCACACATTCAGTCCATCTCCCTACAACCTCCCCCCATGCACTCTTAGCTGCTCTCCCACAGAGCAGCCATTCCTGCCTATTAGGTTCCCATTGTGATGAAGAACACGCAGGCATGAAAAGTGGAAAAAGGATTTATCAAATTTTAAATTGTGAATTACTCTTAACATATAAGAACAAATTAAATGTTAAAGATGAGAATTATTAAGTTCTTTCTTGTTGTCTCTTGTTGTGTTCTGCTGCTCACTGCCTCTTGATGGCTATTTGCTGTTGATACAAAAAGAGACAATTTTAATATAGAGAGATGGAGCGGTTGTAATTTGTTGTAATTCTCAATCCTCTGGACTCACTGAAGAATTTGTGCAAAACATTTTTTTGAGGCAGGAGCTGTCGGGGTGGGGTGAGGGGTGGCTTCTTCTTCTTTCGTGTGGCATGCACAGCCTAAAGTTGTAGGACAACTTGTTCTATTTGATCTTCTGTTTGAGCACGTCGAGTTGATTGCATTAGTCGAAACAGGGGGACCACGTGAAGGTTGCAAACTTCCACCCCGGGGGTGGCAAACGTCCTGCAGCCGAGGGAGAGGTACGGCTTCAGGCGGGGGCTCTCGTGAGCTGATGAGGGAGGGGGTGTCCTGCAGTGGGGGATGGGGGCGGCTTCAGGAGGGGGAGCATCCTATAGCCAGGCGGAGGGCAGCGTCTTGAAGTGGGAATGCCAGTGGGGGGGAGGGGTGCGGTAGTGAGTGACCCACTCATGGCCTCTGGACGCGCTGCCTTGGGACTTACTCATGGTCTCTGGACTGACAAACTGAATCACCGCTTGTGGACTGACTGACTTATGCCCGACTTCTGGAGTCACGTCCGACTTTTGTAAGCTGAAAACTGTAACATCCACATTGAGGAACAGCCTCTTTCTGACAGCCATCAGGGTATTAAACATAACGAATAAGCTCTGAACTACGAAAGACTATATTATTTGTACTATTTGTTATTTGTTGATCACACACACACACCCTCCACCACACAGACACACAGACACACAGACACACAGACACACAGACACACAGACACACACACCCAATATTAAAATGCCAAGTAACTTCAGAACGTGGTAAACATACAGTGTGTAAACCGAATGATTCAAACGTTTAAAGCCTCCTGTAGAGACAGCTTCTGCTGAAGCAAAAACGTGCTTTAAATAACGTCCAACAAACACACTCACCATAGACAGAGCAGTGAGCTCTCTTGAATTATTCAACGACGTCTTCACTATGCCTTCTGCAGTCAGCGCCATCTTGCCATGAACCGGAAATGACGCAGTCAGCTCCATCTTGACGCTAATCAGAAAAGACGTCATCGGCGCCATCTTGCCACTAAGCAGAAGTCACGGAATGAGCGCCAATTTTGAAAGTAAACATAGTCCTGATCTAATAAAATGTTTATCCACACTTTATCCATCCGAAAACTGTTGCAACGAGGCAAACAATTGGGCAGCAGCCACCTGACAACCAAAATTCATTTTGTGAATACAAACTTTTTAAAAAGGCGAGGCAAACAATTGGGCAGCAGCCACCTGACAACCAAAATTCATTTTGTGAACACAAACTTTTTAAAAAGGCGAGGCAAACAATTGGGCAGCAGCCACCTGACAAACAAAATTCATTTTGTGAACACAAACTTTTTAAAAAGGCGAGGCAAACAATTGGGCAGCAGCCACTTTACAGCCGCATCAAGGGGACTCACCATGGAGTAGACGTGCGTTCAGTGTTATTCGCAGCTCAGAGCCGTGACCCTCTCGCTTCCTGGGTCTGGCAGAGACTGAGTGAGGCACTACACTTCCGGGTTTTATAGTCCCTCCCCCTTCCGCCAGCGGGGGCAGCAGAGAGAATGACGATTAAAAAACCCCATTAATATCTCTCTGATTTTTCATCGATGGGAAAAATCCTCTGGTCCCGGAAGGCGGAGGGGGGCTCTGAACGAGGTGGCCAAAAATGACGGCAGTATGTGGCGGCGTTCTCTTGGAAATCGCAGCACAGGGAATCAAAAGCGGTCAAGATCAGACTTTTAGTATATACTAGACCAAGTGTAGACCCGTTGGGTCTGTCTCCCCAATGTGCATTTGCGAGGGGGGGGGGTGGGGCTGAGGCGTCACACTAACCACCCACCCGTTGGGTCTGTACCTCCAAAGCATGGTTGCGGGGTGTGAATCTGGCACCAACAAACATACACACTCATCACACCCCTTGATATTATCTTAATATTTTAATTTTCTTCTTTTATCCCATCTCCACCCTATCCACTGATGAATAGCCCTCACCTCTCAGGTGCGTCTCAAGGGTGGGGGGGCAGAGAGAGAATATTTAATGTTAGAAAAAAAAATTGTGAGGAGGGGGAGGAGGAGGGTGGAGAGGATGCGGGGTGGGGAGAGAGGAGGGGGAGAGAGGATGGGGTGGAGAGAGGAAGGAGAGGATGGGGGAGAGAGGTGAGGGGGGTGTTGTTGGAGCGGGCGTGCATGATTCGATCCGCGGGCTGTGAAGACAGAAGGGCAGAGAGTTAGAGAGAGAGAGAGAGAGAGAGAGAGAGAGGGGAGAGACGGAGAGACTGGTACACAAAAAAAAGCTGGAGAAACACTGCTGGTGCAGCAGCATCTATGGAGTGAAGGTAATAGGCAACTCTTTTGGCCGAAACCCATCCTCAGACGGTTTATTTCCCGAAACGTTGCCTATTTCCTTTGATCCATAGATGCTGCTGCACCCTCTGAGGTTATACATTTTTTTTTGTGTACCTTCGATTTTCCAGCATCTGCAGTTCCGTCTTAAAGACAGAGAGACTGTTGGCGGGCTGTTTCCCCAATGCGCGTTTGAGGGGGGTGGGTGCTGCGGCATCACACTCACACTAACCACCCCCCAAACACAGGTGGGGGGAGAGGAAGACGGGTGGGGAGAGAAGAGGGGAGAGGGAGACGGGGTGGGGAGAGAAGAGGAGAGGGGGAGGGAGGGGAGAGGGGGAGGAGGAAAGGGAGAGATTGGTGAGCGAGAAGAGAGCAGGGTGGGGGAGAGGGAGGGGGAGGAGAGTGGGGAGTGGTAGGAGAGCGGGGAGGGCAGGAAGAGGGGAGAGGGGGGAGGGGATGTTAGAGGTAGAGAGAGGGGATGAGGGGAAGGGGAGAGGAGTAGGGGGAAGAGAGGGAGGGTGGAGGGAGACAGGTGGGGGAGGGAGAGGGGAAGAGTGGGGAGTGAGGGGCAGAGGGGTAGCGGGGAGTGGTGCAAGAGAGAGGGGAAGGGGGTGGGGGGGAGATGGGGGTGAAGAGGGGTGGTGGAGGGGGAAGAGATGTGGTGGGAGGGGAGGGAGGGGGAGAAGAGAGAGGGGGAAGAGTGGAGAGGGAGAGTGGAAGTAGGAGGGGTAGGGACAGTCCATCTGTTCCCCATTCCCTATCACCCCCAATCCTCTTTCTCTATTCCCACACACGTGACGATGCCCTTCGACACAGGCTGCGGGGGTGGGGGGGAGGGGCTGGGGCCGGGGCTGCTGCAAAGGCATATGTAAATTGATCCATTCCGATTGGACATGTGTGAGCATTGGGCATTGTGACATCACACAATGGAAACTTCACTAACATTCTATGGCTGAGAGCTGTTTTTTTAAACATTTTGAAATGTTGATGGGGGTGGGGAGAAGTATTTTATTTAAAAAAGTGTACATAAACACGACCAAATTTAATCAGGAGTGTCTATTCGTAAAGATAAATGTAATCTGTTTAGAAATGGAAAAATATATCGGCGTTTCCGCGTGCGGTGTGGGCCTAGGGCGGTATCAAAGGGGCTTGGTGGCACAAGTCAGACGGACCGCCGGACGGATGGCAGCCACAGAGTTTTAATATAATATAGATAGATCTATATGCACACATATATGTATACATATATATACATGCACTCAAATGTAAATAAAAACCAAACAAACAATAATAGTGCAATAATAACAATAATAGTCTACCTAGCTCAGAGATTATTTGGAGGTTGTAGTATTTAATGGCCTAATGGCCGTAGGGAAGATGCTGGACATTACAGTTTTCAGTGTGAAATACTTCAATTGCCCTCACGCTTCCGCACAGCCCGCAATTTCCTCCAATAGCTCTCTCTGTCTTTAAAATGCCTCTCCACCTCAGCCACACCAGTGAAGAAACTAATGGCATGTTGGCCTTCATTGCGTGAGGATTTGAGTTAAGGAGCAAGGAGGTCCTATTGCAGTTGTACAGGGCCCTGGTGAGACTGCACCTGGAGTATTGTGTGCTTTCTGGGTTATTTTCCTCCAACGTGTCACCTCACCTTTCTGACAGT
This sequence comes from Malacoraja senta, assembly GCA_038087875.1. Classification (NCBI taxonomy): domain Eukaryota; kingdom Metazoa; phylum Chordata; class Chondrichthyes; order Rajiformes; family Rajidae; genus Malacoraja; species Malacoraja senta. The sequence goes on from CM075977.1 coordinate 120,012,138, forward strand.
GTAACATGTGATACATTTCATTACAACATCAGTTACCATGACACATGGGTCTATGTGCCCATTTGTTGCCACTAGGAAACTAAGTGCGAACATAACTCCATATTTTGGGAGAAACATTTAACCACTTAAAGAGGAAATGGATGTGATTTATCAGATTAGTAGACACAAGGAACTGAAGACACTGGTTTACAAAAAACAAATACTAAGTGCGAACATAACTCAACGGGTCAGGCCACGTCTTTGGAGAACATGGATGAGCGATGTTTCTGATCAGGACCAGACTGCTATTGGTGATGGGGCACTTTGAGTTAAGTGGAGAGACTTAAAAAGTTGGGTAATTCTGTTTAGAACCAGTACAGGTAGAAGTGTTCAAAATTATGAGTGGTCTGGTATAGTAGTTGGGAAGAAGCTGTGAGCAATCAAGAAAGCAAATATTTTTATGGTATAGAGGAAAAAAAAAAACAGGCATTAAGAGCGAAATGTTTGCATTAAGTCATTATGATCTGGAACGGACTGGATAATATTCAGTGGTGGATGTAAATCCAACAATAACGTTCAACAGAAGATTAGATAGATACTTGAAGGGAAAAGTGTTCATGGATATGGAGAGAGTGTAGGATCAATTGTATAATTCTCCCAAAAAGCAGGCACAGGCACTACAGCCTAAATGGCTGCTTTATTTAGTTTGTGATTCTATGATTAGAATCCTCAAGCAGAAAAACTGTTAAGTTTATCATTTGCGGGAGAGAGTGATTTTTCACCAGGAATCATGCAAATATGCATCTACCTTGAAGTGGCTTTCATAATGTATTTTCTTATTTTCCACTGTGCATATTACCATTCTGTGAATAAACACCAGTCCTGAGCTAAAGTTATTTAAGATGGAGCTTACCTCCACAGAAGTGGTGTGGAAATTGGAGGCTTCCATTCTACTTTATTTACCATGCAGAGACTTCTGTTTTTAATAAATTAAACCAGATAATGCCAACAGCCTCAGCAACGGTTAGAACTTCCAGGCTCGTTTTCTCTCCTCTAGTTCATTTTTGCTGTTTGAGCCTCCTTATCCCACGAGAAAAGGAAATGCATGAGGGGCTGTTGGAATATTTGTTTGGCTGATTTAGTAATTACAACTGAAAGGCAGTCTGTGAGTCATAGAATGATCACAGCATGGGAGAAGGCCATTTGACTGTCGCCCTACCAGCTCCCAGTCTGAAGAAGTTTTGACCCAAAACGTCACCTATTCCTTTTCTCCAGAGATGCTGCCTGATCTGTTAAGATACTCCAGCACTTTGTGTCTATCTTCTACGTAACAGCCATTCAGCTAGTCATACCTCCATGCTACCGTATGATAGCCTTGCAAGTTGTTTCCAGAGGTGATCATTTCTGAATGCTACAGTTGAGCTGCCTCTGTTCTAACCCTAATGGAGTGTTTCAGATAATGAGCATGCAGACTCTGTGACACTCTTCTATGCACTTCTCTTTCTTTTGCATTATAAATGAGGGTACCTGCATATCTATTTGATGAGTGAAGTATTGTTGATGTACCCATTCTTACACAACTGTACATTAGTCATAAAGTCACATAGCATGTAAGTAGGCCCTTCAGCCCATCAAGTCACACTGACATCAAGCAGTCTTTGAATTTGATTATTTTCAGTTTTCTGTGTGTCCTTCACCTTACATAACCTCACTTCAGGACAGTTATCTATCCAGGATAAGTTTATATAAACATTGGTAATTGTATACGTTTGTGGCTGTGGTAAGAAATTTACAGATGTCGGTTGTGAGTCCCAATTGATACTGCATTGATTGGGGAGTGTAGGGATTGGCTAGTGCCAGACGCTGGTGGTTACAAATATATAGCAATAAACCTTTCACGTGAAATCATTAAAATCACTTCTGACCCTCCAACATTGGGTCAACTCTCCACATCGATTGTTCAGGGGTGGGAAATTGCAACCTTCACGTGGTCCACCCTGTTTCGACGAATGCGATCAACCTGGTGTGCACAATCAAATAAGATCAAATAGAACGTTGTCCTCCAACTTTAGGCTGTGCACGCCATACGCGAGAAGAACGTCGATTGTTCACTCTTTCCTGTGTCAGATTCACACACCAAATGGCTCCCAGCCCTAAATTTTCGAATAACTCCTGCTCACCCACCAACAAACAATGCAGAGAGCCCTGGCTAGATGTACAAATTATCATAGTGAGGAGGAAGCAAACTTGTTGGTTAATCAGCTCACCTGTACATTATTCCTCTGCCCATTTTGGGGGATACAACCAATTAAAGCCCCTTTCTCTGCTGCTTTATTGTTTGAAATAGTCACAAATACACACATTTCCTTTGGCAGCATGTTCTTGCAACTCCATTTCTCCAGAGAAAACAAATTCTGCTAGTAATGCTGTTTTAACAGCCAATAAAAATAATGGTGCTTGCAAATTGCAGTACTTTGACGGTGATTTTCTTTCTCTGCTCTGCTGAAATGTCAAAAACTTCTTACAACTTGTCACCGAGACAGGCTAATGCTTAAGGAACAGCTTTTGGCACATACCTTGAAAAGTGTGAAAATACATGGTTGGTTCAGACAATGCACAAAAGTGTTACAGCTTATCCGCACAAACTCCATTTTCAATTCACATTTTACATTAACCAAATAACCCCTGCATCCTTCACTGAATGACCTTTACACCAAGATCAATTACATAACTACAAAATCAAATTATAGTAATAATTTTTCATGTTGCATCTTTAACTGTCAATGCTAACCCTTTACAGCTTTAACATTCGACTTAATTCTGTTTGTAATGAAAAGACCTCAAATCATTATTGCAGACACAATTTATCCCAAAGCAAACTATCAATGCTGCCAATTAATCACTGAAATTTGAGAAAAATGTTAACCGAAAATTAATTTGCCATGACTGGACGAAACAATTAAGGTTGGCCATTGTTTGGCTTTTAACACTTAACAAGAAATTATGGGATTTCAGCATAGAAGCTGCCAGCTCTCTATTACATTGCTGTGTGGATTATTCATCCACCCACGACTCAGAACCTCAATTTGTTCGGTCCTGCTTCACTTGAAATTATCACCTCTGGAAACAGTGGCAACTCATCAAGTGCGGACTTGATCCCTTGGAATTTTCCTCATAGCTTTAGAGCTTAGAAGACACAGTTAGCAAAATACTAACAGCAGTGCAACCCATATTTCAGAGTAGGATGAAATATTGCATGGTACAATGTGGAAGACATTAGGGCTACTTGCTGATAAAACATATTTTCTTCCCTAGAGTTTAGTTTTCAAGGATGTTTTATTGAACTCCTATGGTGCTAAACATAAAAATATATAGCAAGTTATTGTGAAAGCTCTGACCACAATCTTCCAAATCTCTGTACATCAACATTACATTTGGTGCGGCAAGGTGGCGCAGAGGTAGAGATGATGCCTTACAGCACCAGAAACCCTGACTACGGGTGCTCTCTGTATAGAGTTTGTACGTTCTCCCCCTGACCTGCATAGGTTTTCTCCGGCAGTTCAGGTTTCCTCTCACACTCCAAAGACATGCGGGTTTGTAGGCTAATTGGCTTGGCAACATTGTAAATTGTCCCTGGTGTGTGTAGGGTAGTGCTAGTGTGCGGGGATCCCTGGTCGGCGCGGACTCGGTGGGCCGAAGGGCATGTTTCCATGCTGTATCTCTAAACTAAGCTAAACTACACAAAGACTGGATGATTGCAAATCATGTTCTGCTTCATCAAAAGAGTGGGGAGGAAGATACAACTGAATAACAGTAATTCCTTTAAAGACAATATTCCGGAACAAAAATAATCAGTAATTGATTAAATAGGGTTTTATTAATTTGGTGTAGAGTGAAAAAACAAACAAGGAATGTTAAAACTTAAAAAATAAACATTGGGTAGCGCCTAGTTCCAGTTCAGTGTTCAAAATTGAGTGCCATGCATTAGAGAGGATGGAGAGCATGAAATATGATGGGGGATTTCAATTAGGCTTAGAAACCAGGGGTTGTGAGGATAGGATAAGAACATGGAGTTCTTCAAAATCACGAACCAATGTGATAGGAAGGAAATCAATGAACACAGTTATAAAGTGATTGGCAAAAGTACTAGAGGTCACATAAGGAAATATGTTTCATGTAATATGGATTGTACCTCTGAAAAGGTGGAGAAACCAACACAATAGCAGTTTGTAAAATGAAATTGAATAAGTGCTTGTCGAGGAATTACCTACCAAGCCAAGGATAACATGCGGACAGGAAGGGCTAGGGTGGTTACCATTGAAACACATCACCCAAATATAGGCACAGGCAACAAGATCATTCCCTAATTCAATGAAATAATAATCTTTTAATCCCGAGACCTGCCTACAAGCATAATTGAACCAGGACTGATATAATTTAGTCCTCAATTATAAGTAAAACTATTTGCCCTATTTTCCATATTTCATTAGAAATTCATATGCTCATAGTTAGAAGAAATTAGGTCAGCCAAAGGATATGGCTATAGTCAAAGATATATATCAGGATACAATGATGCTCTCAAAATATTAGGGATTTTCTCATATGATCGTGCTGATTTGTGTTGCAGCCTTATAACACAACAAAATCCAGTCTTTAGGAAAACACAAGGTGCTGCACTAACTCAATGGGTTAGGCTGCATCTGGAGAGGACATGGATAGGTGATATTTTGGGAGGGGACCTTTCCCCTGTCTGAAGAAGAGTCCCGACCCAATACGTCGCCTCTTCATGTCCTCCACAGATACTGCATGACCCGTTGAGTTACTCTAGCACTTTGTGTTTTACTCAAGGTTCCAGCGTCTATAGTTCCTTGTGTCTCCAAAATACAGTCATTATTTAGCAATGTTACAAAATTTTGAGATTTTAAAAATAAAGTCTGTAATTTATCCCATCAGATAAAGCATAAAAAGAAGTTTAATTTGACACCTAATTCACTTTCATATATTCAGTATTAAAAAAGTTATGGCAATTTTCATACTCGGAAATTAGCATCTTGTTCCCAATTGCTTTTCCATTGACTTAACACAAAAGCTGTGATCGAGGACAGTCAAAAGCCCATAACTTTCTTAAAAATTAAGAGAACTGAAAGAAATTTTCAGTTATTATAGATTGAAGCATTCTGAAACAAATATGAAACAATCTTACTTAGATGACATGAAATTAAAGCATATAATTAGTTAGTTACCTAATTGTAGCTAATTACAAAATTCAATTACTAGATCTAAACATCATTCAATTTCTTAAGAATAGATTAACATTTTTAAATAGCCTTAAGGCTCTGTCTCACGGTGTTGCGGTCATTGGCGGTGAAGCGCGGCGTCGCCGGAAGAGGGGACCGCACGTCAACCGCAAGAGCGCCGCACGGATGCTGCGCGGGGGCCGAGTGATCTCCATACGGCCGGTTCCACGAGCTTGCGGCGTCGGGTGATTACGTCATCGCGCAACGCGACTCGCTACGCGATGATGTCTTTCGGATCGCGGGGCTGTGGCGGCGGCCGTGTCGCACACGTGCCTCACTGGCGGCGGCTGTGGCGGTGAGAGTTCGACTCATTGCGCTCGTGCCTCACTGGCGGCGGCTGTGGCGGTGACCGTGCCGCACTCGTGCCTCACTGGCGCCGGCTGTGCGGTAAGAAATTATTTTTGGACAGTGCTGACTTTTTTTTAGCACCGTGCGGTGTTGGGACCAACGCCGCACGGCCCCGGCGGTGGTTGTTTGACCGAACCCGCGGTCTCTGGCGGTCCACGAGTGGTAGATACTTCCTGTATCACCGCCAATGACCACAGACTCGTGAGACAGGCCTTTAAGTGTCCAAATAACATTCACACAAGAATTCACAATATAACATAATTTTAAAATCTCATTGTCATGGATTTACAGGCCAAATGGAAGGAATTTAATGTTTAATACCTGTAAATTAATGGGCATTTAAATCATCTTGCGAGTGGGGTTCTTCTGGAACGCGATCAATTGGAACGTTGATTTGCGGTGAATTTAACCCCGTATCGGCATGAAAAATTCTGCCGTTAGTTCGGGGAAAAGAATTACCGTTTCACATTAAAAAATGTGAATTAAAGGCTTCTTAAGAAGCACTTTTATACATTAAAATAAACTACTTTCGTTTACCTGTCCCCTGTGTGAAATCCGTCCCCGTTGTCGGCGTTGACGGCTTTCGAAGCTGATTTTAAAATGACTCCAGCGCTGACATTGTCGATCGAATAAAAATAAAAAATACACAAAACGTCCGTAGGAACGATTTTTCAGCAAACGCTTGCACTCCAACAAAATATTAACCAGGACAAGGTAGGAGAAACCCGTGTTTTAACCCCGCCCCCCCCTTAAAGGCGCCAAAATCGCGCACCCGCCAGTGGCAGAATTACAGCGCCGCTGAAGGTAAGTATTGTAACATACCTACATTATTTATGTTATCACTTTATATTTTCCAATATTGTCAGTTAGTTATTATTTCACATTCCTTGTAAATAGGAGAATTTAAACTCAGTTAAAACATTACTAATAATTTGGAGGAAGAACAGACTTCAAAATGCTTGAAACTGCTGGAACATGCCATAGAATTGTGGCCAGTGATGTAATGTAAAACTTGCAGAACTCTTTGTGTATTGGATTTTCCCATAATCTTGATATTTCTAATATCACTTAATAACAGTAAATTAGAATTAGTATTACACTCTTGAGGTGCACTGATCAGATTGCTGTACAACCACTTCTGTAGTTTGATCCAGTTTCCTCTCATCATTCATGTCATTAATGTAATAAACTCCTCCATATATTTCATAAAATGTACTGCAGCAACTTAACGTGCATGCTTTGATAGCACCACTCAACTCTGTGACTACCCTCCACCCCCCTCCTCTTGACATGTGATTTTGCCCAAGGCTTTTGCTGCTATCACTTTGCTTGTAGCTCCATTACACAGCTCCGTTGGTGGAACACAATCACCATGAGACTGCGGTAGCTCAAGAGGAAGGTACGCCAGTGTCCTTGCAGGAGAGGTGGGTGTGAGTGGTTAAATTTAACATGAGCAAATTAAAATGTAACTCTGTGGCTCGGATGACTGTCCCTGTTAGTCGATTGCAAATGTCACTTGAAATGGGGTAACTTCATTAATAATTAACAATTCATTGGTAGTTCGTCTGATAGAATATTTATTATTTGCATGATAAATAATGTAAGTTAATGTAACTTTTCGGAATGAATGCTGCATATTTTGATTTGCAGAGCCTTCATTAAAAAAATAATTTCCATAGCTCACCGGGGGGGGGGGGGGGAATGGGAGTGGAGGGGGGAGTGCAGTGGTGGTGGTGGTGGAGGTACAGGGGGTAGTCCCATTTTAGAAATTGATACAGCGAAAGAAAATACAGCAGTGTCAAACAGGCTGTAGGTTTGCAGTTATCTTTCTTGTGCAATTATTCAAAATGAATATCTAAGCCATTCACTACATAGGAATTTCACAGCAGATGGCAGGACAAACCACGGTTTATGTGCGTATTGATAAAAGTAGAAGATCATCTGCATGATGATCAATAACATGGAGTAGCTATTTATCAACGAATCAGCTAAAGGACTCTTCAGCTATCCACTGTGTTTGATACAGTGTCTGCAAAAGACTTCAACTGTGGGCAATGTTTATCTTCCTCAGGCCATCGTTACAATGCTAAAAACTCAAGAAAGTTCACTTGGAAAACAAGGGATTCAAGAATGTTTCATTGTCATATGTACCGAAACAGAACAATTTAAAATTATTACTTGCAGCAGCATAACAGGTCTGTAAACACAGTGCTCAACAGATAACATAGAAAAACAAACAAAAAAAGTGCAATAAATAAAAAAATAATATATTAGTGCAAAACAAAACAAAAGCCCAGTCCCTAATGGAATGAAGACAGTTTGTAGTTTGAAGTTTAGTTGGTGTTTGTTGTGTTCAAGAGCCTGATAGTTGTTTGGAAGAAGCTGTTCCTGAACCTGGAGGTCACGGTTTTCAGACTCCTATACCCTCTTCCCGATGACAGGAGTGAAATTAGAGCATGGCCAGGGTGGTGTGAGCCATTGATGATGCTGGCTGCTTTTTTGAGGCAATGGTGGGGATGTCAGAACCCGTGATGACATCACTACTTTTTGTAATGTCCTATCCCTATATGTCTGTCAATCCTACAGTTTTGAATAGGAGATTAGATCATGGAACATAGAACAGTGCAGAACAGGAACAAGCCCTTCGGCCCACAATGTTTGTGCTGATCATGATTCCAAGATAAAATAATCTCGTCTGCCTGTACGTGATCCAAAACGCTCAAATCTCACCTGCCAATGTTGCAACAAAATATGATCACTGAAGTCTCTTTGATAGTACAAACAGAATTATCCACAAGAGCAATTCATTTGGGCACTGAGGTGAATCCAGCCCATAAATGAAAGTAAATGGGAGGAAGTTCATAAATACTTTCACAATCTGGAATTGAAGCTTAGTCTGTAGGATTGACAGGCCAGAGATGGTGAACTCTAGAACGTGAAGAAACAACACAACAATAACACCTGACCAAGCATTATGTCCTCAATCGTTAATGGGATGACAGGGTTAAAGAGGTTTTTGAATACATTATTTTTTAATTTCCATTAATGTTGTAATGCAGCTGGTGATCACAGCCCAAGTGACCCAGATTAGATCCTGACCTCGGGTACTCTCTGTGTGGAGTTTGCACGTTTTCCCTATGACCACATGGGATTCCGCAGTTTCCTCCCAAATCCCAATGACAGCTGGTTTGTAGGTTAATTGCCCGTAATGTGCAGGGAATGAATATGAAATGGGAAATTAGTGTGAATAGGAGATTGATGGTTAGCATTGACTCGATGGACTGAAGGGCCTATTTCCATGCTATATCTTTCAATTTTCAATTCAATTTTCAGAGAAGTTGTTGAAGACTTACTTGACAAGGATGAGAATGACCATTGCTTAGTTAGATTCTGTAGTCAACCAGATTGCCTATCATAAGTAAGGTCAAACCTGGTTTCAGCTTTCTACTACCTCACTTCTTTCTTCACTTTTAAGGCACTTTGCTAGTTACCTTTTTAACCAATGTTGTGATCATCTTGTCAGGTCTCACGTTTGATCTAGTTTCTGTTTCTTATTGTTTTTGTTATTATTGGTTGCATTCTTGTTTTATTTTGGTGTCTCACGTCTCCTCTCGTTTCAGATCCCATTTCCTGTCATGTCGTTTCCCCTCGTGTGATTGTTGGCCCCGCCCTGATGGGTTTCACCTGTGTCTCGTTATCCCCTGTTAGGCTGTGTATTTAAGCCCTTTGTGTTTTAGTTCTCATTGCCAGTTCGTTGTGTATGTTACTTTGTATCACCTCGTGCCAGCTCTGGAAATCTTTTGACCTTGTTATCTCGACCAGTGCCTGTGTTCGACCACTGTTTTTGCCTGCTCCTCGATTGTACTGTTGCCTCCGTTTTTGCTTACCTGTGTACCGACTTGGACCGATTAAACTCTGAAAACTGATCTGCCCTATGTCTGAGCCTGCATTTGAGTCCTCCTCCTCGTTCAGTTGTGACATTATGAACTGGCCAACAATGGACTCAGCAGGCTCTGATCTTTTTCGTGCAGCGCTCCATAAACAAGAGGAGTGCATCTCGCATTACGAGGGTCAACTCACCTCGATCTTCCCCGGGATCTTGGCGAGCGTCAGCAGGGGTTCCAGGCGGACATCGGCTCACAGGTGAACACTTTAAGTTCCCGGTTTGAACACCTGTCTGTGTCTCCAGGAGCTCCGATGGCCACGGCTGCCGCAGCGTCTCCATTTGTCCGCCTGGCAAGACCGGAACACTTCTCGGGGGAATGGGAGAAGTGTAGACCTTTTTTGATTCAGTGTGCACTGCATTTCGAACTTCAAGAGGCTTCCTTTTCATCAGAACGCTCAAGGGTAGCCTTTATCATCACGCACCTGTCGGGCAGAGCGGAGGCTTGCGCCATGGCGGAATGGTCTCGGAATTCTCCTGTTTGCCAGGCGTCGGTCCTGTTCATGGAAGCTCTGTCCCGCACGTTTGATCATTCCAATCCTGGCCGAGAGGCTTCGCAGAACCTGGTCTCCATGAAACAAGGTAATCGCACAGTTATGGATTTTGCTATTGACTTTCGAACTGTTGCTGCTAAGAGTGGATGGAATGAGGCTGCTTTGTTGGATGCTTTTCGCAATGGATTGTCTGAAGCTATCAAAGATCAGCTGGCTCCACTAACCCTGCCTTCCGACTTCGAGTCTATGATTTCCCTGGCTGTCCAGATTGACGCTAGGCTCAGAGAAAGAGCGAGAGAGGAGATCAGCTGCAGTTCGGTCCTCCTCCCAGCAGGGGCGGCAGCATCGCCCTTCGCCTTCCGGTTGGGACTTCTTCCCTCTCGACCGGTCCAGTCAGCCTACAGCGCCACCTGTCTCTTCGGAGGAGCCCATGCAGGTGGGACGAGCCAAACTCGGCCCGGAGGAGCGGCAGCGCCGCCTAAGGGAGGGGAGGTGTTTTTACTGTGGTGAACTGGGACATTTGTTGAACAGCTGTTCAAGTAAAAGACAAAGCTCACCAATGAAAGAGAGGACATTGGTGAGTTGTACCGCTCCTATGAGCCTTTCCTCTTGTCAACTCACGGCTGTACAATTGTTGGTGCGTTCCCAGCGTCACTTCCTGCAGGCTTTGGTTGATTCTGGGGCAGATGAGAACTTTTTGGACATTCGCTTGGCTGATAAATTCAAGCTGGAACGTGAACAGCTTCAAGATCCTCTGGAGGCTAGTGCACTGGATGGGCACCTACTGTGCAGGGTAACTCACCGAACTCAACCTGTTCAACTCATCGTGGCAGGTAATCACATTGAGACCATCAGGTTTCACATCCTCGACTCTTCTCTTCATCCTCTGGTTTTGGGGCTCCCTTGGCTGTCTGACCATAAGCCTCACATGAACTGGGGTACTGGGGAAGTAATTTCCTGGGGGAATAACTGTAAACTCACCTGTCTGGTGCATGATTCTTCTCCTGAGCCTATGAAGGATCTGCCGAGGAGCAGTTTGCTGGGATCTTCCAGGACCACCCTCCGGCAGCCTCCCCGTTCAAAAGAGGGGGACTTTCCAGATCTCACCAATGTTCCCTCGTGTTATCTGGACCTGAAGGAGGTATTCAACAAGGCCAAGGCCACATCTCTTCCGCCGCATAGACCGTACGACTGCTGCATCAACCTTCTGCCAGGTACAGCGCCTCCTAAGGGTCATCTCTACTCCTTGTCTTCACCTGAGCGGCTCGCCATGGAAAAGTACATTGGCGACGGCCTTGCTGCTGGGATCATCAGACCTTCCTCTTCACCTGCAGGAGCTGGATTCTTCTTTGTGGATAAAAAGGATAAAACACTTCGGCCCTGCATTGACTACAGAGGACTCAATGACATTACTGTTAAGAACAGGTACCCTCTTCCTCTGATCTCCTCTGCATTTGAACTGTTAAAAGACGCTAAAGTATTCACTGTTAGATCTTAGAAATGCTTATCATCTGGTGAGGATAAGGGAGAGGGATGAATGGAAAACTGCGTTTAACACATCCAGTGGTCATTATGAATATCTGGTCATGCCGTTTGGTCTTACTAATGCTCCAGCAGTTTTTCAAGGCCTGGTTAATGATGTATTACGTGACATGCTGAACAAATTTGTGTTTGTGTACCTTGATGACATTTTGATCTTTTCTCCAGACGAAACTTCCCATGTGCAGCATGTACTTCCCATGTGCAGCTGGAACGTTTGCTCCGGAATGATATGTTTGTGAAAGCTGAGAAATGTGAATTTCATGCTAACACTGTTCTATTCCTTGGTTATGTTGTATCACCTGCTGGTATACAGATGGACCCGAGCAAGGTCAGTGCTGTGGCCAACTGGCCTACACCCTCCAGTCGTAAGCGACTTCAGGGGTTCCTTGGGTTTGCTAATTTTTATAGGAGAGTTTATCCGGAACTTTAGTGTCACTGCTGCACCACTTCATGCTCTCACCTCACCCCACGTGCCTTTCTCTTTGTCCCTTCAAGCGGAAACTGCATTTATGAGACTCAAGAGGAGCTTCACCTCAGCCCCCATCCTGGTTCACCCTGACCCGGCACTTCAGTTCGTGGTTGAGGTGGACGCCTCGGGTGTGGGCATCGGGGCCGTACTCTCCCAGAAATCCCGCTCAGATGGTCGACTGCATCCCTGCGCTTTCCTCTCAAAAAGACTTTTGCCTGCTGAGAGAAGTTACGATGTGGGTAAAACCCCTGTCTCACTGTGCGAGCTGACCCACGAGGTACCCCGAGTTTAAAACAAATTTAAATCGTGGTAATCACGTACAATTAACGTAGCGGGGACGTCGGAACTTGTGGGCGCAACTTAGCGACTCTTGGCGCTAACGGGAGGTAGCCGTGAAACTTGTTAACTCTTGAAAAAGTTCAAACATGTTTGAACTTTTCCACGAGTAAAATGTACTCTTGAGGTTAAAATTTGAAACATTTAAACTCGTTGTAAGAACGTAGTGGCCCGTGCGTTTAACTTTGTGACTCGTGATTCTACCGTGGGAACTCTTTTTAGAAACAATAATCAGGGACAGAAATATCAGTTACTTAAACTTTTTAAAGACAAATTCTGCTTAACAAAGTTAAGCAAGTTATTGGTAAGGTGACAGAGTGGGTTGAAAAGAAAAAAATGCTTGAAGTTTATATATAAATTTGTGTTGTGTTGTGTTGAAAAGCTTTTTGCTGAACCGTTTGAACACTGTTTGTTTACTTCATTGCACAATAAAAGAGAGTTCTTTGCTATCAAGATCAAATTGATGTCTGGAAGTCTTCATTTTAATATCACTACAAAGTCTCATGACTTGAATGTAATATTCCTTTCATCATAAAACACAAAATAGAGGAAGGCAAAATATATTCACATCTTGATTCTCACAATCATTTGTGAGATTTAAGGACTCAACTGCCTCATATGCTGTGCTTTTTAAATGTTTAATATTGTCCCCTCTCAGTAGATCAGAAAATAAGACAAACAGCACGGTGAATGTGAAACAAAGTCTTAATTCATCTTGTTCAATATAAAAAAACGCTTTTTTGCACATATTGAGAAAAGGAGCACCACAGCAAACAACACAGTGGTCTGAAAAGGGGCTTCTCCTGAAAATCAACAAATGAAGCACAAATAAAAGTATTTCCACTATATACTAATTCAGCTGAGAAATGCACAATTCTAAATTCAGGCAATAAAAGATACAATGCAATGCGCTAAATGACAAGTTTTGAGATCTACAATCAGATAAGCAGATGCATGATAACCACGTTTTAAAGGAAAGACAGATGCAATGAAATTACTTTTACACCACAATAAAAAATAAAATCCACACTTAAAGTTAAACAAAGCAAAGTCAGCAGGATTTAAACTAAACATGAAATTAACTGAATTTTTCTGCATGTGGGCTCTCCTCATGCAGTGATGTACCTGTGGTCGGCAGCCGCTCAAAATAAGCTGTCCTGCCACGGCACACTGCCCAATTCTGAATTATAGTAGGAGCAGAGATGGTCTCTCTGCTCTTTTGCACTGTTGGTCCCCGTGTTACCTCGAAAACACTGCAGTGGCACCAAAGTCTCGTCGTTTGTACCACTCCTCCACGCACCTAGTGTTATTCTCCCTGTTTGACTGTCCACTAAGTCACCGTCCTGCATGGCTGTTGCTGATCCTGAAGCTGCACCTCTGATACGGATCAGGTTGTGCAGAACACATGCAGCAAACACAATAGTCTCTACGTTCTTTGGCTGGCATGACATCATTTTTTTAACATGTGATGATTTTTCAACACTTCGATATACATTGTTGCCTCAAGATTAACGGGAGAGGAACTTGGTACACTCGGGAGACGAACTTGGAACATCGCAGAAATGAGAAGTAAACGTGAAACTTAGACATACCCGTGGGAACTCGGTTAAACTCTGGATCATAAACTTGTAGTCTCGTACGCAACCACGAGTCTTTCACTCGGCGTCACTCGTGGGTCAACACGCACAGTGAGACAGGGCTTTAACCGTGAACTGTTAGCGGTTAAAGCAGCCTTGGAGGAATGGAGACACTGGTTGGAGGGCACCGAGCAGCCGTTTCTAGTTTGGACAGACCACAAGAACCTGGAATACATCAAGTCAGCCAAACGCCTCAACTCACACCAAGCAAGGTGGGCTCTCTTCTTTAATCGGTTTGATTTTGTACTGTCTTACCGCCCTGGTGCCAAGAATGGCAAACCTTATGCTCTCTCCAGACAGTTTGATCCTGACCCGGCCCCTAAGGTTTCAACTCCCATTCTGCCTGCTTCCTGTGTTGTTGGGGCGGTTACTTGGGAGATTGAGAAGAGAGTTTCCGAGGCTACAGCTGGTAGTCAGTTCCCGCTAGGGTGTCCCTCTAATCGTCTGTTTGTTCCCAAGTCTCTTCGCTCACAGGTGATTCACTGTGCTCATGCGTCTCGGATCTCCTGTCATCCCGGTGTCCGCCGAACCCTGTTTGTGGCCAAACAGTGGTTTTGGTGGCCTTCCACGGAGAGGGGGATTAAGGAGTACGTCGCCGCCTGCAGTATTTGTGCTCGGAACAAGACCTCACGTCGGCCTGTCTTTGGCCTCCTGAGTCCGCTGCCTGTCCCCTCACGCCCCTGGTCAGACATCTCCATGGACTTTGTCACGGGCCTGCCCTCTTCTGAAGGTAACACCACAGTCATGACTGTAGTGGACAGATTTTCTAAGATTCCATTGCACAAGCTTCCCTCCGCCAAGAAAACGGCGGAGGTCATGTTGTCTCATGTTTTTCGAATTCATGGATTTCCCAGAGACATTGGCCTCAGTTCGTGTCCAGGTTTTGGAAGGAGTTTTGTACTCTGTTGGACGCCACGGTCAGCCTTACATCTGGTTATCACCCGGAATCCAATGGACAGACTGAACGCCTTAACCAGGAATTGGAGACAGGACTGCGGTGCTTGGTGGCACAGAACCCTTCAACTTGGAGCAACACCTTATTTGGGTGGAGTATGCACACAACACACTTCCTTGCTCATCCTCTGGTCTCTCTCCATTCCAGTGTGCCTATGGTTATTAACCGCCATTGTTCCCGGCTGTGGAGAAGGAGTCCAGTGTGCCCTCTGCTCAGGCTCTCGTCTGTCGCTGTCACAAGGTTTGGAATGGGGCTCGTCAGATGCTGTTGCGCAGTTCTGCGCGTTACAAGAGGGTGGCTGACCGTAGAAGAACGCCGGCTCCAGTATACTCGCCTGGCCAAAAGGTGTGGCTCTCCACTCGAGACTTACCTCTGAGAGTGGAATCCCGGAAGCTGGCTCCTCGTTTTGTTGGTCCTTTCCTCATATCGAAGGTCATCAATCCTGTGGCGGTTCATCTCCAACTCCCCCATGCCATGAGGGTCCACCCTACTTTCCATGTCTTCCGACTGAAGCCATTTAAGGAGAGTCCTCTGGTCCCTGCCTCCAAACCCCCTCCGCCTCCCCGGCTCCTTGATGGGGGTCCAGTGTTTACGGTCAGCTGGTTGCTGGGAATGCGCCGGCATGGTCGTGGTCATCAGTATCTTGTGGATTGGGAGGGTTATGGACCTGAGGAGCGGTCTTGGGTGCCGACTCGCAACATATGCGACCCTGAACTTATCAGGGAATATTGACGCCAACATCCTGAAGATCCTGGGCCGTCAGGAGCCGGCCGTGGAGGGGGAGGGGGGGGGGATACTGTCGGGTCTCACGTTTGATCTAGTTTCTGTTTCTTATTGTTTTTGTTATTATTGGTTGCATTCTTGTTTTATTTTGGTGTCTCACATCTCTCGTTTCAGGTCCCATTTCCTGTCATGTCGTTTCCCCTCGTGTGATTGTTGGCCCCGCCCTGATGGGTTTCACCTGTGTCTTGTTATCCCCTGTTAGGCTGTGTATTTAAGCCCTTTGTGTTTTAGTTCTCATTGCCAGTTCATTGTGTATGTTACTTTGTATCACGTCGTGCAGCTCTGGAAATCTTTTGACCTTGTTATCTCGACCAGTGCCTGTGTTCGTCCACTGTTTTTGCCTGCTCCTCAATTGTACTGTTGCCTCTGTTTTTGCTTACCTGTGTACTGACTGAAAACTGATCTACCCTGTGTCTGAGCCTGCATTTGAGTCCTCCTTGTTCAGTTGTGATACATCTGCCCTGATGTTCCATTGGAAAGAGCTCTTTTGTATCATTATTCACAGAAAAATCTCGTTCAAACTATTACTTATGTTGGATGCAAATATTACCATAAATATTTTAAAAGCTAAATCAAGCCCAGACTGCTAAAAAACCAACCATTCATCAGTGCACCATAAATAAGGGTAGGAGTAGAGCATTTAGCCTCTGGAGACTACCCCACCATTGAACAAGATCTTGCCCAATTTTCACTATGACACCATATTTTTCTTCTCTCTTCATTTCTCTTAATTCTTCTGCTATTAAGAAATACATCAATTTCTATTATGAATGTATTGACTGAAACCCCACAGTCCTCAGCGATAGAGAATTGCCAAGATACAGCATCCTCTGAATGGAGAAATGTCTCGTCATTTCAGCCCCAAATAGTCTACCCCTTGTTTACAGTCTGTAATCATGGTTATCTTGAGGAAACATCTTCCCCACATCTACTCTGTTGAGATCTTTATGTATTTTGTATGTCTCAATTATGTTATTTTTCATTCTATTAAATCCTAGTGATTAGTGATCCAATCTACTCAGACTTTCCTCATATACCAGACCTGTCATTACAGGAACAATGTTAATGAACCCTTGAATGAGTTGTTCGGCCTGCCCTGTGCTTGAAACTGAAATGGCAATGGAAATGAAATGAAATGAAAATGAGGAGTTGTTTGGCCTGCCCTGTGCTTGAAACTGAAATGGCAATGGAAATGAAATGAAATGAAAATGAGATGAGTTGTTTGGCCTGCCCTGTGCTTGAAATTGAAATGGCAATGGAAATGAAATGAAAATGAGACGAGTTGCTTGGCCTGCCCTGTGCTTGAAACTGAAATGGTAATGGAAATTAAATGAAATAAAATGAGATGAGTTGTTTGGCCTGCCCTGTGCTTGAAACTGAAATGGCAATGGAAATGAAATGAAATGAAAATGAGGAGTGGTTTTGCCTGCCCTGTGCTTGAAACTGAAATGGCAATGGAAATGAAATGAAATGAAAATGAGATGAGTTGTTTGGCCTGCCCTGTGCTTGAAATTGAAATGGCAATGGAAATGAAATGAAAATGAGACGAGTTGCTTGGCCTGCCCTGTGCTTGAAACTGAAATGGTAATGGAAATGAAATGAAATGAGTTGTTTGGCCTGCCCTATGCTTGAAATTGAAATGGCAATGGAAATGAAATGAAATGAAAATGAGATGAGTTGTTTGGCCTGCCCTGTGCTTGAAACTGAAATGGCAATGGAAATGAAATTAAATGAAATGAAAATGAGATGTTGTTTGGCCTGCCTTGTGCTTGAAACTGAAATGGCAATGGAAATGAAATGAAATGAAAATGAAATGAGTTGTTTTGCCTGCCCTGTGCTTGAAACTGAAATGGCAATGAAAATGAAATTAGTTGTTTGGCCTGCCCTGTGCTTGAAACTGAAATGGCAATGGAAATGAAATGAAATTAAATGAAAATGAAATGAGTTGTTTGGCCTGCCCTGTGCATGAAATTGAAATGGAAATGGAAATGAAATGAGTTGTTTGGCCTGCCTGAAACCACTCATTTCGGCCCACAAGGCTCATATTAGCCGAGAAACTAGCCCCTTTTGCCCAAAATGCCCATATTAGCCCAGGAAGAGCATTTTGGCCCCAAAGGCCATGGCAGGCCAGGAAAAGTCCAGAAAAAATTGACTTTCATTGAGATTTCACTCAGATTTTCTTTAAAGAGTCCCTTCAGCCCATCAGGCCTGTACTAGCCTAGGAGGAGTCCCTTCGGCCCATCAGTAAGTATTCCCCCTGCAATTATTACATCTCACCCCAGTATTTTTCTCCCTCCCTTCATTGGCTCCCTGTGAGATCCAGGCCAGGATAGACTTTCTCCTTCATTGCTGTGATTTGCAGAAATAGAGGAAAAATGTCTAAAATTGATTCTCCAACCTCTCCCCCTTCTCTCTCATAGAGTCTCTTACATGTTTTGGGCAGAATTCCTGGCAGTTTCTGAGCTGCCAGCCCACCAGCCCTGAGTGACTGAGCTGCCAGCCCATCAGCCCTGAGTGAATGAGCTGCCAGCCCACCAGGCCTGAGTGACTGAGCTGCCAGCCCACCAGGCCTGAGTGACTGAGCTGCCAGCCCACCAGGCCTGAGTGACTGAGCTGCCAGCCCACCAGGCCTGAGTGACTGAGCTGCCAGCCCACCAGGCCTGAGTGACTGAGCTGCCAGCCCACCAGGCCTGAGTGATTGAGCTACCAGGCCTGAGTGACTGAGCTGCCAGCCCAAGAATGTCCCATAATGTCCATACTAGCCCTCTGGAAACCAGTCCATTTGGCCCACAACACCCATAATAGCGCTCCAGAAAGCCCCCCAACCCCCCGCACTGGCCACCAATATTGGAATTGGTGGAGAGGTGGAATATTGCATTGGGGGACCAGCCATCCAGTGTGAACATGGGACCCAACAGGTCCCACTTAGTCAAGTTTAGATATCTATATTACTAAAAGTAAGATCTTGACTGCTTTTGACTCACTGCGATCTGATTTCCGAGAGAACGCCGCCACTTACGGTCGTCATTTTTGGCCAACTCGCTCAGAGCCCCCCTCCACCGGACTGGACCAGAGGATTTTTCCCATCGATAAAAAATCAGAGATATATTAATGTTTTTTTTTTAATTGTCATTCTCTCTGCTGCCCCTGCTGGTGGGAGGGGGGAGGGACTATAAAACCCAGAAGTGGTGTGCCTCACTGAGTCTCTGCAAGATGGAGGAAGAGAGAGGGACTCTCTGAGCTCTGAATAACACTGAACACATGTCTACTCAACTGTGAGTGCCCTTAATGTGGTTTGAAATTGAAAATATGGTTGGTTTGAAGTAAAAAGGCACTGCAAATGCTTGTTTGGGGGTGTTTTGGGTTGAAGTAAAAAGGCACTGCAAATGGTTGTTTGGGGGTGTTTTGGGTTGAAGTAAAAAGGCACTGCAAATGGTTGTTTGGGGTGTTTTTGGGTTGAAGTAAAAAGGCACTGCAAATGGTTGTTTGGGGGTGTTTTGGGTTGAAGTAAAAAGGCACTGCAAATGGTTGTTTGGGGGTGTTTTGGGTTGAAGTAAAAAGGCACTGCAAATGGTTGTTTGGGTGTGTTTTGGGGTTGAAGTGAAAAGGCACTGCAAATGGTTGTTTGGGGTGTTTTGGGGTTGAAGTGAAAAGGCACTGCAAATGTTTTTTTTGGGGGTGTTTTGGGGTTGAAGTGAAAAGGCACTGCAAATGGTTGTTTGGGGTGTTTTGGGTGTAAGTAAAAAAGCACTGCAAATGGTTGTTTAGGGTGTTTTGGGTTGAAGTAAAAAGGCACTGCAAATGGTTGTTTGGGGTGTTTTGGGTTAAAGTAATAAGGTACTGCAAATGGTTGTTTGGGGTGTTTTTGGGTTGAAGTAAAAATGTACTGCAAATGGTTGTTTGGGGTGTTTTTGGGTTGAAGTGTAAAGGCACTGCAGATGGTTGTTTGTCTAAATTTGACAACTTCCTGTTTGCACTATATTGATTTTAGATAAAACGCTACCACATGGCTGTGTTTTTTGGCCATCTAACTCGGCTCCCCTCCGCTCATCAGGTGCAAAGGATTCTTCCCTTCAATGAAAAATAAAAGTGTTAATAGTGTTTTAAAAATGTTGAGAATCTCTCTCCTGTCAATCACGCCGTGAAGGCCACACCTTTTCCGGTGGGAGGGGGAGGGATTATAAAACCCGGATGTGTGGGTGTGGCTCAGTCTCTGCATGATGGGGGACGGAGAGGTCACGATTCTGTCTGTGAATCAACTGAACATACTGAATGTCTACTGAACTGTGAGTGTGGTGTTTTGTGTGGTTTTATGGTGGTTTCACCCTGCTTGAAATGGTATGAAACTGCATTTGAATGTGGTGACCTTGCACCCTGCAGGAAATGGTATGAAACTGCATTTGAATGTGGTGTCTTTGCACACTGCATGAAATGGTATGAAACTGCACTTGAATTTGGTGGCCTTGCACCCTGCTTGAAGTGGTTGGAAACTGCACTTGAATTTGGTGGCCTTGCACCCTGCTTGAAGTGGTATGAAACTGCACTTGAATTTTGTGGCCTTGCACCCTGCTCGAAGAGGTAAGAAACTGCACTTGAATTTGGTGGCCTTGCACTCTGCTTGAAATCAAATTTCAAGGAATAGCCATGAGTCAACTGCCAGCTCACCAGCCATGAGTGAGCTGCCAGCACATCAAGCTTGAGGGACTGAGCTGCCACCCCAAGAATCCATTTGGCCCACAATGTCCATACTAGCCCTCTGGAGACCAGTAGTCCCTGGAGCCAACAACACCCATACCAGCGCTCCAGAAAGCCCCCCACCCCCCCCCCCCCACTGGCCACCAATATTGGAATTGGTGGAGAGGTGGAATATTGCGTTGGGGACCAGCCCTCTCGTGTGAACATGGGACACAACGGGTCCCACTTAGTCTAGTATATATATAAGGGCATAAGGTCTCTTTAGGTAACAAGATTTTTGAATCTCTCATAATTTAAATAATTTAAGTATTTCTACCCTGGTGAATAACCTTACATGTTTTCACATTGCACTCCATCTGCCATTGTTGTTGATCATTTACTTAGCCTGTCTATATACCCTTAAAGACGGTACACACATACACACTTTGTTTCATGTCATCAAATAATTGGAGATGTTACATTTAGCCTTCTCAGTCAATTATCATCATAGAATCAAACAGCACAGAAACATACCTTTTGGTCTAACATGTCCACGCCAACCAAAAAGCCCCATCTACATGTCCCACCTGCCCTTATTTAGCCCATGTCCCTCTAAACCTTTCCTATCCATGCACCTGTCCAAATGTCTTCTAAGTCTTGTTACAGTACCTGCCTCAACTATTTCCTCTGGGAGCACCATATACCCACCACCTTCTGAGTGGAAAAGTTGTCCCTCAGGTTCCAATTACATTTTTCATCTCTCACCTTAAACCTATATCCTCTACTTCTTGATTCCCCAACTTTGGGCAAAACACCAATCCCCCAGGAACACCAATCCCACAGAAGTTGCAGCTTGACAATGTGAGAATGACTCATTTAGTCAATTATTTGGTTGGACCACCGTTGGAGTATTGTGTGCAGTTCTGGTCATTCCATTACAGGAACAGTGTGGAGTCTTTGGAGAGGGTGCACAAGAGGTTTACCGGGATGCTGCCTGGATTAGAGGGTATAAGGTATAAGGTGAGATTGATCAACCTCAAATTGTTTTCTTTGGAGCGTTGCCATCAGAGGGAAACCTAATAGAGGATTAGGCATAAATGGGGCAGACAGTCTTTCTCAAAAGTGGAAATGTCAAATATTAGAGGGCGTAGGTTTAAGGACAGAGGGGGAGAGTTTAAAGGGGATGCCAGGGCAAGTTTTTTACACAGCGAGTTGCCGGTACCTGGAAAGTGTTCTGGAAAACAAGTTCAAGTTCAAGTTCAAGTGAGTTTATTGTCATGTGTCATATTAAACAGATATTATAATGGTGCTTAAGAGACTTTTAGATAGAAACATGAATGTTCATGGAATGGAGGAATATGGGTCACGTGCAGAAAGAAGGGATTACTTTAATTTGGTATCATGTTCGACACAGTGGTCGAAAGGCCTGATCCTGTGCTGTACTGTACTAACTCTTTGTTAACCAACAATTAATCCCTAGCAGCATATTTGTCCCCAATTCCTTGTACTCCACTTTGTTTACAAAACTTCTGTGTGGGACTTTATTGAAAAACTCAAAACGCACCACGTCTAACAATTTCCTAATGTATGCAACATATCCTCAAGGAACAATCATGGATTAGTCAAGCATGATATTTGAAGGGCCTGATCCTATGTGTACTCCCTCAAAATTCAAAATACACCACATCTACTGATTTTCTCTCATGTTCCCAATACATCTTCAACGGACACTAATGGATTAGTGAAGCATGATTTCCCTTTAATAAACCCATGTTGGCTCTGCTCGATCATATTATTATTCTTCAAGTATCTTGATATCACAATCTATATTAATCCATCATTTGGACTGATGTCAGATTAATAGATCGATAGTTACTTGTCTCTCACCATCCTTTCTTAAATAGTAAGGTGATAGGAATAGGAGAATAAACTTTCCGTTTCAAGTTTTATAGTCAATCTATCAGAAAGTATTGCAGATTCAGCCCTCATTGCATTGGGTAACAGGAGAAGAAATTTTCTGGTTTCTGAACTTCACAAGGACTTTGCTCATTTGGAGTAGATATTAACATCTTGTTCGTGGAGCTGGGTAAGAGGTAAAATACCTTCTCACTTTCCACTTCGCAAATCATTAAAATAATGAATCACTCTGAGTACATTGCATAAAATCTATCTCATGTTACAAAATCTAAATTTTCCATGACTTGTCCAGACTTCTGGTAATGATGGATATAATGAGAAAATGTAGGAGAAAAATAAGATTCACGTTAATAAGAAAACCTAGGCATGGTGGCAAAAACCCAGCATTCGTGATCATAGGCCCAGCATTAGTGATATAAATCTAACAGTGATGATATTGTTGACATTGTCCTGGCCTTGGTGGCATTGGTCAAACACTGGACATGTAGACCAGCATCGATGACCTTGACCTTGGCATTATTGATGTCGATTTTTGTGCTAAAAACCTGGCATTGGTGAGGCCAACAAAACATCTTTGGTGAGAAAGATCCAGAAAAGTTGAGAAACACGAGGTATTGGTGAGAAAGACCCAATGCTTGTAAAAGACTCAGCTTGCTGAGAAATCATTGGTTTTGTGGGACGAGGCTTGTCAAAAGCACCAGAGATTAAATTGGAGCTGTTGTGGCTTTGCAAACGGTGCAGAAATCGACAGCTTGTGATATGCCGAATAGTTGCAGAGTCAGCTAAAGACTAGATGTGGTTACAGAAATCATTAGGTGTGGGGGATAAAAGAAAATTAAACCATCCTCACAAGAAAAATTATCCAAGTCATCATCAAAACTTGTCTCGTATGTGGTCTAATTGAATACAGTCAAAGAAATGTCTGACATGCTACATATCATCATGTGTCTGACATATAATTATAGATTGCATTGCATTTACGGATGGTAAATCATATGGTCAGCATATATTGCACCTGTCACTGACATCACAGAATAATCATGATAGCAAACTCGCAGAGTTGCAACTTTGTATAATTGGGATTGGTACATTAACGTGACATCAGAATGTATCATATTCACTCTTGATCACTGTTCTTGGTGTCCAGTTATCAAATGTTATATTGGAGGGAAGTTAGAAAATGTGTTAGAAGTTAGAAGTGTAGATTGGTTATTGCATGTGAACCAATCATAGTAGAATAGCATCACTAACCCCACCTTACTGTATGATTCATACTAACACCCACTTCCTACACTGGTCAGTCTTGGAAGCGGTAACGATGAACTAACAACTAATGACCTGCTGTACTGCTATAATATGGGTACTGATTAAAGATGATCTTGAACTCTAGATTGTGCAGTCTACTTATTTACAGATAGTATTCTACTTCCAAAGTAAAATTCTACAAATTTTAAATTTTCCTTCATAATCCAGTTAGCTGAAGATCAGCATATGTCCAGATTGAGTCTGTAGGAAGAAATGAAAAAGGCAGAATTAGAATATTTGATTAAAAAAAAAAAAGCAGGGCATTTGACCCCACATAAGATAGACATAAAGTTCTGGACTAACTCAGCGGGGCGGTCAGCATCTCTGGAGAAAAAGGATGGACGGGAGCCTTCTAAGGGTCCCGACCCAAAACATCACATCCATTTTCTCCAGAGATGCTGCCTGACCCATTGAGTTACTCCAGCACTTTATGTCTATCTTTGGTATAAACCAGTACCTACAGTTCTTTGTTTGTACATTTGGCCCCACATGCCTACTCTGCCTATCACTAAAATAAGTATTAATCTTTCACCATTTTCTTCAACTAATCCTATTTCCTTGGATTCCAAAATGTTTAAAAACATGTCGATCTCTTATTTTAAATATACTCAGTGATGAAGCCCCACAGCCCTAGGGTGTTGAGAGTTCTTAAGATGCACTGGCCTCTTGCTAACAATTTCTTGCCTGAATAGCTGATCTCTTATCTTTTTAAACTTTTGGACTATTGGAACTCAAGTAAACTCTTGAATGTCTCCTTATTGAAAAAGAAATGTCGGAAACGAACATAAAGGCAAAAAAGTGCCGGAAACACTCAGCAGGTTAGACAGCATCTGCGGAAAGAGAAACAGTGTTAAGGCTTCAGATTAAAGTCCAGCTGCAGTCCCAAGAGCAGAGAACTTCCTTCTTGTGATGGATCTGTTCCAGGAGTCACATGTCCCTTTCCAAAACAAAACTGGGAGCAAACTCCCTGCCCTCAGGTATCACTACTTCTTTCATCCTTAAGGCTCTGTCTTACCTGTTTGCGGTCATCGGCGGTGAAGCGCGGCGTCGCCGGTAGTGGGGACCGCGCGGCAACGGCGAGAGCGCCAAGCCTATCCACTGGAGCGCCGCACGGATGCTGCGCGGGAGCCGAGTAATTCAAACACGGCGGGTCCCACGTGCTTGCGGTAAGTAAAAAACAGGGTGGGCCGACTGCGATGACGTCGGCCCGCCACACGTGACTCACAAGCGGCGGCTGTGGCGACGGCCATCCTGATCGCGGCGCTGTAGCGGTGGCTGTGCCTGCGGCCGTGCAGCACACGTGCCTCACTGGCGGAGGCACGTGCCTCACTGGCGGAGGCTGTGGCAGTGCATGTTTGACGCACGGCGCTCGAGCCACACTGGCGGCGGCCCGTGCGGGCGGCCGTGCCGCACTCGTGCATCACTGGTGGAGGTTGTGCGGTGAGTATATAGTTTTCAACATTGTCGATTTTATTTTAGCACCGCCGCACGGCCCCGGAATTGTACGTTCTCACGAGTGCGCGGTCTATGGCGGCAGATTCTTCCCGTTTCGCCGCCAATGACCGCAGACTCGTGAGACAGGCCTTTTACTAAGCAGTATCCTCCCGAAGCAGAAAGAGCAAATATTGGTAGTGTGTAGGAAGGAACTGTAGATGCTGGTTTAAACCGAAGATGGACACAAAAAGCCGGGGTAACTCAGCGGGTCAGGCAGTATCTCCGGAGAAAAGGAATAGATGACGTTTCGGGTCAAGACCCTTCTTCAGAATCAGAGTCTGGGGAAAGGGAAATGAGAGATATAGAAGGTACATATAACAAATGAATAAAAGATAGGCAAAAAGCAACGATGATAAAGGAAAGTCCATTGTTAGCTGTGGGCTAGGTTTAGTTTAGTTTAGTTTAGAGATACAGCATGGAAACAGGCCCTACAGCCCACCAGGTCCGCGCCGATCGATGATCCCCGCACATTAACACTATCCTACACCCACTAGGGACAATTTTTGCATTTACCAAGCCAATTAACCTACAAACCTGTACGTCTTTGGAGTGTGGGAGGAAACCGAAGATCTCGGAGAAAACCCACACAGGTCACGGGGAGAACGTATAAACTCCGTACAGACTGCACCCATAGTTGGGATCGAACCCGGGTCTCCGGCACTGCATTCGCTGGAAGGCGGCAACTCTACCGCTGCGCCCCCTGTGTTAACGAGTTATACAGACAATGAAGCTCTCCAGCATTACAGTGAAACTAGTACAACGACTAGGGTGGGGGAGGGACGGAGAGTGCGGGGATGCAAGGGTTACTTGAAATTAGAGAAATCTATATTCATACCGCTGGATGGTAAGCTGCCCAACCAAATTATGTGGTGCTGTTTTGTGCCATTAAGAAATGGCTGACAAGGTCCCAGCTATGTGAAGGTTGTGAAAAAAATGTGTTTTCAGCAAAATCCAGTCTGCCTGGGAAAAGCCACTGATCCAATCTCATGATCTGTGGAGGACCCAGTGTGGG
Source organism: Malacoraja senta (assembly GCA_038087875.1). NCBI lineage: Eukaryota > Metazoa > Chordata > Chondrichthyes > Rajiformes > Rajidae > Malacoraja > Malacoraja senta. The sequence continues at coordinate 120,038,323 of CM075977.1, forward strand.
TGACCGCCATGAGGAGGGGGAGGTGGAGAACAAAGGGGGATCTGGCACGGGTTACTTTGTAACTTTGGCGGCACCCTTTTTGTGGCGACTATTGCATACCTTGGATATGCAAGCAAAGAATTTCACGGTGACTTGTCACATGTGACAATAAACCATTCATTCATTCATTTATTCATTCAAATATAGGCATTCCTATCTGCTGCTTCCTGATTTGATAACCTGGACCGACAGAAACAATGTTGTTGTTCTGACTTGTCAGGAAACTCAGACTTCACAGTCTGTCATCTGCAAGTTGCATCTCCCTGCTGCTTCCTCCTCTAGTGTTTGATCAGTGATCACTCTACGGTTGCCAATGCTGGCAATGATCATTTTGCACCTTGTCTAAGGGTAAGTCGATGGCAGTCAAAGAGCCATCCAATGCCAACAATTATCAGCAGACTTATAAAGTGTACAATATAAGTACTTAGCCAATGGACTATAGACAACATCTTTCCCAGTAGCAGTTAAGAAAGCATCTGTGAATACTGGACATTTTCCAGTTTCCCATGAGATTGATCAACCACCTCAATTCTGATTATATTCTCTCTTTGCTTTTAAAGGTAACTTTGCAGATGTCCAAGAATGTATTGTTCAATTTGAAAGCAAGTTCCAATATTGTAGCAACAATTAGCATCTCAATTAGTAGACGGCACAGTGGCTTAGAGGTAGTGCTGCTACAGTACCTTACAGGGCTAGAGACCTGGGTTCGATCCTGACTATGGGTGCTGTGTGTAAAGAGTTTGCACGTTATCCCTGTGTCTGCGTGGGTTTTATCCGGGTGCTCCTGCTTCCTCCCACACTCCAAAAATGTACAGGTTTGTGGGTTAATTGGCTTTGGTAAAATTGTAAATTGCCCCTACTCTGTAGGATAGTGTTAGTGTACGAGGTGATTGCTGGTCGGCGCAGACTTGGTGGCGTGAAGGGTCTGTTTCCACACTGTATCTCTAAAGTCTAAACATAGAAACATAGAAAATAGGTGCAGGAGTAGGCCATTCGGCCCTTCGAGCCTGCACCGCCATTCAATATGATCATGGCTGATCATCCAACTCAGTATCCTGTACCTGCTTTCTCTCCATACCCCCTGATCCCTTTAGCCACAAGGGCCACATCTAACTCCCTCTTAAATATAGCCAATGAACTGGCCTCAACTACATTCTGTGGCAGAGAATTCCAGAGATTCACCACTCTCTGTGTAAAAAATGTTTTTCTCATCTCAGTCCTAAAAGATTTCCCCTTTATCCTTAAACTGTGACCCCTTGTTCTGGACTTCCCCAACATCGGGAACAATCTTCCGGCATCTAGCCTGTCCAACCCCTTAAGAATTTTGTAAGTATCTATAAGATCCCCCCTCAATCTTCTAAATTCTAGCGAGTACAAGCCGAGTCTATCCAGTCTTTCTTCATATGAAAGTCCTGACATCCCAGGAATCAGTCTGGTGAACCTTCTCTGTACTCCCTCAATGGCAAGAATGTCCTTCCTCAGATTAGGAGACCAAAACTGTACGCAATACTCCAGGTGTGGTCTCACCAAGACTCTGTACAACTGCAGTAGAACCTCCCTGCTCCTAAACTCAAATCATTTTGCTATGAATGCTAACATACCATTCGCTTTCTTCACTGCCTGCTGCACCTGCATGCCTACTTTCAATGACTGGTGTACCATGACACCCAGGTCTCGTTGCATTTCCCCTTTTCCTAATCGGCCACCATTCATGTAATAGTCTACTTTCCTGTTTTTGCCACCAAAGTGGATAACCTCACATTTATCCACATTTTACTGCATCTGCCATGCATTTGCCCACTCACCCAGCCTATCCAAGTCATCTTGCAGCCTCCTAGCACCCTCCTCACAACTAACACTGCCCCCCAGCTTCGTGTCATCCGCAAACTTGGAGATGTTGCATTCAATTCCCTCGTCCAAATCATTGGACGAGGGAATTGCTGGGGTCTGGTGTCCCAGCACTGAACCTCACTAGTCACTGCCTGCCATTCTGAAAAGGACCCATTTACTCCTACTCTTTGCTTCCTGTCTGCCAGCCAGTTCTCTATCCACATCAATACTGAACCGCCAATACCGTGTGCTTTAAGTTTGTATATTAATCTCTTATGTGGGACCTTGTCGAAAGCCTTCTGAAAGTCCAGATATAACACATCCACTGGTTCTCCCTTATCCACTCTACTAGTTACATCCTCAAAAAATTCTATAAGATTCGTCAGACATGATTTACCTTTTATAAATCCATGCTGACTTTGTCCAATGATTTCACCATTTTCCAAATGTGCTGCTATCCCATCTTAAATAATTGACTAGCAGTATCCCCACTACCGATGTTAGACTAACTGGTCTGTAATTCCCCGTTTTCTCTCTCCCTTCCCTTTATAAAAAGTGGGGTTACATTAGCTACCCTCCAATCCTCAGGAACTACTCCAGAATCTAAAGAGTTTTGAAAAATTATCACTAATGCATCCACTATTTCTGGGGCTACTTCCTTAAGTACTCTGGGATGCAGCCTATCTGGCCCTGGGGATTTATCGGCCTTTAATCCATTCAATTTACCTAACACATCCCGGCTAACCTGGATTTCACTCAGTTCCTCCATCTCATTTGACCCCCGGTCCCCTGCTATTTCCGGCAGATTAATTAAGTCTTCCTTAGTGAAGACAGAACCAAAGTAGTTATTCAATTGTTCTGCCATGTCCTTGTTCCCCATGATCAATTCACCTGTTTCTGACTGCAAGGGACCTACATTTGTTTTGTTTTTGTTTTTTTGATTAATATTTTTATTAGAAGCAAACATATTATAAGGTATGGTAACACATTATAATAGAAATAAAAGTTTTTCATATACATCAATCATACATTATTAAAATTGTCAATTGTCGATTAATTCTGCTTCTAGTGTTTTTTTAAAATATAGATAGAAAAAGAAAGATAGAAAGAAAAAAGCATTACAAATATCATGGGGAAAAAAAGAGGTGGAATGAACTACTTATAATACGTCTTTGGAGATAAGTTCGTAGGTTATGAAATATATTTTTACATCTAATCCTGAGTTCAAGCTTCAGATGGGTTTTCGTGCTTGGCCCATCTATCCCTTCAAATAGTTAATGAATGGAGCCCATATTTTAACAAAAAGTTCTTGTTTGTCCATTAAGACAAGTCTAATTCTTTCTAGGTGTAGGGTCTCCGACATTTCCACAATCCACATTTTAATTGTGGGGGTTATAGGACCTTTCCAAAATTTTAATATTAATTTTTTCCCAGTTATTATACTGTAGTCAAGGAAGTTTCTTTGGTTTGATGTGAGTGTTAAACTTTGTTCTGATATCCCAAGTATTATTAATTTTTAGTCTGGATCCAATTTTGTATTACCAACTTCAGAAATTATTTCAAAAATATCAATCCAGAAGTTTTTAATTTTTATACAATTGGCAAAAGTATGTGTTAAATTGGCCTCTAGATGTAAGCATTTATCACAGATAGAAGAAATATGTGGGAAGATTCTATTTAGTTTTACTTTGGAATAATGTAATCTGTGTAAGACTTTAAATTGTATTAAAGCATGTCTGGCATTTAACGAGCATTGATGTATATGTTGTAAACTTTCGTCCCAAATGTCTTTCGTTATAGAATGACCTAACTCATTTTCCCATGTGTGTCTATATAGTTCCATTGGTGGTACCTCATTGTTTAAGAGGGTGTTTTAAATATAAGCTATTAATTTTTCAGTGTTAGTATGCTTATTCAAACATTCATCAAGAATTTCTGGTTCCCTAGTCCTATATACTTGTGTATTAGATTTAACATAATCCCTAATTTGTAGATATCTAAAAAAATTATTTGAGTGCAGTCCATGATTCTGTTGTAACTCTTGAAATGACAAAAACATGCCTTCCCTATAAAGATGTCCAATCTTTTTAATTCCATAATTTTTCCATTGTATAAAACCTCTATCCAATATGGATGGCTTGAATAAAGGATTATTTACAATGGGAAGACATAGTGGTATATTATTCAGTTTCAAAGCTTTCTTTAATTGTTTCCAAATTCGTATTCCACTATGTATTATAGGGTTTTCCTTATAGGTTTTTTAATGCAATTTAGTTGGTGCAAATATAATCGAACCAATTTCAAAAGGTGAACAGTCTTCCTTTTCCATCCTTAACCAATCTGGATATTGATCCATTTCTTCCAGCCAGAAATTCATGTTTTTAATATGGACTGCCCAAAAATAAAATAAGAAATTTGGCAAAGCCAAACCTCCGTTGCTCTTTGACTTACATAAATGTTTTTTGCTTATTCGATGATTCTTATAATCCCAGATAAAGCTTGTAACAATAGAGTCGACTTTTTTGAAAACGTTTTTTGGGATATATATCGGAATTAATTGAAATAGGTACAGTAGTTGATGTAAGAAGATCATTTTTATAGCATTAATTCTACCAAGCATTGAAATGGGAATTGTTTTCCAGTACTGAATATTTTTGTGTAATTTATTAAGTAAAGGTGGAGAATTTAGTTTAAATAAAGAGGTATATGTCTTAGTTACATTGATTCCTAAATATTTAAGTTTATCTTTAACTATTTTGAAAGGGGATTGTTGCAATGTATTTAAATTGAATTTTGTTATTGGCATGATTTCACTTTTATTCCAGTTAATTCTATATCCTGAGAACTGGCCAAATTGAGTTATTAGATTTAATAGATTTGGAATACTAGTTTCTAACTTTGTAATATATATTAGTACATCATCTGCATATAAGGACATTTTATTCCTTGTATCTCTCGTGTTGTACCCATGTATTCCTGGATGGGTTCTAACACTTTCTGCTAATGGTTCAATGGCAAGAGCAAATAATAGTGGAGATAGAGAACATCCTTGTCTGCAACCTCTAGAAAAATTAAATTTAACTGATAACATTTGGTTTGTTAGTATTCTAGCTGTTGGATTGGAGTATAACAGTTTAATCCATGTACAGTACTTCTCTCCAAGTTGAAATGTTTCCATTACCGAAAATAAATATAACCATTCTACCTGGTCAAATGATTTTTCAGCATCTAACAATATAATTGCTAGGTCTACATTAGGAATTCTATTTGTATATATAATATTGAATAATCTTCTCAAATTATAAAATGAGTAACGTTTTGGAATAAAACCAGTTTGGTCGGGGTGTATTAATTTGTTAATCACTAAGCTCAATCTATGAGATAGGATTTTGGTTAATATTTTTTGATCAGTATTTAACAGAGCTATTGCTCTATATGAACCTGGGTCTTCAGGATCCTTATCTGTTTTTGGTATAAGTATGATTGTAGATTTATTTAGAGTTTCTGGGAGTTTCTGTTGAGTATAAACGTATTTGTATAGTGTCTGTAGGCGTGGAGAAATCAGATCATCAATTTTTAAATAAAATTCAGAGCTTAGACCATCAGGACCTGGGGCCTTTCCCTTTTTTAAAGATCTAATTGACTCTTCGATGTCTTTTACCGTAATTTCTGCATCTAGTGATTCTCTTTCTTTCTGATCTAAACCTGTAAGGTTACATTTCTGTAGAAATGTTTCCATTCCTGCTGATTGTTCTGTCGTTTTAGATGAGTACAGTTTTTGATAGTATTGTAAAAATCTATCATTAATATCTTTAGGCAGTGTTAATATTTCTCTCTTGTCTGATCTAATTTTGTAAATTGTTTTTTCCCCGTCCAGTTTACGAAGTTGATGCGCCAATAGTTTTTGTGGTTTATCACCAAATTCAAAGTTTAATTGTTTTATATGTTGATATAGTTTTATAACTTGGTCTGAGTATATCTTATTTAACTTATATTTCAGTACTGCAATTTTATTGTGTTTTGCCATAGATGGTGCTATTGCATTTTCTATGTCTAATTGCCTTATTTCCATTTCCAAAGTCTGTTGTTTAGCCCTATTCTCTTTATTAAGAAATGATTGCGAAGAGATTAGTGCTCCTCGCACAAATGCTTTAAATGTTTCCCAAAGAATGGAGGCAGAGATTCCAGGGCTATCATTAGCCTCAAAAAACATATTAATCTGTTTTACGAGATATTAATTACATAGTTTTTCTTTTAAGATTTGGGGGTTAAGTCTCCATTGCGACTGTGTCTCGGTCATTCCATTTAGTTTAATCATAAATGTTAGTGGAGCATGATCTGATATTATAATATTATGATATTGCGAGTTATAGGTAAATGGGATAAGTTTAGAGTCTACTAAAAAGTAGTCTATCCTTGAGTACGTTTTATGCACTGGTGAGTAAAATGAGTATTCTCGACCAGATGGATTTTCAATTCTCCAAACATCCTTAATGTTGGTAGTATTAATATATGAATTTAGAAATTCACTTGCCTGAGATTTTAATTTTCTTTGAGTTGATGATCTATCCAAGTAAGCATCCAGTGTACAGTTTAAGTCTCCACCGATAATTAAGTTATGTTGTGTACATTCCGGGATAGTGTTAAGTATTCTCTTAAAAAACAGGGGGCTATCAAAATTTGGTCCATACACATTAAGGAGAGTTATTTTTTTTTAATATAACTCCCCTACTAATACAATATATCTGCCTTCAATATCTTCTATCGTTGATATATGTTTAAAGGGTATACCTTTACGAATTAATATTGCAACCCCTCTAGATTTATGTGAGAATGAAGATTGATATGCTTTAGCAATCCATTTTTTTTTCAATCTATGTTGTGCTTCCTTTTTAAGCTGTGTTTCCTGTAGAAATATTATATCTGCTTTAAGTGACTTTAAATGAGCTAATACTTTACCTCTTGATTGGTTCATTAATTCCCTTAACATTCCAACTACAGAATTTAATTCCTTCGCCCCAATTTTCCTATTAACGTCTTGCATCTTGTGATTAAAGTGGTCTATGTTAGAGCAGATGGCTCAGCACACTAAACCCTACCTTATACCCGAACATCAGGTAGATGAATTTTAAGTCTTGTCGGTTTTCCATCCGGACATATCTCCCTAAATAAAATATATAATTCCATTCCAAATACAAAATATAATATAACATAAGATAGAAAAAGTAAAAAAAAGTTACATTAATAGCGTGTAAAGAGTAAAAAAAGAAGAAAACTACAACTATAATTAGTGCAGTTAGTGATAGCCACCCTAATGTGGCTAAGCATCTAAGGACTTCCGTAGCTTTTGGTTTAAAAAAAATGTTACTAGCTCCGTACTTTCCTTAGAAGGAAAGTTTCAATTACAATGAAAACAACTTATGGGGGGGATGGAATCAATAGTTATATTCCATAATTGAAATAATTATTAGTCTCCAATTGAAATGTTAGTTGCAAAAAATTAAAAAGAACACATTGTTAGAGTAAAATCAAAAATATCAAAGAGAAAACTTCCTACATTTTTATTAATAAATTACCTGAATCACACTATACTTATATTTCATACTTTTAATTAATTCAGAGTTGATCCAGTTAATAATAATTAGTATTGATTAGTATTTATGATTAGTAATAGTTGTTAGAAATTAGTACTAAAATGTAAATATTATATATTAGTAGCAATCTAATTGCCTAATTCTTATTGCAGATTTTAGACAGTTCTTAAGTATAATAGTTTAGAGTTCCATTTCTTCTCTGCAGGGTAACAATGTCCAATATCTTGAGGTGAATGTTGGGTGTAGTGTATTATTCAATCTTCAGACTTATTCACGATGCTCTGGGCGAATTCAAGTGCTTCTGTGTGCTTGATGAAAAAATGTTCCTTCCGTTCGTAAGTTACTCTTAATGTTGCGGGATATAACAGTCCATATCTCAAATTGTTTATATTCTTAAGTATTCTTCTTGTTTCTGTAAACAGCGCTCTCTTCTTGGCGACTTCCACAGGATAATCTCTAACTATACTGATCTTGTCTCCTTCAAATTCGAGGTTTCTGCTTTGAACAATTATCTTCATCATATTATCCAAAACATGGTCATATTGCACCTTCACTATCAGTTGTCTTGGAGGGGCGCCCTCCCTTGGGCGACGTCTCGATACTCTGTGCGCTCGGGCAAGTAGTGGTGCTTGATCCAGATTCAAGACTTTTTTCAGTAGATCTGCAGCAAATTCACGGGGGTCACGATTCCCCTCTCTGCCTTCCTGGACGCCCACAATTCTTAAATTTTGGCGTCTCTGTCGTCCCTCCAAGTCAATACATTTTTCGGTTATTTGATGCAATAACTTTGATAGGCGTTTATTCTCGGCAATAAGTTTATCTGTAGTTTCCGTGCTCGCCTCAGCAATTTCCTCTAATTCCGTTACGACCTGTCGGTGTTGATTTAATGTCTGGAGGATAGGCTCCAACTTAGAATCAAATCTAGATTCCATCGAATTCAGTTTATCATTTACTTCTCCAATATTTTGTTTCAAATTTTCTTCCATTTCTAACTTCCAATCTTCCAGAACTTCATGTACAGAAGCAGTAACTTCTTCTTTAATTTGTTCTTTAATTTCCTCTTTTAAAGAAGTCAAATCCTGTTTGAGACTTAAATTCTTTCATTATGTTAGAGATTTCCTGTTTGAGGAAGATTTTTAACCCTTCCACTTCTGTCTTTTTCTTCTGTGAGATATCTTCTCGGGATGCTGTTAAAACTGAGGCCGAGGCTTCAGTTGGGCCTACCTCTTTTCCCTTGCCTGTTTTTCTCGCCTTGGGGGGGGTATGTTGAGTCGACATGCTGCCGGTGTCGCACGCCTGATGACGTCACGGACTTACTGCAAACAATCGGTGCCGTCTACTGCAGGTAGGTCCCGTCTTTTTCCCCCGTTTTCAACGTTTTTTTCACGGAGCTAGTCGGCGCGAGTCTCTCCTACTCCATAGCGCCACCGGAAGTCGACCTACATTTGTTTTAACTAACCTTTTTCTCTTCACATATCTATAAAAACTTTTGCATTCAGTTATTATGTTCCCTGCCAGATTTCTTTCATAACCTATTTTCCCTTTCCTAATTAAACCCTTTGTCCTCCTCTGCTGGACTCTGAATTTCTCCCAGTCCTCTGGTAGGCTGCTTTTTCTGGCTAATTTGTATGCTTCATCTTTTGTTTTGATACTATCCCTGATTTACCTTGTTATCCACGGATGCACTACCTTCCCTGATTTATTCTTTTGCCAAACTGGGATGAACAATTGTTGTAGTTCATCCATGCAGCCTTTAAATGCCTTCCATTGCATATCCACCGTCAACCCTTTAAGAATCAATTGCCAGTCTATCTTGGCCAATTCCCGTCTCATACCCTCAAAGTTACCTTTCTTTAAGTTCAGAACACTTGTTTCTGAATTAATTATGTCACTCTCCATCCTAATGAAGAACTCAACCATATTATGGTCACTCTTGCCCAAGGGGCCACGCACAACAAGACTGCTAACTAACCCTTCCTCATTAATACCCAGTCTAGAATAGCCTGCTCTCTCGTTGGTTCCTCTACATGTTGATTTAGAAAACTATCCCGCATACATTCCAATAAATCCTCTTCCTCAGCACCCCTGCCAATTTGATTCACCCAATCTATATGTAGATTGAAGTCACCCATTATAACTGTTTTACCTTTGTTGCACGCATTTCTAATTTCCTGTTTGATGCCATCCCCAACTCCACTACTACTGTTAGGTGCCCTGTACACAACTCCCACCAGCGTTTTCTGCCCCTTAGTGTTTCGCAGCTCTACCCATATTGATTCCACATCCTCCAAGCTAATGTCCTTCCTTTCTATTGCGTTAATCTCCTCTCTAACTAGCAACGCTACCCCACCTCCTTTTCCTTTCTGTCTATCCCTCCTGAATATTGAATATCCCTGCATGTTCAGCTCCCAGCCTTGGTCACTCTGGAGCCATGTCTCCGTGATCCCAACTATATCATGGTCACTAATAGCTATCTGCACATTCAACACATCTACCTTATTACGAATGCTCCTTGCATTGAGACACAAAACCTTCAGGCTTGTTTTTACAACACTCTTACCCCTTATACAATTATGTTGAAAAATGGCCCTTTTTGATTTTTGCCCTGGATTTGTCTGCCTACCACTTTTACTTTTCACCTTGCTACCTATTGCTTCTACCCTCATTTTGCACCCCTCTGTCTCTCTGCTCACACATTTAAGAAACCCACCACCTCTTATTCTCTGTTTATTATCTTTTTCTTCTTTCCCTCCTACATGTTGGGTCTGAGTGCTTCCCTTCTCTGCCTCCCGCCTCACACACTGTCTACTAGCTTTCTCTATTTGAGTCCCTCCCCCCCAACCGTTCTAGTTTAAAGTCTCCCCAGTAGCCTTTGCAAATCTCCCCGCCAGGATATTGGTCCCCCTCGGGTTCAAGTGCAACCCGTCCTTTTTGTACAGGTCACACCTTCCCCAAAAGAGGTTCCAATGATCCAGAAAATTCAATCAGCAACCCATCTCTCCTGTGTGTATTGCAACAAACAGCCTAAGGCAGTCCAGTTAATTGATGAAGTTAGTGGGGGGGTGGTTTTCCCACGTAGTAATCCCACACAATTTCTATGGGCTAAACCATCTTCTTTCCTGCTCACTCTCCCTATTCCACCAACTCTGCTTTTTTCTGCACAATTTATCCTTGACTTGCTGATTGTGTGCAGTATTTCCTGCTTTTATTTCAGATTCCAAACAACCCATTAACTTACATTTGTTTTAAAATAACAGCATAACATAAAATACAACAATAAAAGACAGCATCACAGCAGTGGAAACAAAATTAAACTGAATCCACGTAAAATTAAGACTACAAATTAATATTCCTACCACCGACAGTTATACCGAGGTTTAACAATATTCAAGGGAAGATGTTAATTAGATTTGTCATCTGTATGGACCCAACAATTGAATTACCAAAACAGACACGTGGTGGATATGGGATCATGATCAAGACTGTGTATTTGAGAAGATTAAGTAAGTGGGTTAATTGGCACCCATGCTCATGCCCCTTGCTATGAGCAAGCCTCTTTTGCAAGTGCAACAGCGAAAATTATATTTTGGGGGAAGCAATCTTTCAGCAACAAAGAGATTTAATTTGAGATTTCCAGCATCTGCTGTTGCTCTGACTGTCAAGATTTAATTGTGCTTTGCTCCTAAACTTTGACAGACGCTGAAAGAATTTTGATAAAGTGCATTACACAGGATTATGGGCTTTTGTGGGATTTTCATACTGCCGAAATGGGTTAAAGTCTTTCAAGTTATTAATGGACCACAAATCTTTGATGGCATTAATGAACAGACAAACTTTGAAAATAGCATCATTGAAAGATCTCAGCTATGCACAGTTGGAGCACTCCCGGCACTAATTTAAAAGGTTGTGGATTCAACCTTCAATCCAAAGACTTGAGCTCAAAATCCAGCCTGACATTTCAATGAAATACCGAGAGAGTGCTGAACTTTCTGAGATGCCAGTTCTAGGAAAAGATTGTTCATTGAGGCCCTCTTTTCCCTCTTACGTGGATATAAAATATTCTATGGTTCTATTTCAAGGGCAAGTGCGTTTTCCTTGGTCTCCTGACCAAAGTTTTCCTTCTCATCAATAAGACAAACAATGCAGATTATCTGGATATTATTCCATTGCCATTTGTGAGATCGTGCTGCGTGGGATTTCAATTCAATTCAAGTCAATTCAATTCAATTCAATTCCTTTATTGTCATCTTGCAAGCAACAGTTGTGCAGTGCAAAATGAAAAGACATTTCCCAGGGAATACCGGGGCATCGCACATGACGTTTAAAACATTTCACACATAATAATAATAATAATAACAACACTAAAGCAATCCAGTCCCTGATGGAACAGTATAAGTTAAAATAGATACAAACAACGTTAAAATACAGTAAGACCAATCATAAACATGTCCGGGGTGGCTGATTTGAGTGGCCAGTGCCAGTTATTGAAGTGGCCAGTGCCAGTTTTTATAGTGTACGTGCCAAGCCGCAGAATCAGGTGACTGTGAGTACAGAGTGGCTGTTTAGCAGCCTCACAGCATATGGCAGGAAGCAGTTTAGCAGTCTTGTAGTCCGGGCTTTGATGCTGCGATATCTCTTGCCTGATGGCAGGAGATCCAGGTGTATGTGGAGGGGGTGCATTTTGTCCTTGGCAATTTTTTGAGCTTTTTTCCGATAGCGTCTCAGGAACAGTTCTTGTACCGAGGGTAGGGAGATGCCAATGATCTTCTCTGCTCCCCTCACTACCCTCTGCAGAGCCTTCCTGTCCGAGCAGTTGCAGGTTGAGTACCACGTATTTAAACAGTACGTGAGTACAGACTCTACCGTACCCCTGTAGAAAGTCCTGAGGATGTTGGTGGGGAGTGAGGCCTGTTTTAGTTTCCTCAGGAAGTGCAGTCGCTGATGGGCCCTTTTGACGGTCCCAGTGGTGTTTCTGGACCAGGTGAGGCTGTCCGTAATTTGCACCCCGAGGAACTTTATGCTCTCCACTCTCTCCACTGTGGCGCCACTGATGTTAAGGGGTGCATGCTTTGGCTGCGCCCTCCTGAAGTCGACAACCATCTCCTTTGTTTTTTCCACATTTAGTTCTAGATTATTTTTGCTGCACCAGTCCACTAGTTGTTTTACTTCCTCCCTGTACATTGATTCATCATCTCCGCTGATGAGTCCCACCACTGTTGTGTCATCCGCGAATTTTATGATCATATTGTCCCTGAATCTGGCCGCACAGTCATGTGTGAGCAATGTGAACAACAGCGGGCTGAGCACACAGCCTTGAGGTGAGCCGGTGCTCAGCGTGATCGAGCCTGAAGTGTTCTTGCCCACACGGACTGACTGTGGTCTCTCTGTCAGAAAGTCCAAGATCCAGTGACACAGGGTGGTGTTGAGGCCCAGCAGGGTTAGTTTCTCCACAAGTCTCTGGGATGATGGTGTTGAACGCAGAGCTGAAGTCAATGTACAGGATTCTGGCGTATGTGTTACTTTTTTCCAGATGCGTGAGCACTGTGTGCAGCGTGGTAGAGATGGCATCCTCTGTAGAACGGTTGGGGCGATAGGCAAACTGGAGGGGGTCTAACGATGAGGGGAGGCTGGCAGTAATGTGGGGTTTCACCAGGCGTTCAAAACACTTCATTATTATTGGGGTCAGGGCGACAGGGCGGTAATCATTTAGGCAGGCCACAACTGGTTTCTTCGCTATTGGGATAATTGTACTCGTTTTGAGGCATGTGGGGACAATGGCTTGACTGAGGGAGATGTTATAGATGTCCGTTAGCACATATGCTAACTCCTCAGCACATTCCTTAAGCACACGTCCTGGAATGTTATCGGGTCCGACTGCTTTCCACGGGTTGACCTTAGACAGGATTCTCCGTGTGTCCATCGGGTCTATGGTCAGTACTGGCTGGTCTGTTTGTATGCGGGCACTGGCTCTCCACTTGGGTGTGGTGTTTGCTGCATCAAAACGAGCGAAGAAGTTGTTTAGTTCATCAGGGAGAGAAGAATCCATGTCAGTTACCTGCTGCCTTGCCTTGTACCCCGTCAGTGTTTGGATTCCCTTCCACATCCTCCTGGTGTCTCCTGTGTCACAGAGGTGTCCCTGGATTTTTCCCGCGTAGGCATGTTTCGCTGCCCTGATTCCTTTTTCCAGTGCAGTCCTGCTAGATCGTAGCGCTGATGTGTTACCGGCTCTGTAGGCTTCATCACGAGCCCTCAGCAGTGAGCGTACCTCTGCTGTCATCCATGGCTTTTTGTTTCCACGTGCAGTGAAGGTTTTCATGATGGTGACATCTTCGGTGCACTTGGCAATGTAGCTGGTTACAGTCTCTGCGTACTCCTCGATGTTGATGAGGTCGTCATAGGATGCCGCTGTCCTGAACACATCCCAGTCAGTGTGCAGGAAGCAATCCTGCAGTGCTGAGGCTGCTCCCTCTGGCCAGACCCTGGTGTGTTTTCTCTCCGCTCTGGCTTGTTTCTGCCGAGGTCTGTAGGCTGGTGTTAAAAACACTGAATGTGGTCCGAGTGGCCCAGGTGAGGGCGTGGGGCTGCCTTGTAAGCCTCTGGGGTGTTGGTGTAAACCAATTCCAAGATGTTCTCTCCCCTGGTCTCAAAATCCACATATTGCTTGAATTTTGGGAGCACCGTCTTAAGGCTGGTGTGATTAAAATCCCCGGCCACCACAATGAAGCTATCAGGATGTTTGGTCTGGAACTCACTGATGGCGTCATGCAGAGCTCCCAGTGATTCGTTGGCCTTAGAATTTACATTAGCACTTGGAGCAACATATACAGCCACAACGAAAACAACGGAGAATTCCCTCGGCAGATAGAAAGGCCGACATTTCACGATGAGGAAGTCTATCAGTGGAGAGCAGTGTTTCCCGGCTATCGTAGCGTTCACACACCAGTCCTTGTTTATGTACTAGCACAGGCCTCCACCTCGGCTCTTACCAGAGCCAGCTGCCTCTGTCCGCATGGAACAATGTCATTCCCTCCAGCTGTATTGCTGTGTCTGGGACATTACCGTGGAGCCATGATTCCGTGAAAACAAACACACAGCAGTCTCTAATGTCCCTGTATGTTGTTATGAGAAGACGCAGTTCGTCAAGTTTGTTGTCCAGGGAGCGGACATTAGAGAGGAGAAGCGAGGGCACTGCAGGTCGGGTGGGGTTAGATGTTAGCCTGGCGCAGATGCCTGCTCTTTTCCCCCATCTCCGCCTCGTGTAAGATCCTGCTCTTTTACCCCGTTTCTGCCTCCTCTCGCACCGCTTGCGTCTCCTCCTCCTCTCTCTCCTCTCCCGCCTCCACTCTCCGTTTGTATACCTTTCTGTGGCCATTGTGTTTGACTTCGCAGCCGGTAGTAGTAGTCCATAACGGCGTATTTTGTCTGTCGCACCAAAACGCGCCCGTACTGCTGCTGTGGTTAGCCCCGATGTTTAGGAGCATGTTCCTACTTTCTGTGGCTGTTATGTTTGACTTTGAATTTGACTTTGCAGCCGTTGACTTTGCAGCCATTGACTTTGCAGCCGACTTTGAATTTGACTTTGCAGCCGTTGACTTTGCAGCCGACTTTGAATTTGAATTTGCCGCCGTTGACTTTGCAGCCGTTGGTAGTAGTTCATAGCGGCGTATTTTTCCTAAATCGCACCAAAACGCGCCCGTCCTACTGCTGTGGTTAGCCCCGATGTTTAGGAGCATGTTCCTACTGTACATGTATCTTGGACAGACTGGACAAGACACACAAAACTCATTCTTTAGCGCTCTGACTATCTCCCGAGGGGCCGCTGCGACTATGCATGCCGCCATCTTGGATGATCTTGGATTTGCCTACATTACAACTTCAGTTGTATTTTAATAACTGTGCAGTTTTTGGGATGGACTTTTCACCTTCACCTTAAACCTATATCTTCTGGTCCTTGATTCACCTACTCTGGGAAAGAGATTCTGTGCATTTAGCCGGTCTATTCCTCTCATGATTTTATACACCTCTATAAGATCACTTCTCATAATCATGCGCTTTAGGGAATAGAGTCCCAGCCTACTCAATCTCTCTGCATAGCACAGACCCTCTAGTCCTGGCAACATCCTCGTAAATCTTCTCTGAACCCTTTCCAGCTTGACAACATCTTTCCCATAACATGGTACCCAGAACTAAACACAATACTGTAAATGCAGCCTCACCAACATCTTATTCAACTGCAACATGACCTCCCATCTATCTCCCATCCCATTTACAATCGACAGTAATTGCATTATAGTTCTAAGGCCACCTGGATCTCAGTGCATTTTGCAATCAATACTTGTGATTGTGCTCAGAGGGTAACATTTGAATCATTATCAAGCTACACACACAAGTTTACATGTGCCCTATCAGGGTATGCAAGCTGCCAGTGTTAATTGTTACCTGTTAATACAGCATTGTTCACTCACTGCAGCACTGTAGTTAAATTATTAGACCGGCAACCAGAAGTGTTGATTCAGAGATATGAATTTAACTTCCAACATTGCAACTGGGAAATTTAAAGTCAAACTATTAAATAAATCTGGAATTAAAGCTAATCTCTGTAACAGTAATCATGAAACAACTGAATTGTTTTAATACCCCATTGCTTTGGTAGAAGATAAATCCCCAAATCAGATGGGGTAGGGTCCCAACCCAAAACGTTACCCATCCTTTTTCCCCAGACATACAGCCTGACCCACTGAGTTTACTCCACCACTTTGTCATAATATCCTGTCTGGCCTATATGCGATTCGAGACCCACAGATGTGGCTGCCTCATCGTTTCAGGGGAAACCATAGATAGTGGAGACATGCATGTCCTGTGAATAAATACAAAAGAAAATTAATAGAGAAGCCATGTGGTGTATGTTTGCCAAATATTAGAGAAACTGTGAACTTAATGGTTACCTTCAGCATGTTACTACTGTCTCAAAAGATGGCATAGCGACATTGTTTACTGTTTGATTGCAGACTGATGCACGGTAAGCATTTGAGATACAAGGAACTGCAGATGTTGGTTTACAAAAAAAGATACAAAGAGCTGGGATAATTCAGCGGGTTAGGCAGCATCCCTGGAGATTGGAGCCCTTCTTCAGACCTTTCTTTCATTTGAAGATAATAGACAATAGACAATAGACAATAGGTGCAGGAGTAGGCCATTTGGCCCTTCGAGCCAGCTGATCATGGCTGATCATCCCCAATCAGTACCCCGTTCCTGCCTTCTCCCCATATTCCCCGACTCTGCTATTTTTAAGAGCCCTATCTAGCTCTCTCTTGAAAGCATCCAGAGAACCTGCCTCTACCGCCCTCTGAGGCAGAGAATTCCACAGACTCGCCACTCTCTGTGAGAAAAAGTGTTTCCTCGTCTCCGTTCTAAATGGCTTACTCCTTATTCTTAAACTGTGGCCCCTGGTTCTGGACTCCCCCAACATCGGGAACATGTTTCCTGCCTCTAGTGTGTCCAAGCCCTTTACAATCTTATATGTTTCAATGAGATACCCTCTCATCCTTCTAAACTCCAGAGTGTACAAGCCCAGCTGCTCCATTCTCTCAGCATATGACAATGGGTATCGACCCGAAACATTACCTATCCATGTACTCCAGAGATACTGCCTGACCCGCTGAGTTACTCCAGCGCTTTGTGTTCTTTATTTTGCACTGTAAACAATTGCTTATTTGAAACTGTGTTGATCCTCAGCCCCCAGGCTAATTCAAAGAACACAACACAGCACATCCCTAAAATGACTGCTTTTAATCCTTTTAAGGGGCTGTCCCACTGTACGAGCTAATTCAAGAGCTCTCCCGAGTTTAAAAAAAAATCAAACTCGTGGTAAGCACGTAGAATGTACGTAGCGGGTACGTCGGAGCTCAGGACATCTCTTAGCGGCTCGTAACGCTAACGGCAGGTACTCGGGAAACGCGGTAAGCTCGTGAAGACTCGTGAAGATGTTTCAACATGTTGAAAAATGTCCACGAGAGCCCCGAGTACCCAAGAGCGGCTATTACCGTAATTCTCCGAGTTCGAATCAGGGGAAACTCGGGAGAACTCTTGAATTAGCTCGTACAGTGGGACAGCCCCATTAGTACCTGTTCATGCACTTTAAAAAACAAAAACTAATTGTGTTTCCCGACATGATTAGCCACAGAAAATGCAATATTTCATCTTCTGTTCTGAAGGGTGTACTCTCTGCCTCATGGCCACAGCAGTGTAGACAATGTGAATGTTAAGACTCTCAGACATTTAAGTTTCACCATTAGGAATTACACAGATGGGGTGGGATGAGGTGGTGGGGGGTTCTGACATGCACGTACATACCCAGGGGATCAGTTATTAACTCTCCTGCCAGTTGTTGGTTGTATTCAAGAGTCCGGAGCTGTTGGAGACAAGGGGGACAGAGTATGCTTTGGTTCAGTAAACAGCCATGAAGGTGTGGCAGGCTGCTGTCGGAGCCCACAGGGGAACAGGAGGATGGTTCATCATTCAGAGACAGGTCAAGCTGAGGACAAAGAAGTCAGATTGCTCACATTGTAATGACAGTGAGCAGACCCAGTTCCAGCAACGTAGCTCACAGATTGATCCTGGTGTTCTGAAAATCTGCTGAGGAGCGCAGAGAACTGCTAACACATTAAATGTAAGATAGACACAAAATGCTGGAGTAAGCAGGATCTGGATTGATTGGCCAGGTGGGTGGAGGACTGGTTGATGGAATTTAATAGAGAGAAGTGTAAGGTCATCGGCCAAGTTTTGGGACGTCGACCAAGGGCAGGACCTACACATTAAATGGTAGGCCTCTGGGTAGTGTTGTAAAGCAGAGGGATCTAGGAGTACAGGTGCATGGTTCCTTGAAGGTCTAGTCGCAAGTAGATAAGGTGGTCAAAAAGGCTTTTGGCACTTTGGCCTTCAGTCAGAGTATTGAGTATTGAAGTTGGGAGGTCATGTTGCAGTTGCATAAGACGTTGGTGAGACCGCATTTAGAATATTGTGTTCAGTTCTGGACAACATATTATTGGAAAGATATTGTCAAGCTTGAAAGGGTTCAGAAAAGGTTTACGAGGATGTTGCCAGAACTAGAGGGTGTGAGTTATAGGGAGAGGTTGAGCAGGCTGGGTCTATTCCATGGAGCTCAGGAGGATGAGGGGAGATCTTATAGACTTGTACAAAATCCTGAGAAGAATTGATCGGGAAGATGCACAGTCTCTTGCCCAGAGTAGGGGAATCGAGGACCAGAGGACATAGGTTCAAGGTGAAGGGGAAAAGATTTAATAGGAATCCGAGGGGTAACTTTTTCACACAAAGGGTGGTGTGTGTATGGAATAAGCTGCCAGAGGAGGTATTTGAGGCTGGGACTATCCCATCGTTTAAGAAGCAGTTAGACAGGTACATGGATAGGACAGGTTTGGAGAGATAAGGACCAAGCGCTGGCAAGTGGGAGTAGTGTAGCTGGGACAATGATGGCCAGTATGGGCAAGTTGGGCCAAAGGGCCTGTTTCCACACGGTATCATTCTATGATTCTATGATTAACTCAGCGGGACAGAGCATCTCTGGAGATAAGGAATGTGATATTTTGGGTCGAGACACTATTCAGACTGAAGACTAAATTAGTAGGTGACTTTTTAACTTTACATTTAATTTCTGAGACAATAATGCTCACTCCATAAGGGCCTGTCCCACTGTACGAGGTAATTCAAGAGCTCTCCTGAGTTAAAAAAAAATCAAACTCGTGGTAAGTACGTAGAATGTACGTAGCGGATACGTCGGAGCTCGTGGATGCCCCATAGCGGCTCGCAATGCTAACGGCAGGTATTCGGGAAATGCGGAAACTCGTGAAGTTTTTTCAGCACTGTGAAAAATGTCCATGAGAGCCCCGAGTACCTACGAACGGCTATTACTGTAATTCTCCGAGTTCGAATCAGGGGAATCTCGGGAGAACTCTTGAATTACCTCATACAGTGGGACAGGCCCTTTACTGTAACAGTTGTATACAAATCCTGGCAAGTATTGTATTTTGGCACTACATATATGTTAACCCTAATTTGATATGCCCTGAGGTCACAACAAAAGGAATTAAAATGCAATCTTTTTTTCTTTCCTTAAAAATATCAAGGCTGCTGATGAATTTCATTCGGAATTGTTTTTGATGAAAGAGTTAATTGTAGCTGCTATAAAAAAAACTAATTTTAAATGTTGAAGAATCAATTACTGCATCAGTTGACCCATCAGTCTGATGAAGGGCCCTGACCCAAAATGTCGTCTGTCCATTTTCTCCATCAACGTTGTCTGATCCTCTCAGTTCCTCCAGAACGTTTGTTTTGACCAACAAAGCTATGGCTGGAAGACCACCATTTGCCATAGAGCACAGCCATCATATCAGTCGTTAATCCAATTTCTGATATAAGAAACATTCTTTCGGAGAAAATATAAGAAACAAATTGGTTTTCAAGATGGTGTGTGGTGCACATAATAAATTACAGCAACTGGTGATATTTACAATTGTTTCCAAGTCCAGTTGAAAACAGGGTGAATGCTGATGTTCTCACTGACACTGAATACCAGCAGGGCTAAATAAATCTAAGCCTGAAGAATTTACTGTTCAAGTTTTATTGACTAGTTGAGTATCCACTCTAGGTAATAGCACTGCATTAATACTCACAGCAGAAACATCAAAGCCTATAGTGAGAAATCCCAGTGCCAGGATTGTGAGAAAATCAATTTGTATGGAGGCAGGATCTGGACAACAACAGTAAAGTATCCAGGGTCAGAATAATCCCTCTGCTTGTTTATAGACCGAGGGTGGACTATCCAAGCTGGGTCACATTCATTTCATTCGCACTAAAAGAAGGAGACATGATAAGAATATATTTTGTTGGTTAAAGTGTAATAGCAACAGGAAAGCATTCACAGTTACTAAGCTCTCATAAATAGGCTGGATATCCACTGTTGGTTCAAGTTATTTCTCCGTTCTGTGAGGTCGCTACTTGTAGAAGCAAAATTAAACTTTTTTACTTTCTTCCTGTAAATTAAACCGTTTAAAAACCATGGGAAGTTTCAGGACTCCCATTGAAACTGCCATGGAGATTGTTACATTCTGGATATGAGCTTTCTAGATAATGGGCAGGTACGGTGGGCTTGTCATAGAGTGCTGAGTCTCTTGCTTGTTCACAAAGAGTTGATGTACTTAGATTTGTCCATCATCTAATCTAAATGTGATCTAGATGACAGTGTTATTGGGTAAACCAGCATTCAGCATAGAACAGTACAGCACAGGTACATGCACAATGGTCCAAAATCTCTATGCTGACCATTGGTAATGGTGGTGAAGGTCAATAGGAAATTGCAGAGCTTTCTTTATTTAAAATGTTTGTTACATGTAATTTATACACCCACATGTAATCTTCCATTTGTCAGCCCGAGTCTGGCTGCTGTGTAACCTTGACCTTCATTGCTGTCTATGCCAAGTTTGCATGTTCACCCCATGACTGTGTTGGGCCCTGCTGGGTGCTCTGGATTCCTTCCATATTTCAAAGATGTTAATTGGCTCCTGTAAATTATCCTTTGGTCAAACAGCATCTTTGGAGAACATGGATAGGTGATGTTTTTCGGGTCGATTGCTGAATTCTGGTTTAACCAATAATACTGTAATCCCGATTATATTCAATTAGATGATGGGAAAATCATCAGCTCTCTGTGAATAGGCAAGAGACTCCGCATTCTATGGCAAGGGTCACATTTGATCACCAAAGTTGATGGTGTGGTGGACAGTGAATATTTTTGCCTAAAGTTAAATGAGGATCCGGATCAACTGGGAAAAGGAGCAAGGAAATGGCAGATGGAATGTAACTCAGACCAGTGGAAAGTGATGCATTTTGGAAAATTAAAACAATGCAAGAGATACACAGTGGATGGCAGGAACAAGCTTTTATTCCTGCTGGGAATTTGTCCAGGTTATCCTATTATCTTTCGCGAAACTAACTTAAACTGAACTCACTGCTGCCAATTAGAAACTGCTGTACGGTTCTTCTTAAATTAGATCCAGCTCCACGTCCAATTAATCAGTTTAGCTGGTGTTTTAATGACAGCTTCACCCATCACTTCCAACGTTAGAAGTGGGTGTTAATTTGTAGCCATCATCCTTAACTGGCAGATGGTTTGAACCACTCAGCAGATCTATTTTTAGGGAGTAGTTTGCCTGCCAGAAAAAAAATTACAACATCAAAATTTCTTTACTAAAGTTCATGGCGAGATGTTCAAAATGAACAAATTGATGGCCATGAAGGGAGGAGAAGGTTGCAACGTAACATCAGCTGAATTTCTCACGGGCAGCTGCCAACAAATTACTTGCATATGTTGACCAAAAAATTTGTTAGGTGCTTCAGTTTAGTGATGCTGGAATTTAATCATTAAAATGATTAACATTAACATTATTATTTAGCAATGGGGAACTAATTGGATAGGTATTCGCTTATACCACTTATCAGTCAGTTTTGCCTCAAAAAACATTTTTTTTACTTTGACTTGTATAGTAAAGATTGCATCGTTTTTACGTCAAACCTCATAACCAATTTAATAACATTAACAAAATCAATTGTGCTTCAAGGATTATAAAGTTCCATTTGCTAGCAGTCAAATAAAATAAGGTAGTTGATCAAAAATTTCTATTGCCATCCATAGTGCTAGGGGCTCTATGGAATTATTAGTTATGCTTGAAGAATTCAATGTGCAATGAGATAAAATTCCCCAATGCTTTCTAAAAATATATTTTTTCAGCCCATTCTGATTGTTTCCAAATAAATCTGAACTGCAAATTAGCAGCTGGCATTTTTATAAAGTAAAAATATATTTTGGACAACTGCAGCTTTATGCATATGTTTAAAAGCAATTCAGAATGCAGCCACTAACACTACTCAGCAACCATCATAAAATCAATATTTAGAGACCATTGAATATTTTAATTATATTGATGTGGGTAGCACCGTGACACAGCACATATTGTTGCTGTTGCACAGCTCTGGCAAGGCGGGTTCAACCCTGACCTCCAGTGCTCTCTGTGTGTTCTTTGTCTATTCTCCCTCTCCTCAAGGTACGTTTCCTCCCACATCCCGAAGATGTGTGGACTGGTCAGTTAATTGACTACTAAATATTACCCTTGCTGTAGGTTGGGTTAGAAAATCAAGATGGAGTTTCACATATTTTTTCATGTTTTGGTCACAGAAAGCACACAAAATGTCCACTCAGTGTGCTGACTTTAAGAAATCTCATTCTCATTAATATGTGCTTGGAATATGTCCATACAACTTCAATTTAACAGTGTTGGTGTTTCCATTTAGTTTAGTTTAGTTTAGTTTAGTTTAGTTTATTATTGTCACGTGCATCAAAGTACAATGAAAAGCTTTTGTTAATATGCTATCCAATCAAATAAAAGACTATACATAATTACAATCAAGCCGTCCACAGTGTACATATTAAGGATAAAGGGTACAACATTTAGTGCTAGATAAAGTCTGCTAAAATCTGATTAAAGATAGTTCAAAGATCTCCAATGAGATAGATGGGAGGACAGGATCGCATTCTAGCTGGGAACGGTTCAGTTGCCTGATAACAGCTGGGAAGAAACTGTCCCTGAATCTGGTGAAATGCTTTTTCAAACTCTGTGCTTTATACCTGATGGGAGAGTGGAGAAGAGGAGGTGACTGGGGTAGGACTGGTCCTTGATTATGCTGCTGGCCTTTCAAAGAGTCATATTCATAGAGTCATAGAGTGATACAGCTTGGAAACAGGCCCTTCGGCCCAACTTGCCACCACTGGCCAACAATGTTCCAGCTACACTAGTCCCACCTGCCTGCATTTGGTCATATCCCTCCAAATCTGTCCTATCCATGTACCTGTCTAACTGTTTCTTAAATGTTGGGATAGTCCCAGCCTCAACTGCCTCCTCTGGCAGCTAGTTCCATACACCCACCACCCTTTGTATGAAAAAGTTACCCCTCAGATCCCAATTAAATCATTTCCCCTTCCCCTTAAGCCTATGTCCTCTGGTCCTCAATTCATCTACTCTGGGCAAGAGACTGTGCATCTACCCAATCTATTCCTCTCATGATGTTATACACTACTAGACTAAGTGGGACCCTTTAGGTCCCAGCATCACATGGTAGGGCTGGTCCCCCAATGCAATATTCCACATCTCCACCAATTCCAATATTGGTGGTCAGTGGGGGGGATGGGGGGGGGGGGGGGCTTTCTGGAGTGTTGTGGGTTGAAGGGACTGGTTTCCAGAGGGCTTGTATGGACATTGTGGGCCGAATGGATTCTTGGGCTGGCGGCTCAGTCACTCAAGCATGTTGTGCTGGCAGCTCACTCACTCACGGCTGGTGGGCTGGCAGTTGACTCACGGCTATTCCTTGAAATTCCATTTCAAATAGGGTGCAAGGCCACCAAATTCAAGTGCAGTTTCATACCATTTCAAGCAGGGTGCAAGGCCACTAAAGACAGTGAGTCATGACCTCTCCCTCCTCCATCTTGCAGAGACTGAGCCACGCCCGCACTTCTGGGTTTTATAGTCCCTCCCCCCTCCCACCAGAAGGGGCGTGGCCTTCATGGGGTGATTGATAGGAGAGAGATTCTCAACATTTTTTAAACACTAATAATTCTTTTATTTTTCATCGATGGGAAAAATCCTCGGCACCTGATGAGCAGAGGGGAACTCTGAGTAAGATGGCCATAAATCACAGCCGTACGTGGTAGCATTTTTCTAAAATCAATATAAAGCGCAAACAGCGTCAAGATTAGACTTTTAATTATATAGAAGGCAACGCAACTTTAATTAGGCAAGGCAACTTTAATTAGGCAACACAGCTTTAGCATTTCCAAACCAAAGGCAACACAGCTTTAGCATTTCCAAACCAAAGGCAACACAGCTTTAGCATTTCCAAACCAAAGGCAACACAGCTTTAACATTTCCAAACCAAAGGCAACACAGCTTTAGCATTTCCAAACCAAAGGCAACACAGCTTTAGCATTCCCAAACCAAAGGCAACACAGCTTTAGTATTTCCAAACCAAAGGCAACACAGCTTTAGCATTTCCAAACCAAAGGCAATGCAGCTTTAGCATTTCCAAACCAAAGGCAACACAGCTTTAGCATTTCCAAACCAAAGGCAACACAGCTTTAGCATTTCCAAAGTATATTTTCAAACCACATTAAGGGCACTGGCAGGTCAGTAAAACCACTCACAGTTTAGTAGACATGTGTTCAGTGTTATTCACAGCTCAGACTGAGAGACGTGACCCTCTCACTCCCCCATCTTGCAGAGATTGACTGAGGCACTCAACACTTCCGGGTTTTATAGTCCCTCCGGAAGGGGGGTGGCCTTCAGGAGAGAGAATCTCAACATTTTTTAAACACTAATAACTCTTTTATTTCTCATCGATGGGAAAAATCCTCGTCCTGTGCAGCGGAGGGGGACTCTGAGCAAGATGACCAAAAATCACAGCCGTAAGTGGCAGCGTTTTTTCTAAAATCAATATACAGAACAACAGGAAGTGGTCAAGATCAGACTTTTAGTAATATAGATAAGATGACGCCTTATCCTCCTAAGCTCCAAGGAATAGGGCCCCAGTCTACTCAACCTCTCCCTATAGCTCAAACCCTGTAGACCTGGCACCATCCTCATCTCTGTACCCTTTCCAGCTTGACAATATCTTTCTTATAACATGGTGCCCAGAACTGAACATAATACTCTAAATTCGGCCTCACTAGCGTCTTATACAACTGCAACATGACCATCCAACTTCTATACACAATACTCTGACTGATGAAGTCCAATGTGCCAAAAGCCTTTTTGACCACCCTATCTACCTGTGCCTCCACCTTCAAGGAACCATGCACCTGCACTCCTAGATCCCTCTGCTCTACAACACTCCCCAGAGCCCTACCATTCACTGTGCAGATCCTGGCCATGTTAGACTTGTCAAGGCAGCATGAAGTGTAGATGGAGTCATGGAAGGAAGGTTGGTTTGGGTGATGGTCTGGGTTACGTCCACAGCTCTCTGCAATATCCTGTTGACTTGGATGAAGTTGTTTCCAAACCAGGATGTGATGCACGCCAATAAAATGCTTTCTACGGCTGCATGTTTTTGGGGACATGCAGAACTTCCTAAGACTTCTAAGGAAGTGGAGGCGTTAATGTGCTTTCTTGGCCTTTGCTTCAATGTGGCTGGTCCAGGACAAATTGCTGGTGATATACACTCCTAAAAACATGACGCTTTCGATCATCTCTACTACTGGGGTGTGTGCACTGCTTTGCATCCTGAAGTTAATCACAATCTGCTTTGTCATGCTGACATTGAGAAAGAGAGAGAGAGGTTGTATTCTTGGCACCAGGTTACGAGGTTCTCAATCTCCTTCCTGTACTCCATCTCATCATTATTTAAACTCATGTTGGACAGATCCGAGGTTTAAGGAATCCTGGCTGGTGAAGGAAGTATTAACCTTTGAGGTATTAACATTATAAAGGTGCTTGTTGTTCAAAAGGAGCTGATATTATTTCTGAAGCCCACGTACGTGCCAGCTTTAAGTCAGATATGATTGTTAGAACACATAACATTTTCAGCTACCCGTGACACATTGTCCTTTCTAAAATAGGACATTTTTTTAGTTTAGCTTAGTTTAGAAATACAGCATGGAAACAGGCCCATTGGCCCACCGAGTGTTTGCTGACTATTGATCACCCATTTCTCACTAGTTCTATGTTAGTCCATTTTCTTTTCCACTACCTGCACACTATGGAGCAATTTACAGAGGTCAATTAACCAACAAACCCATACATCTTTGGGATGTGGGAGGATACCCGAGTACCCGGAGGAAATCTATGTGGTCACAGGGAGAACATGCAAACTCCACACAGGTAGCAACCAATGTCAGGATCGATCCCAAGTCTCTGATGTTTTGAGGCAGCAACTCTTTTGTGGTAAATGTTCTAGTAGATAGAGATTTCTAAGATTTTGACCCACCGACACTATATTCCCATTGTTCACATTATCTACAGTGCGATAGCTGTGCCAAGTCAGGACTTGGAATGGAACCTTCTTAAAATCATAAGATCATAAGTGATAGGAGTAGAATTAGGCAATTCGGCCCATCAAGTCTACTCTGCCATTCAATCATGGCTGATCTATATCTCCCTCCTAACCCCATTCTCCTGCCTTCTCCCCATAACCTCTGACGCCCATGCTAATCAAGAATTAACTTCAGGTGGAGGTGCTTCATTGTGCCTGCTGCCCATGTGCTCCTGGATGGCAAGGGTAATGGGTTTGGGATTTAAGCCTGAAGAATCCTAAACAAGTTGCCGTTTATCTCGTATAAGATGAATACTTTGGAAGGTGAAGTGATCCTGGTATGATATGTTGCTTATATACTATTTACAATTTTCCCATGGCCAATCAGCCTACAAACCTGTACATCTTTGGAGTTTGGGAAGAAACTGGAGCACCCGGAGAAAACCTACTGGGAGAACTTACAAAATCTGTACAGACAGCACCCGTGGTCAGGATCAAACCTGGGTCTCTGGCGCTGTAAGACAGCAGCTCTATCTCTACGATATCTATATTACTAAAAGTCTGATCTTGACCACTTCCTGTTGTTCTATATATTGATTTTAGAAAAAACGCTGCCACTTATGGCTGTGATTTTTGGCCATCTTACACAGAGTCCCCCACCGCTGCACAGGACAAGAGGATTTTTTCCCATCGATGAAAAATAAAAGAGTTATTAGTGTTTAAAAAATGTTGAGATTCTCTCTCCTGATGGCCACCCCCCTTCCAGAGGGACTATGAAACCCGGAAGTGTGGAGGTGCCTCAGTTCTCTGCAAGATGGGGAGCGAGAGGTCGCAATTCTCAGTCTGAGCTGTGAATAACACTGAACACATATCTACTAAACTGTGAGTGGTTTTATTGACCTGTCAGTGCCCTTAATGTGGTTTGAAAATGTAGCTTGAAAATGCAAAAGTGTGTTTTGGTTTGAAAGTGCTAAAGCTGTGTGCCCTTTGGTTTTGAAAGTGCTAAAGCAAGCTGTGTTGCCTTTGGTTTTGAAAGTGCTAAAGCAAGCTGTGTTGCCTTTGGTTTTGAAAGTGCTAAAGCAAGCTGCCTTGCCTTTGGTTTTGAAAGTGCTAAAGCAAGCTGCCTTGCCTTTGGTTTTGAAAGTGCTGAAGCAAACTGCCTTGCCTAATTAGCTGCCTTGCCTAATTAGAGCTGCCTTCTAAATAATTAAAAGTCTAATCTTGACCACTTCCCTGTTTGCGTTTTACATTGATTTCAGAAAAACGCTACCACGAACGGCTGTGATTTTTGGCCATCTTACTCAGAGTCCCCCTCCGCTCATCAGGTGCCGAGGTTTTTTCCCATCGGTGAAAAATAAAAGAGTTATTAGTGTTAAAAAATGTTGAGATTCTCTCTCCTGAAGGCCATGCCCCTTCTGGAGGGTCTATAAAACCCAGAGGTGTGGAGGTGCCTCAGCTCTCTGCAAGATATTTGGTTTTGAAAGTGCTAAAGCGAGCTGCCTTACCTTTGGTTTTGAAAGTGCTAAAGCGATCTGCCTTGCCTTTGGTTTTGAAAGTACTAAAGCGAGCTGCCTTGCCTAATTAGAGCTGCTTTGCCTTCTATATAATTAAAATCGAATTAAAGTCTAATCTTGACCACTTCCTGTTTGCACTTTATATTGATTTTAGAAAAAACGCTACCACGTACGGCTGTGGTTTTTGGACATCAATGAATAATAAAATAATTATTTGTGTTTAAAAAATGTTGAGATTCTCTCTCCTGTCAATCACGCCAAGAAGGCCACGCCCCTTCTGGTGGGAGGGGGGGACTATAAAACCCGGAAGTGTGGGCGTGGCTCAGTCTCTGCAAGATGGGGGAGGAGAGGTCATGACTCGCTGTCTTTAGAGGCCTTGCACCCTGTTTGAAATGGTATGAAACTGCACTTGAATTTGGTGCCCTTGCACCCTGGTTGAAATGGAATTTCAAGGAATAGCCGTGAGTCAACTGCGAGCCCACCAGCCGTGATTGAGTGAGCTGCCAGCACAACAGGCTTGAGTGACTGAGCCGCAAACCCAAGAATCCATTCGGCCCACAATGTCCATACTAACCCTCTGGAAACCAGTCCTTTCAGCCCTCTGGAAACCAGTCCTTTCAGGCCACTACACCCATACTAGCACTCCAGAAAGCCCCCCCCCCAACTGCCCACCAATATTGGAATTTGTGGGGAGGTGGAATATTGCTTTGGGGTACCAGCCCTCCCGTGTGAACATGGGACCCACTTAGTCTAGTTTCCCTAGTCTAATATATGCCAGTTTCATGCCATTTCAAGCAGGGTGCAAGGCCACCAAATTCAAATGCAGTTTCGGACCACTTCAAACAGGGTGCAGGGCCACCAAACTCATGTGCAATTTCATGCCACCAACAACCATTTGCAGTGCAGCATTTCAAAGCAGTTACTACCACCAACAACCATTTGCAGTGCAGCATTTCAAAGTAGTTACCACCACCAACAACCATTTTGCAGTGCAGCATTTCAAAGTAGTTACCACCACCAACAACCATTTTGCAGTGCAGCATTTCAAAGTAGTTACCACCACCAACAACCATTTGCAGTGCAGCATTTCAAAGTAGTTACCACCACCAACAACCATTTGCAGTGCAGCATTTCAAAGCAGTTACCACCACCAACAACAACCATTTGCAGTGCAGCATTTCAAAGCAGTTACTACCACCAATAACCATTTGCAGTGCAGCATTTCAAAGCAGTTACCACCACCAACAACCATTTGCAGTGCAGCATTTCAAAGTAGTTACCACCACCAACAACCATTTTGCAGTGCAGCATTTCAAAGTAGTTACCACCACCAACAACCATTTGCAGTGCAGCATTTCAAAGTAGTTACCACCACCAACAACTATTTGCAGTGCAGCATTTCAAAGCAGTTACCACATTTCCATTTTCAAACCACATTACGGGTACAGTGCAGCATTTCAAAGTAGTTACCACCACCAACAACCATTTGCAGTGCAGCATTTCAAAGTAGTTACCACCACCAACAACTATTTGCAGTGCAGCATTTCAAAGCAGTTACCACATTTCCATTTTCAAACCACATTACGGGCACTCACAGTTGAGTAGACATGTGTTCAGTGTTATTCACAGCTCAGAGAGACATGATCCTATCGCTTCCTCCATCTTGCAGAGACTGAGTGAGGCACAACACTTCCGGGTTTTATAGTCCCTCCCCCCTCCCACCAGCAGGGGCAGCAGAGAAAATGTCAACATTTTTTAAACATTAATAACTCTTTTATTTTTCATCGACGGGATAAATTCTCGTCTTGCGCAGCGGAGGGGGACTGAGTAAGATGGCCAAAAATCACAGCTGTAAGTGGCAGCGTTTTTTCAAAAATCATGAAACAGGAAAACAGGAAGTCGTCAAGATCTTACTTTTAGTAATATGGATATATATCCTGAACTTTTGTTTATTATATTGTTTACAGTGTGCCAGGCTCACATATTCTGCTGTGCTGCAGCAAGTAAGACTTTCATTGTTCTGTCTGGGAAATATGATAAAACACACTTGAATTTTGACTCCTGGCCTCTTTCTCCATGTCGTTTTGCGTATTACTGACTATCCCTTAACATCATGGAAAGTGATGCTGATGCAGTGTTATTCATGCTGTTAATGAAATTGTGAAATTTAAATTCTATGCCTGAAAGTTAAGATAACAGATGGGTGTGCACTGAGGTTCAATGGGCATTATGTGATTCGTGAAGTACTGCACAAGAGAATATATAATGATGTTTAAACCACAGGATTTCCAGGCAAGTAGTCTATCTAAAGAATGAATACAATGGGGTGGGTGGGTTTACACTCTACATGGAGCTAGCTTTGCAAAATATATCACCGGGAACAAAAGTAAAGATGTTATTGTTTCTTGCTGGCTACACAATAAAGGCCCTCAAATAACACCCTGGTGAATACATTAGCTACATTGCAAGCACACTGCAAGCCTTTTCAGAAATGTATTAGTGGACTGTTAAGGCTCACTTTCTTGTAAACAACAGCATGGAAAATCTTTTGACACATTCTAAATGAACTAAGATTGTTAGTTTAGTTTAGTTTAGAGATACAGGACTTCCGGTGGCGCCATGTTGGACTAACAGACGTGCACCTAGCTCCTCTCCCGAAAAATTCCACGATTTATCGTGTAAAACGAGTCCAGAAATCGGGATTGTTTTTAAAAACCTTACCGGAGCTTCTGGTCGCCGCGCTGATGACATCATCATTAAGCACGATGTTTTAAACGGTGGCTTAAAGCCCTTTAAATGAGTAAACTGCCTCCAGCTGTGAGCCCTCAGAGATCAGTGAAAAAGCTGCTGAGAGACCAGAAGTCTGAAGCAGAAGTTACCTCTGAAGTCTCTGAAGTGGCTGCAGAAATGGATACAAGATCTAAGAAAGAGTTTGATGACTTGAAGAAATCAGTGAAAAATATGAAAGATGCGATTTTGGATGAAAATAAAATTATGATGGAAAATATGAAGGAAAATATGAAGGAAAATATGAAGGAAAATATGGCAAATCTGATGGAAGGAATAGAGAAGATGATGAGGGGTTTAAATGCTGGTAATCAGAAGGCTATGGATGCTGGCAATCAGAAGGTGATTGATTCACTGGACATTATGAATAAACGAATTGAGGATGTGAAAGATGGACTATCGGAGAGAATGGACAAGATGGATGAAACTACTACGGATAAGTTCACGGCTGTGCTTGAAACAGTAGCTGCAAGTATGCGCACAATTACGGAATTGGAGAAAAACACGGCTCGAGTGGTTGAAGACATGGCGAAAATGAGGCAAGAACATGAGCAAATGAGGCGAGAAAATGAACAAACTTCACTACAGATGGTGACTCAACTTAGTAAAGTTTCAGAAAAATGCCTGGACCTGGAAGCTCGCTCTAGACGTCAGAATTTGAGAATTCTTGGAGTCTCAGAGGGAGCCGAGGGGGAGGATGTGCGTGAGTTTGCCATGGGCTTGCTTAAACAACTGCTGAATCTTTCCAAAGAACCGAAAATCGAAGTGGCTCATCGTGTCCCAAGATTTAAACAAAGATCTGGTGCGGAAAAAACTTATCCACGACATATTATTGTGAAATTTCGGGATATTTTAGAACTGGAAGATGTTATGAGCAAAATCAAATACGGTGTGCAACTGCGGCTGGACAATGACACTATTAAGATATTCAGGGACTACCCGTATGAAATTGTGCAAAAAAGAAACAAATTCAAGAAGGTTAAGGATCTTTTAAGAGGGAGAGAAGGGATCAGATATGGGATTTTTTATCCTGCGAAAATGCGTATTTCCTTTAAGGGTTTTGAAAAGTAATTTGTTAAGCCTGAAGACGCGTTTAAATATGCCCAAACTATTGTTGAAAACTAGAAATCAAAGGGGGGTTTGGCAGATCTGAACCATTCTAAGCAATGCTTTGTCTGGGGATAGCTAGACTGTTATCTTTGGAATGTTGAATCAAGGACACTTTCTGTTCAAAACGAGTAAACAGCTGAACAGACGGGAATGGTATATACCAGAAGCATTTACTTGTTTATTAGATTATAATATTAAAACCAATTGTAAGAACTTATCCTATTAACAACTTAATAAGTTATGCATGTTAGATTAGAATACTAACAAAAACAAAAATAAAAAATAACGAACTAATATACTAATATGAATTTTTAATAAATTGAAACCTTATCTATAAGTGGGAGGAGGGGATGAGAAACGAGCACCTGGCTTAGGCCCAGGGGCACGTCTCGTTAACCCCTTCAACCAACAGTTGATTCTTATTGAAGTCAAAAGTATCGGTTTAATAAATAGTAGTTAAAATTCCAATATATATATATGTTATAATGAAATATATAGGGTAAAATTGTATTATATATCTGAATGTGAGGCCACGTTTTAATATTTTAATATGTTATGAATAACCAAGAGAGCGGAGCTATTTGTGTAACATCGCAATGGAAGTCAAAACAAGGTTTTTTCCCACCTACAGGTGGGACACTCGCTACAGTGCCGACTATATCAGACACTGCATTTTCACTTTTTTAGTTTTTTTTAAATTATCACATAAAATCACATGTTTGTGTTTTGTGTTTAGTGATAAGCGTAAAATGGATATACAAACAAAACTTAAAAACTCAAAAGTTCCCCCAATACCCAAAGACCTGGGATATGGATGCACCACAAGATTTAAAGGTACTATAATTATTCAAAATGCATGACACCAAACAAAAGAACCTAGGAGGAATCTCATTTTGTAGTTGGAATATAAGAGGTATTAACGAACCTATTAAAAGGGGTAAGATACTAGCTCAGCTGAAACTGTACAACTCCGACATTACCTTCTTACAAGAAACACACTTAAAATCTCAGGATCAAGTTAGGTTGAGGGCGAAATGGATAGGTCAAACATACCATTCTTCATTCACTTCGAAATCTAGAGGCACTTCAATCATTATAAGAAAAGGTATACCATTTAAAGCAAAGAATATCATAACAGATATAGAAGGGAGATACTTAATAGTTAATGGAGAAATCCATGATACTCCACTTACCTTGGTAAATATATATGCCCCTAACTTTGACAACCCCCACTTTTTCAATAAAATTTTCAACATAATTGCAGAGTTTAACTATCAAAATGTTATAATAGGAGGAGACTTTAACTGTGTTTTAGATCCGTACTTAGATAAATCCAGCCAAAAACAGAGAGGGAATATGAAATCGAAAACCGGGGAACTTCCCAATACTTATATAAACAATACTAATATAGCAGATGTTTGGAGAATTGTTAATCCAACTGGCAGGGAATACTCGTTTTATTCAATGGTACATAAGACATACTCACGTATAGACTACTTCCTGCTGGATACAAAATTAATCCCCCAAACATCTAACCCTAATATACCACACAAATTCGATTTCAGACCATTCTCCACTAACTTTCTTTTTTAAAACTGGAAGGAATGTTTAAGAATAAATCGTTTTGGAGATTTAATTCTCAAATTCTAAAAGATCCACAAGCGAGTATATATTTAAAAGAACAAATGGAGGTCTTTTTTCAAATAAATGATACTCCAGATATATCGTCTACTTAGGAGATTGAGAGGGGATCTTATAGAAACTTACAAAATTCTTAAGGGGTTGGACAGGCTAGATGCAGGAAGATTGCTCCTGATGTTGGGGAAGTCCAGGACAAGGGGTCACAGCTTAAGGATAAGGGGGAAATCCTGTAAAACCGAGATGAGAATAACTTTTTTCACACAGAGAGTGGTGAATCTCTGGAACTCTCTGCCACAGAGGGTAGTCGAGGCCAGTTCATTGGCTATATTTAAGAGGGAGTTAGATGTGGCCCTTGTGGCTAAAGGGATCAGAGGGTATGGAGAGAAGGCAGGTACGGGATACTGAGTTGGATGATCAGCCATGATCATATTGAATGGCGGTGCAGGCTCGAAGGGCCGAATGGCCTACTCCTGCACCTAATTTCTATGTTTCTATGTTACTGTATTATGGGAATCTTTTAAAGCATACATTAGGGGTATTATAATTTCATATCAAGCTTTTCAAAATAAAAAGAATAAGAATGAACAAAGACAGTTAGAACAACTTATTAGACAAATGGATAAAGATAATGCTAAAGATCCATCAATAGATAAACATAATAAAATAATAATTTTGAAATTTAAATTAAATAAATTATTATCTGCCAAACTTATAAGACTTTTTCAAATTACAAAACAAGAGCACTTTGAATTTGGGGATAAACCGCATAAACTTTTGGCTCGCCAGCTAAAAAAACGAGAAAAGGAACATACTATACCAAAGATCAAATCAGATAAAGGGGAATTATTAACAACACCGAAGGATATTAATAAAAGATTTGCGCAATTTTATGAGAATTTGTATACATCTAAAACGACAATTGAT
Source organism: Malacoraja senta (assembly GCA_038087875.1). NCBI lineage: Eukaryota > Metazoa > Chordata > Chondrichthyes > Rajiformes > Rajidae > Malacoraja > Malacoraja senta. The sequence goes on from CM075977.1 coordinate 120,072,851, forward strand.
TCCAATAATATCACAAAGTTTTGGGATAATTGTAATCTTCCAAAGTTAGAGCTGAAGGAACAAGAGGAATTGGGTGCACAAATCTCAATTAAGGAATTAGAAGATACAATAAACTCACTAAAGAATGGAAAAACACCAGGCCCTGATGGATTTACTAATGAATTTTATAAAAGCTTTTATGATAAAATAATACCAAGATTACAAAAAATGTACCAATATGCTTTTAAAAACCGAATACTACCTGATACATTAGCGGAATCAACGATTACACTAATACCTAAGAAAAACAAAGATTTAGAAGAACCGGGTTCATACAGAGCTATAGCATTGTTAAACACAGATCAAAAAATATTAGCGAAAACATTAGCTAGAAGATTAAGTAAATACATTAGTAAATAAATAAACCCAGATCAGACGGGGTTTATCCCTAAGAGATACTCATCTAACAATATGAGACGTCTACTCAACATAATGCACTCACACAAATCTGAAGATCAAGAATTATCAATTATTTCGCTGGATGCTGAAAAAGCATTTGATCAAGTAGAATGGAATTATATGGATAAAGTATTACAAAAATTCCAACTGGGAGAGAATTTTATTCTATGGATCAAGTTACTATATAACAAACCTACAGCTAGAATACTAACTAATAACATATTATCCTCGAAATTCCAACTATCAAGGGGAAATAGACAAGGATGCTCATTATCACCACAGCTGTTTGCTCTCATTATTGAACCGCTAGCAGAAAAAATTAGAATACACCCTGATATCCATGGATATAATACTAAAGACTCATATAATAAAATATCTTTATACGCGGATGATATATTACTGTACATTACAAAACCTCAAATCACTATACCAAATATATTAAATTTAATTGAAGACTTTGGATCTTTTTCTGGATATAGAATAAATTGGAATAAAAGTGAAATTATGTCAATAAAACCGAAAGATTCAACACATCTTTTAAAATTCCCTTTTAAAATAGCTACAGAAAAATTTAAATACTTGGGAATCGAAATTACCAGAACATATCAAGGTATGTTTAAGGCAAATTTTGATCCCCTACTTAATAAATTAAACACACTAATTAAATTCTGGAAAACGCTCCCGATGTCTTTAATAGGCCGAATAAATGCAATAAAAATGATCTTTCTACCACAAATTTTATACCTATTTCAATCGATTCCTATATACTTACCAAAGAAGTTTTTTTTTAAACTCGACTCAGATATCACTAATTTTATATGGGACTATAAATCACATAGAATACAAAAAACTCATCTGAATAAACCTAAAGTATTAGGGGGTTTAGCACTACCTAATTTTATGTATTATTATTGGTCAGTAATTATTAAAAATATGATTCAACTGATGGATAACTCCGCCCAGCAAGTGGACTGGATTGTAATGGAGAAAGACGATTGCTCCTCTGGAAACATTGGAGCGATCCTCCTCTCTCCAATGAAATTGAATAATATAAATTATAATAAGAACCCAATTATTCATAGTACAATCCGAATTTGGAAACAAATAAAACAAAATTTAAAATTAAGAAATTTACCACTTTTATTACCTATCGTTAATAACCCTTCGTTTAATCCCTCTATTATAGATAACGCTTTTACACATTGGGATAGACTAGGAATTAAAACGCTCGGTGACTTGTATGAAACTGGAAAATTACTTTCATTTCAACAATTACAAATAAAATATAAACTCGGAAATAATCAATATTTTAAATATTTTCAAATATGCGACTATTTGAAAAAATATACAAAAGATCATTATAATAACCCAGTAGATGTATTGGATGAGGCAATGCAGATAAAAGCTGAATCAGCAAACTGAATATCATATTTGTATAATATTATCTTAAATGTACAAATACCATCTACGGAGGGTATCAGAAGAGACTGGGAACAAGTTAGCTATTAAAATTTCAAAGGAAAGTTGGAATGAACACTTATTAAATGTGCATAAATGTTCGATTAATGTAAGACACACTTTAATACAATTTAAAATTTTACATAGATTATATTATTCGAAAACTAAAATTCATAAAATTTTCCCAAATGTATCATCTATTTGTGATAAATGTCAATCCCTAGAAGCTACTATAGCGCACTCATTCGTTTTCTGTACAAAAATTCAAAAATTTTGGAATTAAATTTTTGAAATCTTTACAAAGTTATTTAAAATAAGACTGATACCCAAAGCAGAATGGATTATCTTCGGAATAACGGAAGATGGTCCAGGACTAAATGTGTTTCAAAAGAAACTAATAGACTATGGGTTAATAACTGGAAAAAAGCTAATTCTAAAATTTTGGAAGAAGGCTCCAATACCAACTATAAACATGTGGATTTCAAATATGTTCGAAACATTACACCTAGAAGAGATAAGACTCCTCCTAGCAGGTAAACCAGATCACTTCCACCTGACATGGTCTGCATTTATAGAATTATTACAAATATAGGGTGCAAAGGTACCTTTAATAAAAAAAAAAAATTGAGGTCAGGTAAGGGGGGATGATAGTTGAAGAGTTGGTATGTCCCATTTGCGTAATGCTCATAAAAATATTTGTTTCTCTCTTTTTTCTCTTTCTCTTTCTCTTTCTTTTCTAGGGTCTATTTCTTAACTCTTTTTCTTTTGTTTTTAATTTTGTTCTTATAGGGTCTTCGTCCTTTTTTGTTGTCACATTTTCTACACTCTCACTTTTTCCTTCACTTTCTTCTTTCTTTCAATCTTTTCCTTTTCTAGTGTAAAAAATAAATGGAGTACATTAATTGTAAGAAGACATAAGTGACAAGTACTAATGTATGTGGTTGTAATGTAATGTACTTCTAATAAATAAAAAAATAAAAATAAAAAATAAAAAGTTTAGAGATACAGCACGGAAACAGGCCCTTCGGCCCACCAGGTCCGTGCCGACCAGCGATCCCCGCACATTAACACTATCCTACACCGACTAGGGACAATTTTTGCATTTACCGTGACAATAAAATACCTTTGAGGTTAGGATACACACAATACCTAGTAAATACAGGGAACAGAAGGTACTTGGACACTATCTGTGTTGCTGTTTCACGTATAGTTACAGTAGATATCTGTCCAAATATCCTTGAGGAGGCTTCACAGATCGATAAGGTGGTTGAGAAGGTAATGGGATGACTGCCTTCATTAGGTCATAAAATATAAGAGCAGAGGTTAAATAACAACTCTACAAAAAAATCTAGAATATTGAGTACAGGTCTGCCCACGCAATAGAAAATATGTGATTGCATAAAAGAGAGTGCAGGAGACATCCAGGAATGAGTATGATGAGCTTTTGTCGGCACTGGGCTTGTACTCGCTGGAGTTTAAAAGAATAAGGGGGGAACTCATTGAAACATACAGATTAGTGAAAAGCTTGGAGAGAGTGGATGTGGAGAGGATAATTCCACTAATGGGAGAGCCTAGGAACAGAGGTCATAGTCGCAGAATTAAAGGGCTTTCTTTTAGGAAGGAGATGAGGAGAAATTTCTTTAGTCAGAGGGTGGTGAATCTGTGAAATTCTTTGCCACAGAAGGCTGTGGAGGTCGTCAGTGGATATTTTTAAGGCAGACAGATAGATTTTTGATTAGTATGGGCGTCGCGGCATGCAGCAGCCTCGCCAGCAATTTGTCTGTCATTTCACCCTTTTTGTTTTTTTAGTGTGTCAAAAGTATGGTTTAAAAGGTTTCTTAGTCTTTTTTATGTGGGGGTGGGGGGGGGAAGAGGGGAAACCATTTCCCAGTCATTTCCTGGTCGAGGATGCGTCTTTTCTCCGGGTCGCGTCTCCCCCCCCCTCGCGGCCTACCATCTGGATTGGCGCAGCCTTTCCTGCCGGAGACCGGGAAGAGCTTCAGCAGTGGTGCAGCACTGAATTCCATCGCAGAGCGGGATGATGCCTTACCAGGGATCACCTATGTTGGAGCTCCAAAGTGTTGGGCCTGCTGATTAACACCGTGGAGCTGTGGTTTGCGGAGGTTCTAGCTGCGGGCAGTGCTGACTTTAACATCGCGGAGTCCTGGGATCTTTTGCCGAGGGTCGCCAGCATTGAATCTCCACCCAGCTCAGCCTGTGGACTTCAGGAGCCGCGGTCTTTGGTAAAAAGTGACCGATTCGGAAACTCCAAGCCGCTGAGAGTGTTCTTCCGTTCCAACGCCGGAGCTCCTATCATCCCGGCGAGAGGGCCTGAACATCGGGCCACCGTAGTGGCGATTGCGGAGGGCTCCAAGGCCCCGACCACGGGTGAACAAAGAGGAAGATGACTGAACTTTAATGCCTTCCCTCACAGTGGGAATTTGTTGATTTTGCTGTATGGAGATGTTCATGTTAAATTCTATTGTGTATTGTGTTCTTTTTAATCGTATGGCTTTATGGTCACTCAAATCTCACTGTACCAATTGGTGCATGTGACAATAAATGTAACTTGAACTTGAACTTGCCAGAGGTTACGGGGAGAATGCAGGAAAATGGGGTTTGGAGGGAGAGATCAACCATGATTGAATGGTGTAAACGATGGGCCAAATGGCCTAATTCTACTCCTATCACTTATGACCTTATGACACTCCTAAAATGAGCAATGAGCAAGAAACTGAAGAGAGATAGGAAGGGCTGAGTTTGCTTTCCCTGGTGCAGAGAATGAAATTACGATGGACATAGATAGAGAAGATAGTGTTTCCTCAGAGCAGAGCTGTCCATCTCCAAAGAAAACAAGTTTAGGCAAGAGCGAGGAAATTTAGAGAGGATTTGCGAAAACAATTTCATCAGAGTACGTATGAAATCTTAATTTAAGTAATATTTAGATGAGGACTTGAAATGTGATCAATAGAAATAGGTATTCAGTGGCCAACACAAACATGATGAGACAATGGGCCTGCTTCTGTACTGTACAAGTCTATGGTTTATTACACAGAGAGGATGAATGTTTGTGGGGATCGTCCTGATTATCATCCTGATCCAAGTTGTTAATTTGTGGACACCTGGAAAAACGTTAATTGTTGCATCAATTAGGCATTTAATGAGAAATGAACATAGTTATTTGCTAACATGGTGAATAGAATTTATCTTACTAGACTAAGTGGGATTTTAGTAAAAAAATCCCAGCATCACATGGGAGGGCTGGTCCCCCAACGCAATATTCCACCTCTCCACCAACTCCAATATTGGTGGCCAGTGGGGGAGGGCTTTCTGGAGTGGCTAGTATGGGTGTTGTGCGCTGAAGGGACTGGTTTCCAGAGGGCTAGTATGGCCATTGTGGGCCAAATGGATTCTTGGGCTGGCGGCTCAGTTAATCAAGCCTGTTGTGCTGGCAGCTCACTCACGGCTGGTGGGCTGACAGTTGACTCACGGCTATTCCTTGAAATTCCATTTCAAGCAGGGTGCAAGGCCACCAAATTCAATTGCAGTTTCATACCATTTCAAGCAGGGTGCAAGGCCACAAAATTCAAGTGCAGTTTCATACCATTTCAAGCAGGGTGCAAGGCCACCAAATTCAATTGCAGTTTCATACCATTTCAAGCAGGTTGCAAGGCCACTAAAGACAGTGAGTCATGACCTCTCCCTCCCCCATCTTGCAGAGTCTGAGCCACGCCCACACTTCCAGGTTTTGTAGTCCCTCCCCCTCCCACCAGAAGGGGCATAGCCTTCATGGCGTGATTGACAGGAGAGAGAATCTCAACATTTTTTAAACACTAATAACTTTTATTTTTCATCGATGGGAAAAATCCTCGGCAGCTGATGAGCGGAGGGGAACTCTTGAGTAAGATGGCCAAAAATCACAGCCGTACGTGGTAGCGTTTTTACTAAAATCAATATGAAGCGTAAACAGGAAGTGGTCAAGATTAGACTTTTAATTATATAGAAGGCAAGGCAGCTCTAATTTAGGCAAGGCAGCTCTAATTTAGGCAAGGCAGCTCTAATTAGGCAAGGCAGCTCTAATTAGGCAAGGCAGCTCTAATTAGGCAAGGCAGCTCTAATTAGGCAAGGCAGCTTGCTTTAGCACTTTCAAAACCAAAGGCAAGGTAGCTCGCTTTAGCACATACAAAACCAAAGGCAAGGCAGCTCGCTTTAGCACTTTCAAACCCAAAGGCAAGGCAGCTCACTTTAGCACTTTCAAAACCAAAGGCAAGGCAGCTTGCTTTAGCACTTTCAAAACCAAAGGCAAGGCAGCTCGCTTTAGCACTTTCAAAACCAAAGGCAAGGCAACTCGCTTTAGCACTTTCAAACCCAAAAGGCAACACAGCTTTAGCACTTCAAACCAACACACAGTTTTGCATTTTCAAACTACATTTTCAAACCACATTAAGGGCACTGACAGGTCAGTAAAACCACTCACAGTTTAGTAGACATGTGTGCAGTGTTATTCACAGCTCAGACTGAGAATTGCGACCTCTTGCTCCTCCATCTTGCTGAGAACTGAGGCACCTCCTACCTTTCGGGTTTTATAGTCCCTCCGGAAGGGGCGTGGCCTTCAGGAGAGAGAATCTCAACTTTTTAAAACACTAATAACTCTTTTATTTTTCATCGATGGGAAAAATCCTCGGCACCTGATGAGCGGAGGGGGACTCTTGAGTAAGATGGCCAAACATCACAGCCGTACATGGTAGCGTCTTTTCTAAAATCAATATGAAGTGCAAACAGGAAGTGGTCAAGATTAGACTTTTAATTATTAATAAGGCAAGGCAGCTCTAATTAGGCAAGGCGGCTCTAATTAGGCAAGGCGGCTCTCATTAGGCAAGGCGGCTCTCATTAGGCAGGGCGGCTCTCATTCGGCAGGGCGGCTCTCATTCGGCAGGGCGGCTCTCATTCGGCAGGGCGGCTCTCATTCGGCAGGGCGGCTCTCATTCGGCAGGGCGGCTCTCATTCGGCAGGGAGGCTCTGATTCGGCAGGGCGGCTCTAATTAGGCAAGGCAGCTCTAATTGGGCAAGGCAGCTTGCTTTAACACTTTCAAAACCGAAGGCAACACAGCTCGCTTTAGCACTTTCAAAACCAAAGGCAACACAGCTCGCTTTAGCACTTTCAAAACCAAAGGCAGAACAGATTGCTTCAGCACTTTCAAAACCAAAGGCAACACAGCTTGCTTTAGCACTTTCAAAACCATAGGCAACACAGCTTGCTTTAGCACTTTCGAAACCAAAGGTAACACAGCTTGGTTTAGCACTTTCAAAACCAAAGGCAACACAGCTTTAGCACTTTCAAACCAAAACACACTTTTGCATTTTCAAACCACATTAAGGGCACTGACAGGTCAGTAAAACCACTCACAGTTTAGTACACATGTGTTCAGTGTTATTCACAGCTCAGACTGAGAATTACGACCTCTCGCTCCCCCATCTTGCAGAGAACTGAGGCACCTCCACACTTCCGGGTTTTATAGTCCATCTGGAAGGGGTGTGGCCTTCTGGAGAGAGAATCTCAACATTTTTAAAACACTAATAACTCTTTTATTTTTTATCGATGGGAAAAATCCTCTAGTCCTGCGCTGTGGAAGGGGACTCTGAGTAAGATGGCCACAATACACAGCCGTAAGTGGCAGCGTTTTTTCTAAAATCAATATTCAGAACAACAGGAAGTGGTCAAGATCAGACTTTTAGTAATATAGATTTTGTGTGGATTTCTACAATGCTGTCAGATTATGATTTATTTTGGTAGGCAAGCAATATCCAATGTGCTTTATCTTTGCATTTTCTGAATTATACAGTAATACAATATTCAACTGTGATATTCAATTTATAATATATTTATATACTCTTAATATGTTTTGTTTTGTGTTGGTTTACTGTAACATTTTCAAGCATTCAACACATTTCTGGCAATCTCATTGATGTACGGAGTCCTTAAATTTGACACGTCTATTCACATTTTTCGTTATGCTCCTCTTTTGATGAAGTTGTGTGTTTCTTATTAATTTTAGGAAGGAATTAAATTTTATTAGGACTGGGATTCTAAGCAATAAATGACAAATAAAGTGGATAAATGATTGCACTGAATCCTACAGTAGTTAAGTGATCATGGAAAGCTGCAATGTTCCGAATGTTATTTCTATTCCTACTGAACTATACCTTCAGGACTTACAATCTGGGTCTGTGATAGAAGCTAAATATTATCTCAGATGATGCTTCAGCTGGTAATTACTGGCCAGTCCTGGGAATAATGTGATACAGTTTCCACAGAGACAAAATATATGTTTCAGCATTTGCAAGATTTCACTAAAGCAAGACTGCTCATCCAAAAGCTTAAAAAATTGAGCCTTTCACATTTATTGTTGCTTTCACAAAATAAATATGTCTTAACCCAACTTTATTCTGAAACAAAAAGGATGAACTTCATATGAACCAAAAAAAAATGACGTTTACCAATCCAAGCGAAAGATAAAATATAACTGACACTGCCCTTTAAACCAAACCAATGGGGCGGCACAGTGGCGCAGCAGTAGAGTCCCTGCCTTACAGTGCTTGCAGCGCCAGAGAACCAGGTTTGATCCTGACTATGAGTGTTTGTCTGTACAGAGTTTGTACGTTCTACCCGTGACCACATGGGTTTTCACCGACGTTTTTGGTTTCCTCCCACACTCCAAAGACGTATAGGTTTGTAGGTTAATTGGCTTGGTAAAATTGTAAATTGTCCCCAGTGTGTGTGTGGGATAGTGTTAGTGTATGGGGATCGCTGGTCGGTGCGGATTCGGTGGGCCGAAAGGCCTGTTTCCGAGCCGTATCCCTAAATTAAACTAAACTAAACTAAACAATGGCTAAATGTCTCCTAAAACACAAATTCCAGATCATTCCTGCACACCATTATAAAAATGCTCATGTTAATACAATAATTGGCTTGTATTTATTGTAAAAGTTTAATCAGATATAACTAAAGATGGTGCACACAATCTAAAGCATTGTTCTCAATAATTAAATTAACTTTTAACTGAAATCATAATTGCAAGATATAGTGGTAATTTTCCCAATCAGCAGGTGGATACAGCACTTCCATAGGAAGAATATACTGTATTCTGTTTAATTTTTAGATGTTACATTAACAATATCTTGATAGATTTATTTTTATTCTGTTATGTTTTATGTCACATAATCAGTAAAATACATAATGCAAACATACCGACTGTTGCCATAAGTATGCAGTAGGAAGGAACTGCAGATGCTGGTTTAACCCAAAGATATACACAAAATGCTGGACTAACTAAGGTTGGTTCTGGACAACAAGAAAGGGAGATTGTAGAGTGCCTTCGAGATGGATTCAGAGCAGTTTGTACTGGAGCCTTCCAGAGAGAAGGCAATTCTGGATTTAGTGTTGTCTAATGAATCCGGATGTGATAAGGGAACTCAAGGTAAAGGAACCGCTAGGAGGTAGTGACCATAATATGATGTTTTAATCTGCAATTTGAGAGGGAGAAGGTTAAATCAGAAGTGTCAATGTTGCAGTTGAACAAACGGGACTATGAAGGCATGAGAGAAGCGCTGGACAAGGTTGACTGGAAAATGATCCGAGCAGGATTGACGGTGGAACAGCAATGGCAGAAATGTCCAGGCATAATCCAGAAGATGCAGGATCATTTCATTCCAAAGAGGAAGAAAGATTTTAAGGGGAGTAAGAAGCAACCGTGGCTGACAAGGCAAGCTAGGGATGGAATAAAACTAAAAGAAAAGTTGTATAACATAGCAAAGAGTAGCGGGAAGTCAGAGGATTGGGAAACTTGCAAAGGACAACTGAAGGTAACAAAAAGGGCAATACGGGGTGAAAAGATGATGTACGTGGGTAAGCTGGTCAATAATATAAAAATGGATAGTAAAAGCTTGTTTAGGTATGTTAGGAAAAGAAGATTAGTAAAGTCAAATGTGGGTCCCTTGAAGGCAGAAACAGGTGAAATTATTATGGGGAACAAGGAAATGGTAGAAGAGTTGAACAGGTACTTTGGTTCTGTCTTCACTAAGGAAGACACAAACAATCTCCCAGATGTACTAGAGGACAGAGGATCTAGGGAGACAGAGGAACTGAAAGAAATGTGCATTAGGCGAGAAATAGTATTGGGTAGACTGATGGGACTGAAGGCTGATAAATCCCCAGGGCCTGATGGTCTGCATCCCAGGGTACTCAAGGAGATGGCTCTAGAAATCGTGGGCACATTGGTGATCATTTTCAAATGTTCTATAGATTCAGGATCAGTTCCTGTGGATTGGAGAGTAGCTAATGTTATCCCACTTTTCGAGAAAGGAGCGAGAGAGAAAACAGGGAATTATAAACCAGTTAACCTGCCATCGGTGGTGGGGAAGATGCTGGAGTCATTTATTAAAGAAGTAATAACGCCACATTTGGATAGCTGTAAAAAGATAGGTCCAAGTCAGCATGAACTTATGAAGGGGAAATCCTGCTTGACTAATCTTCTGGAATTTTTTGAGGATGTGACAAGTAAAATGGGTGAAGGAGTGCCAGTGGATGTAGTGTATCTGGATTTTCAGAAAGCCTCCGATAATGTCCCACACAGGAGATTAGTGGGCAAAATTAAAGCACATGGTATTGCGGGTAGGGTATTGACATGGATAGAGAATTGGTTGGCAGACAGAAAGATTAGGAATATATGGGTCCCTGTCAGAATGGCAGGCAGTGGCCAGTGGAGTGCCGCAAGGCTCGGTGCTGGGGCCACAATTATTTACAATATATATTAATGATTTAGATAATGGGATTAAAAGTAACACTAGCAAATTTGCAGATGTCACAAAGCTGAGTGGCAGTGTGAACTGCAAAGAGGATTCTAGGAGGTTCCAGGGCGACTTGGACAGTTGAGTGAGTGGGCAGATGCATGGCGGCAAAAACAAGGATGCAAATTATTATCTCAATGATGTCAGATTTGGAGAAAGGGAAGTGCAATGAGACCTGGGTGTCCTTGTACACCAGTCACTGAAATTAAACATGCAGGTCGGGCAGGCAGTGAGAAAAGCTAATGGAATGTTGCCCTTCATAACGAGAGGATTTGAGTATAGAAGTAAAGAGGTCATTCTGCCGTTGTACAGGGTCCTGGTGAGACTACATCTGGGGTATTGTGCAGTTTTGGTCTCCTAATTTGAGGAAGGACATCCTTGCTATTGAGGCAGTGCAGCATAGGTTCATCGAGGTTAATCCCCGGGATGGCGGGACTGTCATATGAGGAAAGATTGGAAAGACTGGGCTTGTAGTCATTGGAATTCAGAAAGATGAGAGGGGATCTTATAGAAACATATAAAAATTATAAAAGCACTGGACAAGCTAGATGCAGGAAAAATGCTCCCAATGTTGGAGGAGTTCAGAACCAGGGGCCACAGTCTAAGAATAAAGCGGAGGCCATTTAAAACTGAGATGAGAAAAAAAAAATTCACCCAGAGAGTTATGAATTGGTGGAATTCTCTGCCACAGAAGGCAGTGGAGGCCAATTCACTGGGTGGATTTAAAAGAGAGTTAGATAGAGCTCTTGGAACTTGCAGAATCAAGGGGTATGGGGAGAAGGCAGGCACAGGTTTCTGATTGTGGATGATCAGCCATGTATCTCATGTCACTGTATGTCATATTGTCACTTGCGGGCGGAGCACCAAGGCAAATTCCTTGTATGTGAATACTTGGCCAATAAACGTATTCATTCATTCATTCATGACAATGAATGGCAGTGCTGGAAGGGCTAAATGGCCTCCTCCTGCACCTATTTTCTATGTTTCCATGTTAGCAGGACAGGCAACATCTCCGGAGAGAAGAAATGGTTGACGTTTCGGGTCGAGACCCTTCTTCAGACTGTCTGAAGTTATTCCAGCATTTTTGCCATAAGGATATTATTCAAAACCAAGATTACTTTTCTTCTTATCATCATCCTATTGTGATTACTACTTGCACAATGCATCATCTGTACTTCACTGTTATTTTCTCCTTAAACTTGAGTTCTGTTCATTTGTCAGAACATAAAACCATGAATTATTCATACATTTAATTGTATTGTTTCAGGGTGGACAATTATAATTGCTCAAGGAGAATAGAGAGTTTGCATTATTTCGGTACAAGAGTAGTGTAATAATAGTTTTTTTGAAAGGGTGTGTTTGATTGTGATGCAGGATATCATGATGTAATTGACATTAGGGATACAATGAAAATTGCTTTAGACCAGAGGAAAGCTGAATTCCTGATCAGAGTTCAGAGCGACAGTCTGAAGAAGGGTTTCGGCCCGAAACGTTGCCTATTTCCTTCGCTCCATAGATGCTGCTGAACCCGCTGAGTTTCTCCAGCATTTTTGTGTACCTTCGGTTTTCCAGCATCTGCAGTTCCTTCTTTAACACAGTTTAGATGTAGGTGGCTGAAGCTGACAACTTATGTTTAAGGGTTTCTCTGGTATTATATATCTCAGTTTTCATTACTTGACTTGTTTGCTTCATAACATAGAAGGCAGTAAATTGTTTTTAAATTAACAATGAGAATTTCAAACGTATTGTTTCTGGTAATATTGTGTGTGTCAGTTTAAGGAGTAGAAAATAGAGATGATTACAGTATATGGCTCTTTTAAAAAAAAGGTATTTTACTAAAAATCTGATTTTGAATGGTAAGATGAGAGCTATTAAGCTTTGTAGAAATGCATTGTGATGATATGTGGATAAAAGGAATAATTTTGCTCTGTAATAGATATGCTTGTTTGATATGCCAGGTAATATAGAAGCAGAGGGCAATAATATGGTAACCCAGAAGGGAAGCAAAATACAATTAATGATGAATGAGGTAAATGGTGGCAAATAAAGTATTCCATTAGGCTCAGTGATTTCTGTTTGCTGAGTTGGGGGAGGCAAGCATTAATTCTGAATGCAGGGCCACAGGCAGGGTTGAACTGTGAGAAATGGGAAAAGATCAATATTCCAGAGTTTTTGCTTCACTAACGTTGAGGATTAGAGCATTCCTCCGGGGACCAAATAAATGGCATTGAGTTCAAAATACAGTAGCTTTGAAATGGAGCCTGGAAACGTGTGCTCAGTGCATTAAAAAAAAGGAACTGTTTTAATTCACACTTTTTAATTCTTGTATGCCTAATCAGTTATACTTACTTGACATGAATTTACTATCATTTCAGAATGGAACACTTTCAAGGATATCACTGAGGATAGCAAAAACACTGCAAAAAAATCCTAATGTCACCATGTTGAAGTGATTGCAGTTTTTTTTATCTTCCTCAGCAGTCCATCGGGCTACGAGATGATTTAATGGAGTCTAATGAATCCTTTGCAAGATTTATAAACTCCATAACTGGTGTAATTTTTGGGATGGGTGGGTGGACTGTTTGGTGTTGATTGTTGAATACGCTTTCTACTGTTTGTGTCTGGCCTCCACATACTTCTACTGGAGAGCCTCAAAATTTTTGGTACCTTCCAGTTTCAGCATTATTAGGCCAGACATTACTGTGAATTGTTGAGGATTTCTGCTGCCCTCTTGAAAATAGCCAGCCTTGAAGTGTTTGGAATAGTTTGTTCCAGGAGATTAGTGTCTGGCATTCAGATAATGTGGCCCATCCGTAGGAGTTGGTTGAGCATGACCAGAGGGTCAATGCTGGGAACATTTGACAGTGATAGACACAAAATGTTGGTGTATAGAAGTTGGGAGGTCATGTTGTACTTGTATAAGACGTTGGTGAGACCGCATTTGGAGTATTGTGTTCAGTTCTGTGCTCCATGTTATAGGAAAGATATTGTCAAGCTTGAAAGGGTTCAGAAAAGATTTACGAGGATGTTGCCAGGACTAGAGGGTCTGAGCTATAGGGAGAGGTTGAGTAGGCTGGGTCTCTATTCCATGGAGTGCAGGAGGATGAGGGGAGATCTTATGGAGTGAGATCTTATATATTGCTCCCATCTTAAAATCATGGGAGCAATAGATCAGGTAGATGCACAGAGTATTCTGCCCAAAGTAGGGGAATCGAGAATAGGTTCAAGGTGAAAGGGAAAAGATTTAATAGGAATTTCCACAAAGGATTGTGGGTGTATGGAACAAGCTGCCAGAGGAGGTAGTTGAGGCTGGGACTATCCCATCATTTAAGAAACAGTTAGATAGGTACATGGATAGGACAGGTTTGGAGGGATATGGACCAAGCGCAGGCAAGTGGGATTAGCGTAGCTGGGACATTGTTGGCCGGTGTGGGTGAGTTGGGCTGAAGGGCCTGTTTCCACACTGTATCACTCTATGACTCTATGAACTCAGCGGGACAAGCAGCATCTCTGGAGCAAAGGAATGAGTGACGTTTTGGGTTGAGACCCTTCTTCAGCCTGAAAGTTGTTAATATTGGCCAAATTAGAGGTTTTATAAAATGGAGGATCTTTGCATTTGCAGGGCCTGTTTGGCTTCTTTCTGTGAGAAGTTACAAGCTGTGAGATGGTTCCAGAAAGTCTGGACCCCAGATTGATATGCAGGATAAGGTCAGGTCCAGATGTCCTTCCTTTTGTTACAATTCATGAGGACTTTGCAGAGGAGCTCAGAGGTGTTGCAAATGCATAGTCAGGATTGGCCAAATAGGGGGGAGTGTAAATACTGTTAATGGGATGGCAGGACTGTCATATGCTGAGAGAATGGAGCAGCTGGGCTTGAACACTCTGGAGTTTAGAAAGATGAGAGAGGATCTCATTGAAACATATAAGATTGTTAAGGGTTTGGACACGCTAGAGGCAGGAAACATGTTCCCGATGTTGGGGGAGTCCAGAACCAGGGGTCACAGTTTAAGAATAAGGAGTAAGCCATTTAGAACGGAGACGAAGAAACACTTTTTCTCACAGAGTGGTAGGTCTGTGGAATTTCCGCCTCAGAGGGCGGTGGAGGCAGGTTCTCTGGATGCTTTCAAGAGAGAGCTGGAAAGGGCTCTTAAAGATAGTGGAGTCAGGGGATATGGGGAAAAGGCAGGAACTGATTGGGGATGATCAGTCATGATCACATTGAATGGCGGTGCTGGCTCGAAGGGCTGAATGGCCTACTCCTGCACCTATTGTCTATTGTCTATTAATAATGTTGCAAGAAGTTTGTACTGCTGTGTGATGATTGGCTGAGGTGTGAAACCTTGTTTGAGTTGTTTATGCAACCTGAGAGAATGTTGCATTACCTTCGTTAACTGACTTCTTTCCAGAACCTTCTGTAGAAACATTGTAATGGGGTAGTTTGTAATTTGGTTAGGGAACTGTCAATAATAGTATAATGTAATCGATATTTGTAATTGGCTTGTAGAAGTTGCCACCCACATCTAGTTTCGCGCCACAGGGCCCGATGACCTATAAAGAGTGAACTGCACGAGGATCGGTCGATCTTCTGGAGTGACGTTTTTGACTGCGTAACCTTTTGGAGGAGTCTGCTTGCACGAGGCTGAAGGGCTTGAATGAGCAGACAAGGATCGGACCCGTGGTGGTGAGGTATTGTATTGGGAGTTTGTTATTGTTTGAAAGAATAAAGTTCAGTGATCCGGTGCTTGACTCAGTGTTTTACTGAACTAGACTAAGGGGGATAAGCTCTAGGTGCAAATTACAAAGTCACGGGAAAGGGAGAGATATAGATGATGATGTAGAGAGACATAGAACAAATGACTGAAAGATATGCAAAAAAGAAACAATTAAAATATAGAAACAGGCCATTGTTAGCTATTGCTCGCTGAGAACGAAAAGCTGGTGTGATTTGGGTGAGTGATATTGGACTTGGAGGTGCCCAGAAGAAGCATCTAGGAATGCAAGCCCCTTGGTAATTCAAGAGAGTACTGGGTTTAAGGACTTGATCCTCAATACTCCCTTCCTCAGTTAGCTGAAGGTGAGGTTGGTGCACTGGAAACAAACATGCATTATGTTTCCATGAAAATGGATTCCTGCAATATAAAGGGATGTACATAAACCATTGTCTTATCATGAATCTTGATTGCCAGAGGTGGCATTACATGATCAGAATCAGAATCAGAATCAGAATCACACTTTATTCGCCAAGTATGTTTTGCAACATACGAGGAATTTCATTGGCCAGGTCAGTCATACAATTAAAAGCAACAGACTCAAAAACACATTTTAACATGAACATGCACCACAGTGACTCCTACACACTCCTCACTGTGATGGAAGGCGAAATAAAGTTCAAGTCCCTTCCCTTTGTTCTCACGCGGTCGTGGGCCTCGAGCCCCCGTTGACGGGATGATCTTGACTCCCGTAGCCAGCGGCGTTCGGGCCCTCCGCGTCGAGGCGATCAGCTCCCGCGCGCCGGGCGATCGGACCTCGCGTCGGGGCTGGTCGAACCTTCTGCGACGTTGGAGCTTCCCGACTCGGCCTCTCCCGAGACTGTGAGCTCTTGATGTCAAGTCTGCAGGCCGCGGTGAGGCTCACGACAGTCCGAGGAGGCCTCCAGCTCCATCCATGGTAGGCCGCAGAGCACTCCGGAGAATGTCATCCGAAAATTAATCACATCTCCGGCAAGGTAAGGACTTGAGAAAAGTTTCCCCCCGATCCCCTCCCCTTCCCCCCACATAAGGCAAACCGAAGAACATTAAAACAAACTTTTAACACACTAAAAAATAACAAAAATGGAAAAATGAACAGACTGCTGGCAGGGCAGCCACCCCTCCCGGCGCCCCTGGTGGGGGATGTTTGACGAAGGATATTTGGCTTTAATTTTAGTTTCAGTTTTAGTTTCAGTTTTAGTTTCAGTTTCAGTTTTAGACATACACAGAGGGATCTGGGGTCCAAGTCCATAACTTCCTGAATGTGGCAACACAGTAGATAGAGAGGTACTGAATGGTATTCTTGCTTTGATAGGTCAGAGCATTGAGTACGTCAGAAAGTCATGATGCAGCTTTATAGGACTTTGGTTAGACCCCATTTTGAGCATTGCGTGCAATTCTGGCCTCCCCATTATAGAAAGGATGTGGAAGCTTTGGGAAGGGTACAGAGGAGGTTTGCCAGAATAATGCCTGGATTAGAGGGTACTAGCTACAGGGAGAGTTTGGACAGACCTGGATTGTTTTCCCTGGAACACTAGAGGTTATGGGGAAAACTGATAGAACCATATAAAATTATAACAATTATAAAATTATAAAAATAGGGGCATAGATAGAGTAGACAGTCAGAAACATTTACCCAGGGTGGAAAAATCAAATACTAAAGGGCATAGATTTAAGGTGGCATAGCTTTAAGTTGTGAGGGGCAAAGTTTAATGGAGATGTGCGGAGTAACTTTTTTACACAGAGGTTGGCGAGTAACTGGAAGGCACTGCGGTTGAGGCAGATATGAGAGTGTCATTTAATAGACGTTTGGATAGGTATATACTGTAGATATGCAGGGAATGGAGGGATAGGGATTCTGCACAGGTAAGAAAGAGAGGGTCTTGGCATCACGTTTGGCACAGACAATGTGGGCCGAAGGGCCTCTTAATTTGGTGTAATGTTCTATGTACTATACAGAGTGGAAGTAGGCCCTTCAGCCCACAGAGTCCACGCTGACCATCGATCACCATTTCACACAAGTTATGTAATCCCCTTTTGCATACACTCCGTGAACTATTGGGGCAATTTTACAGACACAAATTAACCTACCAACTTTGATGTCTTCAGGATGTGGGAGAAGACCAAAGCACCCGGAGGAAACCATACGGTCACAGGAAAAATGTGCAGGCATCACACAGCCAGCACATGAGGTCAGGATCGAACCCATCTATCTGGCGCTGTGAGGCAGCAGCTCCACCAGCTGCGTCACTGTGCCTTGCCATGTTTTGGAAGTAAGACTTGCATTTTGAAGAAGGGAATCAAGAATGGTTTGGAGCTGGTGTCTAAGAGTGTGCACATTCACAAGAGTTATTTGCACACCACAATTTGATCATTGAAAGATCTTAGTCCTGGCGTAGATGTGTCAAAAAGTGCATCAATTTCCTGCTCATTCAGTAGATTAGTCCTGCTCCAGCCATGAGTCATAGAGTCATAGAGACATACTGCACGGAATCAAGCCCTTGGGACCAACTTGCCCACGCTGACCATGATGCCCCATCTGCACTGGTCCCACATGCCCGAATTTGGCCTCTATCCCTCTAAACCTCTCCTATCTATGTACCTGTCCAAATGTCTTTGAAATGTTATAATTGTATCTACCTCCTCTGGCAGCTCATTCCATATACCCACCACCATCTGTGAGAAAGTTGCCTCTCCGGTTCCTAGTAAATCCTTCTAATTTCACCATAAACATATGGTTCTTGATTCCAATATTCTGGGTGAATGACTCTGTACATTCACCCTATCTATTTCCCCTCATGATCCTATGCCATCTATACGATCACCTCTTAACCTCCTGTATTCCAAGGAATAAAGTCTTAGCCTGCTCAACCTCTCCCTGCAGCTCAAGCCCTCATGTCCTGGCAACATCCTCATAATTTTTCTCTGCATTCTTTCCAGCTTGACAACATCTTTTTTGTATTAGGGTGACCAAAACTGAATACGTTCTGCTAGGTGGAGGAGAGTGTTAGAGGGAAATTGGTTGGGTCTTTGCTCGAGGAAGAATCAAATTAAATATTCTAATTGCGGCCTCATCAAAATCTTGTACAACTGAAGCTTAACTTCTAAACCTCTATACTCAATACCCTGGCTGATGTGTGCCAAAAGCCTTCTTGACCCGCGCTGCTACTCTCTAGGAACTATGCACCTGCACTCCTGTTCTGCTCTACAACACTCCCCAGTGCCCTGCCATTCACTGTGAAGATCCTGCACTAGTTTCACTTCCCAAATTGCAACCCCTCACATTTATCTGCATTAAACTTCACTCTCTATCCAATCGTTCCCCTGGTCCCATGTGATTTAATCTTCCCGAGCAGCCTAACCTTTCTGAACCTTATCAAATCCCTTGCTGAAGTCCATATAAACAACATCAATGGCATTGTCCTCATCAACCATTTTGGCTACTTCTTCATGGAGTAGTTGGAACTGAGCTGGAGTATTGCAGCAAGGAAGGTTAAGAAAAGAGGTAGTTTTATTACTTCAATCTGCATTGGGAGTGGGTCGGTGGTGGATCCTTTGGCAAGGGTGACGGCATGCAGATCATTGTGGGGTAAAGAGAGGATGTTGTAACATGTGAGCCTTGTGTAAGATTGGGCACATCCCTTTTGAGAACTGTAACATTTAACCAACTGTTCTTTGTACCTATTGGAATAAAGTTTAAAAGAAGCTTCCAAGCATCCTCTATCATATGGCAACTGTCGGTTTATGCCTCTGTAGTTGGCAGATAAAGGGTGTATGCCACATCCGTTTTTCAAGCTCGCTGCACCACTTAAGCTGATTTTGGCCAGACTTCTTGTAACTTCATTTTCTTGGCTTGCTACACTAACCTTTCATCTTTTGTTTCTCTGTCTTAAAAATATTCAAAGATTCTGCTTACACTGCCTTTTTAGCAAGAGGGTTCCAAAGTCATATCATTGTCTGAAAGAGAACAAAAATCACCTTATCTCTGTCTTAAATGGGTGACTGCTTTTTTAAAACAGTGACTCCTTAGTTTTACTTCCTTCCACCAGAGAAAACTTTCTCCCCGCATTCACCCTGATACCCTGGTCTCTGGTATCTCTGGTCTCGCACTATTTAATGCACTTCTTAAAACTTTCCCAGGCAAAATGAACAATTTCAGATTTTACCATATTATATTCCATTTCATAGGTCCTTGCTCTGTCTCTTAACGTACCTATATTCCTTGGTTTAGTTTAGTTTATTATTGTCACGTGTACCGAGGTACAGTGAAAAGCTTATGTTTGCGTGCTATCCAGTCAAAGAAAAGACTATACATAATTACAATCAAGCCATCCACGGTGCACAGATAAAGGGCATAGCATTTACCGCAAGTCCGAGAAAGTCCAATTAAAGATAAATCAAAGGTCTCCAATGAGGTAAATGGGAGGTCAGCACCGCACTCTAGCTGATGGGAGAACAATTCAGTTGCCGGATAACAGGTGGGAAGAGACTGTCCTTGAATCTAGAGCATTTTCAAACTTCTGTACGTTTAGAGATACGGCGTGGGAACAGGCCCTTTGGTCCACACTGACCAGCGATCACCCTGTACACTGGCACTATCCCACAGACTTGGGTCAATTTACAATTTTACTGTGGCCAGTTAACCTACAAATCTGTATGTGTTTGGAGTCATAGATTCATAGAGTCCTACAGTGTGGAAACAGGCCCTTCAACCCTACTTGCCCACACCAACCAACATGTCCCACCTACACTAGTCCCACCTGCTTGCGTTTGGCTCATATCCCTCTAAACCTGTCCTAACCATATACCTGTCTAAATGTTTCTTAAACATTACAATAATACCCACCTCACCTACCTTCTCCCATACACCCACCACCCTTAGTGTGAAAAAGTTACCCCTCAGGTTCTTATTAAACCTTTCCCGACTCAGCATTAACCTATATCCTCTGGTTCTTGATTCCCCTACTCTGGGCATGAGACTCTGTGCGTCTACCCGATCTATTCCTCTCATGATTTTGTACACCTTTATAAGATTACCCCTCATCCTCCTGCATGAAGGAATAGAGTCCTAGCCTGCTCAACCTCTCCCTATAGCTCAGACCCTTGAGTCCTGGCAACATCCTCGCAGTTGGAGGAAACCGGAGCACCCGGAGAAAACCCACAAGGTCACAGGGACAACATACAACCTCCGTACAGACAGCACCCGAAGTCAGGATCAAACCTGGATCGCTTGCCCTGTAAGGCAGCTACTCCACTGCTGCACCATTGTACCTCTTGACTGGATAACACATAACAAAAACTTTTCACTGTACATCGGTACCAGAGACAATAAACTAAACTAAACTGAACTGATGGGAGAGGGGAGAAATGAGAGTGACCTTTGCAACTTTTTTATGTCCTCCTCACAATTCTATATTTGTATCATGAGCAAATAAAGCAAACATATCTTTGGTCCCTTTATTCAAGTTACTTATATAAATTGTAAAAAGTTCATGCTGAGCACCAGTTGTTGGTGGCACACCTCTTGTTACATCTTATCAACCAGATACACACTTATCTGAACCAATTCTTGTTAGCTGGTCAGTCTTCTATCCATGTCAATGAGTTACCTCCTAGACGATGAGATTTCATTTTCATGATTACATTTGATGTGACATTTTATCAAAGGCATTCTGGAAATCACATCTAATAGTTCTCCATTATCCACACTTACCTTTTCAAAGAAGAATAAATTGGTCAAGCATGATTTATCTTTCATAAAACCATGTTGAATTTACGCGATTACCTTCAATTTTTTGTTGCCCTACATAAAGTTCCAATATTTTCTGCCCAACATCCTTCAGTTTTCTGTTTTTTTTTTCATCATTCTTTCATTGTGAATAAAGAAGTTACATTTTATATCTCCTAATCTAATGGCTGTTTCCCCAAATTTTGTGAAAATTACCGACTGGCTACATTTTATCTGAGAAAGCATTGCTGATATGTGGTGTCAATTGTGCTGGAAAAATGAAATTATTACATTTGGGCATTATACCTGAAAATCAAGACAACATCTAAGTGTGTGCTGGGAGACAACAAGCTGTGTAATTCAAGGTAAATGCCATGTTCAGCTTATTTGAGGGAATGGTTTGGAAAAAGACCTTATGGCCACCGGAATCCACACTGACTAGCGATCACCCATACACTAGTTCTGTCCTACACACCAGGGGTAATTTACAGAAGCCAATTAACCTACAATTCTGCACATCTTTGGAATGTAGGAGGGAACCGGAGCACCCGGAGAAAACTCACGTAGTCACAGGGAGAACGTACAAACTCCATACAGACAGCAGCTGTAGTGAGGATCAAACCTGGGTCTCGTTCGCTGTAAGGCAGCAACTCTACCGCTGTGCCACTATGCCGCCCATGATAGCAATTCCAAGTCATGAAAGAAATAGACACCCAAGCTACAAGTTGGTAAATATTCTGTAGAATGAAGACAACAGAAAGGACAATCAGAACATAGATAGATTCAGAGATAGAAAGATTCTTGATTAGTATGGGTCAGAGGTTATGGGGAGAAGGCAGGAGAATAGGATTAGGAGGGAGAGATAGATCAGTCATGATTGAATGGCATGGTAGACTTGATGGGACAAATGGCCTAATTCTACTCCTATCACATGATCTTATGAACATATGAACTTCAAGATGTTATTGTATCGATCTGGCTACAAGGGCAGGAAGTTGTACCATACGATAAAGCCCTTAAATTAAACCCCAAAGGGTACATTCAATGCATTACAAATACAAAGCAACTCATCTACAATTGAAATGATTGACTATTGAAGGTTCTTTTCTCACGAACAACAGAAGGGAAAATCCTTTGATACTTTCTTAACACAGCTTAGACTCTTAGCAGCTAACTTTGCTTTTGCAGTTTGCACAATTGATTCATCAGAGATCAAATTACTTACGGTATCCAGGGTTCTAACGAACAGCCTGATACTTTAATATCACGTGTGGCATGTCACAGTGAGATTATTTGTTTTGCATACACAAGGTATGCAAAGACCAAGTTTGCTCAGGAAAGGTGTACACACATATTCAAAACCAGGAAAGAAATGCCAACAGAGGGAAGTTTTCAGGTGAAACATGAAACAGAAAGTAGAACAGGAAATGTAGAGCCAAGGTGGCTGCCTCTGATAAAATACTGAAGATCTTTTGGGAACAGGAAGATATGACAACGATCCTATTTAATCCCTCTCAGTTGGTGAAGTGCAGTTTTTACCAAACCGATCAATTGCAAAGGGATTTAGATAGATCAGAAAGTTGGGTTGCTGTAGTACACTTACTTACCCAATCCCACAGCTCAGTCAGACCAGGAGAGCAGAGAAATGGCTGTCTATTGTGAAAGTCAGAAAACTGAAGCCTCAGGTGCTGTACAACAGTGTTAGAATGATTAACCACATACCATGCTGCTTAGGAAGATATCAATCCACAAATCTTAATGTAACTCCTACATTTGCCATTATGACCCCATGTACCACACTGCTTTAAAATATGAATTAGTCTTGGACAATAGATTAACATATAATGTGACTGCAATATGTAAGGTGCAATCATATGAATTTCTCACTCTTCTAGACATCGTCAGTAGTAGAGGCATTCTTGTTTCTGCTCCCACATATGCTCCTGCTGCACATGACATAGGTCATCCTTCCCAGACATTGTGTGTCTCTTTGTGTCTCAAGCTGATGTCAAATCCCTTCCTGTTCTATATTGACCGTATTCTCTGGATTATCCCACACTGGGAACTTCTTCCCAGTCCAGTCTAGATCATTACATCAGTTTGAAGGGACCATGTTAAGTTGCTGGGTGTATCGATGCCAAGGCAGCACAGTGGTGCAGCGGTAGAGCTACTGCCTTACAGCGCCAGAGACCCGGGTTCAATCCTGACTAGGTTTGTACGTTCTCCCCGTGACCTGGGTAGGTTTTCCCCAGGCGCTCCGGTTTCCTCCCACACTCCAAAAACGTACAGATTTGTATGTTAATTGGCTTGGTAAAATTGTAAATTGTTCCTAGTGTGTGTAGAACAGTGTTAATGTGCAAGGATCGCTGGTTGGCGTGGACTTGGTGGGTCAAAGGGCCTGTTTCCACGCTGTATCTCTAACCTAAACTAAACTACACTAAACCTTCAACATCGTGCTACAATTCAAAATGCCTTGATAAATTGCCAACATAATCAAAGACTTGTCTCACCACGGTCATTCCTTCTTCTCCCCACGCGCATCAGGCAGAAAATACAGAAAATCAGTCTGAAGAAGGGTCTCGACCCAAAACGCCACCCATTCCTTCGAACCAGAGATGCTGCCTGTCCCGCTGAGTTACTCCAGCATTTTGTTCTATCTTCAGAAAATACATAAACTTGAAATGGTGCACCACCAGGCTCAGGAACAGTTTCTTCACCTCTGTTATCAGGCTTTTGAACGGTCCTTCCATAAGCTAGTGTCCTGTCCTATTCACCTCGACTCCAATGCAGACATTTGGATTTTGTCTATGGAACTAATGCACTGCAATGCCAAGAGCTATGTTGTGCACTCCATATCTTCCCCTTTGCTCTACCTATTGTACTTGAGTTTGAGTTGGTTGTATTGATGTATAGTATTTGATCTGATTGTTGAGCATGCTAGTCAAAGATTTTCACAGTACCTCAATCCAAATGGTGATAATAAAGCTAAATGTAAACCTAAACCTAAGCAGCTCCATTCCTGGGTTATGTTTACTCCTTTGCTTGCTTCAGTCAACAACCGACTCTTTTGTCTTGCTGTTCGTATGCACTAGGTTGTTGTCCTGACAACATGATTCATGGTTCATGATTTCTTTCCTGTACTTTGGCCAACAACACAGGTATTATCAGAAAATGTAAAGATCAACTTGGTGTTGTAGACAATAGACAATAGACATTAGGTGCAGGAGTAGGCCCTTTGAGCCAGCACCGCCATTCAATATGATCATGGCTGATCATCCTCAATCAGTACCCCGTTCCTGCCTTCTCCCCATATCCCCTGACTCCACTATCTTTAAGAGCCCTATCTAGCACTCTCTTGAAATTATCCAGAGACCCTGCCTCCACCGCCCTCGGAGGCAGAGAATTCCACAGACTCACAACTCACTGTGAGAAAAAGTGTTTCCTCATCTCCGATCTAAATGGCTTACCCCTTATTCTTAAACTGTGTCTCCTGGTTCTGGACTCCCCCAACATCGGGAACATGTTTCCTGCCTCTAACGTGTCCAAACCCTTAATAATCTTGTATGTTTCAATAAGATACCCTCTCATCCTTCTAAATCCAGAGTGTACAAGCCCAGCCGCTCTCAGCATTCTCTCAGCATATGACAGTCCCTCCATCCTGGGAATTAACCTTATAAACCTACTCTGCACTCCCTCAATAGCAAGAATGTCCTTCTTCAAATTAGGGGACCAAAACTGCACACAATACTCCAGGTGTGGTCTCACTAGGGCCCTGTACAACTGCAGAAGGACCTCTTTGCTCCTATACTTAACTCCTCTTGTTATGAAGGCCAACAGTCCATTCGCTTTCTTCACTGCCTGCTGCACCTGCATGCTTACTTTCAGTGACTGATGAACAAGGACGCCCAGATCCCGTTGTACTTCCCCTTTTCCCCAACTTGACACCATTTAGATAATAATCTGCCTTCCTGTTTTTGCTACCAAAATGGATAACCTCACATTTATCCACATTAATCTGCCATGCATCTGCCCACTCACCCAATCTGTCCAAGTCACCCTGCATTCTCATAGCATCCTCCTCACAGTTCACACTGCCACCCAGCTTTGTGTCATCTGCAAATTTGCTAATGTTACTTTGAATTTGCTAATGTTATTTTGTACTTGGCACACAGTCATAAGTGTACTGGAACTAAAGCAAGGGTCTGAGCACACACCCTGAAGGACACCAGTGGTGAGAGTGAGGTTGGAGGAGATGTTATGACCAATTCTTACCGACTGAGGTCTGCCAGTTAGGAAGTCCAAAAGCCAGCGGCAGGTGGAGGTTTCAAACCAAGGTGCAGATGTTTAGAGATAAACTTATTCACTATTATGGTGTTAGATGTTGAGCGAAGAAGCTTGTGTTGTGGAAATATCAGAGCCAACCTGCATCAGAGGATGGTCTTGTTTGCTCATGAATTTAGGCATGTTCTCCAAAGGCTGTAAGTTTGTTAACGTACTTTACTTTCTTGGACATGGTTAATCTTTCAGTATACACAATGATTGCCTCTGGTATTCTATCGTAGCTAAGATAGCGGTCGTGTACCCCAACATTGTCATCTCCATTCTCTTCACCAGTACACTGTATATTACCTCTCTTGCACTGGTTTGTGGTATCATGTAATACATTCAGATGAGGAATGTAGGACAATATTTATTATTTGGATGGTTAACTCATAACTCAAACTGTAGCATCATGCAACATAGCTGCTGTGATCAACCATATAACATGGTCCTCAGATGATAGCAAGCATCAGTCTTAAATAATATTTATCCTTGTAGATAGTGTCACAGTCCAATATTTTTTAATTAAAATAATAATTGACATTATTTATTATTAAGTGAAAAACAAATCAGGCAAAGGATAAAAAAGAATCAATTATATTCACTAAAAATTGTTGAATACATGCGACAATCTTTTAGGTACCTGTGTTCAGGCTGTTTATTTTTATAATCGTGAAAATGATTTGTTTTATTCTCCACAATATCAGGAATATCAGTAAAAGGCAGGTAGTTAGAAGGTTGCTCATTATGGGCAGCAGGGTCAATTATTCACGAAAAAACTGAATGCAGGAATCTACTAGTTAAATATACGTTAAAAAAGGAGGAAAATAAATCATGGTTAGCCAAGGAGCAAATAAAAGATGGTTGGCCTGTGGGGGGGTGGGGGTGGTCGCATTCACTGAAACCACTAGGAACAAAGGTGCAGCATAGATCATAGAACAGTACAGCACAAGAACAGGCCCTTCTGCCCACAATGTCTGTGCTGAACATGATGCCAAGACCGTCTTATCTGCCTAATCCTTATCCTTCCATATCCATGTGCCTATCTAAAAGTCTCATAAATGCTACAACTGTATGCTTCAAGCACCAACCCAGCCAATACATCCAGATATTCACAGTCCTCTAAAATACTTGTGCATTTGAAAATAAACTCAACTTGACTTGATTTGAAACTTATTTCATGGATCTTATGTCTGAGAGAGTTAAGGATATGCAAACAGCCAGGTAATCAAATGCATGCCAGTTAGTTATATCAGGCCCGTACGAAGCTTTCCAAAAAGGGGGGTGGCATGACAGGATTACAAAAAATTTAATGTGAAATAATGTGCGCGCTGCGCACATCACGAGCGCGAAGCGTGAAGTCCCACTATGCCAGCGGGCCCTGGAAGCTCTGGGGTTTAGATGATCTCTGATGCATTCTGAGCCTTATTTTGGAGCATTTTTGCACCAAATTTATGACCAATATTTCAGAAATTAACAGGAATCTGAGAGGTAGCTTTTTCACACAAAGGGTGGTGGGTGTATGGAACAAGCTACCAGAGGAGGTAGTTAAGGCTGGGACTATCCTAATGTTTAAGAGACATTTGGACACGTACATGGATAGGACAGATTTAGATGGATATGGGCCAAACGAGTGTGAGTGGGACTAGTTTAGATGGGACATGTTGGTCGGTGTGGGCAAGTTGGGCTGAAGGGCCTGTTTCCACACTGCATCATTCTATGACTAAAAAGTTAAGAAGAAAAATGCATGTAGATAAGTAGAGCAGATTTGAAAGAGGAGTGAAATGTAAAGGCAGAGAGAGGTTTATGGGTGGAAAGGAACATAGGAAAGGAGGCGGGAGAGTGGGCTTGGGTAGATGGGTGAAGGGAAAATAGACACAAAGTGCTGGAGTAACTCAGTGGGTCAGGCAGCATCTGCGGAGAATATGAATAGGCGACGTTTCACAGAGTGCTGGAGTAACTCAGCGGGTCAGGCAGCATCTCTGGAGAACATGGATAGATGACATGTCACAGAGTGCTGGAGTAACTCAGTGAATCAGGCAGCATCTGTGGAGAAAAGGTATAGATTATATTTTGGGTTAAGACCTTTCTTCAGTAATATTCATGATGTGACATGCATAGACATTCCTGAATGTTACCCAAACCATCGTGAGCTAATTTGTTACGGTGCTTGCCCTCTCCTATAACGTCTCTGCTGCCTTGGGTGATGCAGGACAGGACACAAGCTTTGGGACATGGTGTGAAGCTGTTGCCATCTGTCCCAGCCTGGTACAAACCTGGATGGAGTGGATGTGGAGAGGATGTTTCCACTAGTGGGAGAGTCTAGGACCAGTGGCCACAGCCTCGGAATTAAAATACATTCCTTTAGGAAGGAGATGAGCAGGAATTTCTTAAGTCAGAGGGTGGTGAACTGTGGAATTCATTGCCACAGACAGCTGTGGAGGCCAAGTCAATGGACATTTTTCAGGAGGAGATTGATAGATTCTTGATTGATACGGGTGTCAGAGGTAATGGGGAGAAGGCAGGAGAATGGGTTTGAGAGGGAAAGATAGATAGAGTCATAGAGTGATACAGTGTGGAAACAGGCCCTTCGGCCCAGCATGTCCCATCTGCACTAGTCCCACCTGCCCACGTTTGATCCATATCCCTCCGAACCTGTCCTATCCATGTACCTGTCTAACTGTTTCTTGAATTTTGCGATAGTCCCTGCCTCAACTACCTCCTCTGGCAGCTTGTTCCATACACCTACCACCATTTGTGTGAAAAACATACCCCTCAGATTCCTATTAAATCTTTTGCCCTTCACCTTAAACTTATGTCCTCTGCTCCTCGATTCACCTACTCTGGGCAAAAGACTCAACCTGATCTATTCAAATCATGATTTTATACACCTCTATTAGATCATCCCTCATCCTCCTGTGCTCCATGAAATAGAGTCCCAGCCTACTCAACCTCTCCCTATAGCTCTGGCCCTATAGTGCTGGCAACATCCTCGTAAATCTTCACTGTACCCATTCCAGTTTGATGGCATCTTTCCTATAACATGGTGCCCAGAACTGAACACAATACTCTGAATGCGGCCTCACCGCCTTCTTATGCAACTGCAACATGACCTCCCAACCTCTATACTCAGCCTGACCCCCTGAGTTACTCCAGCACTCTGTGAAATGTCACAGAACATAGAAATACCCACAACAGATGGAATTAGAAGAGATTGGGAACAAGATCTAGGTATAAAAATTTCAAAAGAGAGTTGGGATAATCATTTATTACAGGTGCATAAATGCTCGATCAACGTACGACATACGCTTATCCAATTTAAAACATTACATAGATTATATTATTCAAAAACCAAACTAAATAAAATCTTTCCTAACGTCTCACCAATCTGTGATAAATGTATATGTCAAGAAGCTACCATAGCACATTCTTTTGTTTTTTGTACAAAAATCCAAAAATTCTGGTTTGAAATATTTGATATTTTTTCAAAATTAATCAAAATAAAACTGGTACCAAAACCAGAATGGATTATTTTTGGAATATCAGAAGGTATTCCTGAATTAAACGTGTATCAGAAGAATTTACTCAATTATGGGCTAATAATGGGGAAAAAAGCTTATACTTAAATTCTGGAAAAATGCGCCCACACCAACAATAAAAATGTGGACATCAAATATGTTGGAAACATTACATCTGGAAGAGATGAGATTCCTCCTAGTAGGCAAAGTAGACCAATTTCAAAAGACGTGGTCTACGTTTTTGGACCTATTACAAGCATGAGGTGCAATAGTAATTTAGAAAAACAAATAAATAAATAAAAGGTATCTGGACCTGGTAATGGGAGGTAAAATAAAAACAGACTTGGTTGGTAGTTCCTTCTCTATGAAGTATGGTATAAGAGTTATAATAGAGCGATTGTTCCTTCTTTCTTTCTCTTTTTTTTTCTAGGGTCTATTTTCTAACTTTACTTCCTTCTCTAACTTCTTTTCTAAGGGGCTTTCTTTTCCCAACACTCTTTTGCACTTCACAACCTTTGCGCACTTTCTTCACTTTTCTTACTTCTTTCTTTTTCTTTCTTAAAGTTTAAAAAAGTGAAGCGGTACAAAAAATGTATTAATATATACGTGTTGTACATTACTGTAATCTACCGTACTTCTAAAAAATAAAAAATAAAAAAAATAAAAATAAAAAAAAAAAAGAACAGGGCAAGATTAGCAAGTTTGCTGATGATACAGAAGTGAGTGGTTTTGCATATAGTGAAGATGGTTGTGAAAGATTGCAGCAGGTTCTGGATCAATTAGCCAGGTGGGCAGAGGAATGGTTGATGGTTGCATGGTTCCTTGAAGGTCGTGTCGCAGGTATATCAGGTGGTCAAAACGTATTTTGGCACTTTGGCCTTCATCAGTCAGAGTATTGAGTATAGAAGTTGGGAGGTCATGTTGCCGTTGTATAAGACGTTGGTGAGACCGCATTTAGAATATTGTGTTCAGTTCTGGGCACCATATTATACGAAAGATGTCAAACTGAAAAGAGTACAGAGATCCCCATCCTGGATCAGTCCAATCAGGGTTGTGTCATCTGCAAACTTGAGAAGCTTGACAGAGGTGTCTGTGGAGGTGCAGTCATTGGTGTGGCGAGAATAAAGGAGAGGGGAGAGTACGCATCTTGCGCTGCTCCTATGCTGAGCGTTTGCGGGTCCGAGATATACTTTCCTGTCTCACATGCTGCTTCCTGTCTGCCAGAAAGCTGGTGATCCACCGACAGAGGGGTTCAGGCACAGTCAACTCAGAAAGGTTGGAGCATAGTAGCTTTGGCACAATGGTCAAGTCAAGTCAAGTCAAGTCAGTCAAGTCAAGTCAAGTTTATTTGTCACATACACATACGAGATGTGCAGTGAAATGAAAAGTGGCAATGCTCGCGGACTTTGTGCAAAAAAACAAAAACAAACTACAACAGAATGGAAGAATAGAATCACATATTCTTTTACATTAAATATTGTGGGCGGAAGGAAAAAGGGGGAAAAAACAGGGGAAAAACAAAAAACAGCAATTTTTTTAAACAGTAGAGTGGTCCAGTAAAGTGAGTCCCAGGTGAGATAGGAGTTTACAGTCCTAATGGCCTCTGGGAAGAAACTCCTTCTCAACCTCTCTGTTCTCACAGCATGGCAACGGAGGCGTTTGCCTGACCATAGCAGCTGGAACAGTCCGTTGCAGGGGTGGAAGGGGTCTCCCATGATCTTATTGGCTCTGGATCTGCACCTCCTGATGTATAGTTCCTGCAGAGGGGCGAGTGTAGTTTCCATAGTGCGTTTGGCCGAACGCGCTACTCTCTGCAGAGCCTTCTTGTCCTGGGCAGAGCAATTCCCAAACCAGATTGTAATGTTTCCGGACAAGATGCTTTGCACAGCCGCTGAGTAAAAGCACTGGAGGATCTTCAGAGACACTCTGAATTTCCTCAATTGCCTGAGGTGGTAAAGGCGCTGCCTTGCCTTACTCACGAGTGCTGCAGCGTGTGATGTCCATGTCATATCCTCCGAGATGTGGACTCCCAGGTATTTAAAACAGCTCACCCTATCCACAGTATCCCCATTTATCCTCAATGGTGTGTACGTCCTCGGATGATGTGCCCTCCTAAAGTCCACGATCAGCTCCTTAGTTTTTTTGATGTTCAAGAGGAGGCTGTTGTCCTGACACCAGAGTGCAAGATCAGCCACCTCTTCCCGGTAGACCTTCTCATCGTTGTCTGAGATCAGGCCCACCACCACAGTGTCATCAGCAAACTTGAATGCAAAGCTAAAATCAACAAACAAAATCCTCGCATAGATCTTCTGGCGGTCTAGGTGCTGGAGGATGAAGTGCAGGCCCAGGTTGACTGCGTCATCCACAGATCTATTGGCCCAATATGCAAAATGTAGAGGGTCCAGCAGAGGGATTGTGATATTTTTCAGCTTGGCCAGCACAAGCCTTTCAACGGTCTTCATGACTACAGAGGTCAGTGTGACAAGCCTGTAGTCATTAAGACCAGTAATCCTTACCTTTTTGGGTACAGGGACAATAGTGGAGACATTGAAGCAGGCAGGGACAGTACATCTTTGGTTAAAAATGAGTAATTGGGTGTGAAGTGTTGGGTGGGGTGGGAAAGGGTCCACTCTTTTCATACTGGAGTATTGCCTTAAGTAGGTGTGAAGTGGTGAATGGGAAGGAGAGGGTGCAGGGTCCATTCTTTGCAGACTGGAGTCTGGCTGTGTTTGTTGGGGATGGGGTTCCAGGGTTACGTTTCTGATTTTCAAACCTGCAGAAAAACTCATTCAGGTTGTTCGTCAGCTGACGATTGTCCAAAGAGCGGGGGGCTTTCCTCTTATAGCTGGTGATTTCTTGCATGCCCTTCCAAACTGAAGAAGAGTCACTAGCTGAGAACTTGCTCCTCAACTTCTCAGAGTTCCTTTCCTTGGCAGCTCTGATTCCTCTTCTCAGCTCTTTATCGATTAGGCTATCTTTTAACTCTTTATCGATTAGGCTATCGGCTTGACGCATATTTGCCCACACCCCCACCCCCCACGAAATGGAAATGGAAATGTTACATTTGTATATAATGATCCCATTAAAATGTATATTTATGTCACAAACTATGGAATTTATATTTTTCAGTATCGTTATCAAGGAAAAGAAAGCAGTTCCAATTGTTTGATATTATTTGATATTGTTTAAAAATATTCATATGGAGGAGAAAATATAATAGCTCTAAAACCTACCTTAATTTTGCAATCTCACTAAAGATAATCCCCCTTTCCTTCTTCCCTCCCCCATCTCTCTCTCTCCCCTCCCTTCCCCTCTCTCTCTCCCCCTCCCACATCCCCCCCCCCACTTTCTGGCGGGGCGGGGACGAAGATGAAGGTGGCGTGGGCCCAGCAGGGGCCCAGCGGGTGGGGGGCAGTGAAGGTGGCGTGGGCCCAGCGGGGGTGACGTGGGCCCAGCGGGGGTGGCGTGGGCCCAGCGGGTGTGGCATGGGCCCAGCGAGGGTGGCGTGGGCCCAGCGGGTGTGGCGTGGGCCCAGTGGGGGTGGCGTGGACCTGGCGGGGGTGGCGTGGGCCCAGCGGGTGTGGCGTGGGCCCAGTGGGGGTGGCGTGGGCCCAGTGGGGGTGGCGTGGGCCCAGCGGGTGTGGCGTGGGCCCAGCGGGTGTGGCGTGGGCCCAGCGGGGGTGGCGTGGGCCCAGTGGGGGTGGCGTGAGCCAGCAGGTGTGGCGTGGTCCCAGCGGGGGTGGCGTGGGCCCAGCGGGGGTGGCGTGGGTGGCGTGGGCCCAGCGGGGGAGGCGTGGGCCCAGTGGGGGTGGCTTGGGTGGCATGGGCCCAGCGGGGGTGGCGTGGGCCAGCGGGGGTGGCGTGGTCCCAGCAGGGGTCAGCGGGGGTGGCGTGGGCCTAGCGGGGGTGGCCTGGGCCCAGTGGGGGTGGCTTGGGTGGCGTGGGCCCAGTGGGGTGGCATGGGCCAGCGGGGTGGCGTGGACCCAGCGGGGGTCAGCTGGGGTGGCGTGGGCCTAGCGGGGGTGGCCTGGGCCCAGTGGGGGTGGTGTGGGCCCAGGGGGGGTGGCGTGCGCCCAGCGGGGGTCAGCGGGGGTGGCGTGGGCCCAGCGGTGGTGCCGTGGGTGGCGTGGGCCAGCGGGGGTGGCTTGGGCCCAGCGGGGGTGGCGTAGG
Source organism: Malacoraja senta (assembly GCA_038087875.1). NCBI lineage: Eukaryota > Metazoa > Chordata > Chondrichthyes > Rajiformes > Rajidae > Malacoraja > Malacoraja senta. Next base: position 120,106,078 of record CM075977.1, read on the forward strand.
CCCAGCGGGGTTCAGCGGGGGTGGCGTGGGCCCAGCGGTGGTCCAGCGGAGGTGGCGTGGGGGGAAGATGGCTTGGGCCCTGGCGGCGGGGGGAGGCAAGGGGAGCGGGCCCCGCCGCAGCAGCGTCTGGTGTTGGGGTTACAGCCGCTGGGTTCAAATTCAGCCACTCCCGCCCGGCGATGGGAGAATGGTCTCCAGGCTGACCGTTGGTGAGGCTCCGACGCCACGGATGGAGACGCTGGACCGGGTGGGCAGACACCCTCATGGATAGTTTGAACCGAGGATAAAAAACAGATTCACCCTCCTGCAACGCAATATTCCACTACTTACCTGGAGTAGACGACACGAGGCATCGAGCTCAATGTGTGGAGTGCAAATGGCAGTCTATCCCGCCCGGGCCCACTGCGCACGCGCGGAAAGACGGCGTCATTTTGCGACGCTTCCCCAACTGCGCAGGCGCGGATGATTTAATTTTTTCCTCCCAAATCATCCAGCGGCCGGAACCAGAATTTTGGGCGCTTTACCGACAAATTGCATTTTTTTTTTTTTCCGAATTTTTTTTTTTTTTCTCAGGATTTTTTCTTACTCTGGAGAAAAAAGGGGGGTGCGGTCGCACCCAACGCACCCCCCCTTCGGACGGCCATGTATATATAGTTTACATTGGACTGAAAATTTATTTGGATGCAATTTGAAAGGATTTGACTATATCTTTAGTTTAATGTGATTGTGCATACAGTAGTCATACGGCTGCTTTGGTTAATGGTGACTGTGAATGTGCTTTCAGATTCATAGAGCAGTGAGTACCTGTGCACTAGGCAACAGTAATGGTTTTACTCTGAATACAATGAGTTTTAGTGATCCATTACATTGTAATATTGTTTATACTGTTTAATAAAGATTATTTGACAATCCCAATTCTCCAATTTCCCCATCCGTGAGTACTTTTTCCCAGATTGGGTCAGATCATTCTGAACTCAGAGATCTCAGAGCATGATGCAACTAAACGAGTCTCATGGAAAGTGAAAGAAACAGGAGCATTGAGGAAAACATGTGAATTAGAGTCAAATTAGGGGCAGTAGAATAATAACAAGGATAGACACAAATAGCTAGACAGGCAGCATCACTGGAGAGAAGGAATGGGTGACATTTCGGGTCGAGACCCTTCTTCAGATTGGTTAGGGATAAGGGAAACGGGAGATATAGACGGTGATGTGGATAAAGAACAATGAATAAAAGATATACAAAAAAGTAACGATGATAAAGGAAACAGGCCCTTGTTAGCTGTTTGTAGGGTGAAAACGAGAAGCTAGTGCGACTTGGGTAGGAGGGGGGATAGAGAGAGAGGGAATGCTGGGGCTACCTGAAGTGAGATAAATCATTTTCACACCACTGGGCTGTGATCTGCCCAAGTGAAATATGAGATGCTGGTCCTCCAATTTGCATTTAGCCTCACTCTGACAATGGAGGAGACCTAGGACAGAAAGGTTAGTGTAGGAATGGGAAGGAGAATTGAAGTGTCCAGCAACCAGGAGATCAAGAGTCAAGAGTGTTTTATTGTCATGTCCCAGATAGAACAATGAAATACTTACTTGCTGCAGTACAACAGAATATATAAACATAGTACACTGTAAACAATATGATAAAGAGAGAACAAGTTCAGTGTCTAAATATACACATACTCACAAGTACACACACATATATATATACACACGTACACATACACACATACTCAAAAAACAAACAATAGTGGTGTAATAATAATAATAGTCTATTGTAGTTTGAGGTTGTAGTGTTTAATAGCCTGATGGCTGTAGGGAAGAAGCTGTTCCTGAATCTGGATGTTACAATGTCCGGTACCTTCTTCCTGATGGCAGTGGTGCGATGAGTGTGTGGCCAGGATGGTGCGAGTCTCTGATGATGCTGGCTGCCTTTTTGAGGCAGCGACTCCGATAAATCCATTCGATGGTGGGGAGGTCAGAGCCGGTGATGGACTGGGCAGTGGTCACAACTTTTTGCAGTCTTTTCCGCTCCTGAATGTTCAAGTTGCCGAACCAGGCCATGATGCAACCAGTCAACATGCTCTCCACTGTGCACCTGTAGGTCAGGTAGGTTCAGGCGAGTTAAGCGAAGGTGTTCCACGAAACGATCGCCCAATCTACATTTGGTCTCGTCGATGTATAAAAGAGTCCACATCTTGAACAACGGGTACAGTCATCCATTGATTTCCTTTTTCTGAACCAACTCGCTAAAGAAAACAATTTAATGTACAGTGAGCAAGATTGTGACACACTCACTGGTACCTTATTCAAAGAAAAACGTTGCATTTATTATGACAGGTCAAATGTTTTTCACCGTACCTCAGTACATGTGACAGTAAACTGAACTGAACTGATGGGTGATTACAAAATTACCACCTGTCAGTAAAAACAGAATCACTTCTCAAAACTGGCTAATGACGTAAATTCATAAAGAGGCATCCATCAACATTCAGCTGACCTTTACACGTCCAAGTACTGCATCTAGATTTTTGTCAGGTGGAATTAGAAAGGATCAGTGCGTAAGTATCCTAAATATATATTGTGCATGCACTTTAACTTCTATCATCTGGCCACCTGAGAGTCTCAGTGAGAGGTTTAGATCATTTTTATGGCTAGGTCCCCATTAGAATACTTAATAGATATTTTGCATATTCAATTTTTCCTCGATTTTGTTCCTTTAAATTTAAAAGGGTTTAGCAATTGATATCCTAATCCACACAATTCTTCTTGTCTCGTGGGGTGTTTGAATGGTAATGTAATCATATCCATCTGATTAATCAGACCGAGCAGGAAGTGGGATCAGACTGCAGACAGCAGGCACACATACCAGCACAATGACAGCCCCATCAGGATAATAACGCTGCCATTATTCTATTGAGATTTTAATGTCATTAATATGCCTCTCAGTTTCATAAATTGCTGGAGGTGAAATACCATCATTAATACTTCTATGTTCAGAAACACCAACGACACATCCTCAAAATGTTAATGTCCTTTTACAATGCTTTATATTCCAATCCTAATTCTCTCCATGTTGATTTCATAATACTGTACTGCAGATGTGAGCTCAATAACAGACCAAAATGAAATCAGATTTTCAACATGTAAAGTTGTTTCCACCCATTTTGGACAGTACATGACACAAATATATACTCAATAACACTGTCTGGCAGTTATTAACTCAAACACAGCGTACACCCATAATTTCCTTGGGGCATTGTGAGTATTTTTTTTGCTCATCACTGTTATTTTTCAAGGGCCACCTTTGGACCTGCAGGAGTTGGCAAACAGCAATTGGCTGATAAATACTGTGTAGGAAGCAACTGCAGATGCTGGTTCACACCGAATATAGACACACAAAACTGGAGTAACTCAGAAGGTCAGGCAGCATCTCTGAAGAAAAGTAATAGGTTACGTTTCACTTTGTAACCCTTTTTCAGACTCGAGTCTGAAGGAGGACTGAAGAAGGGTCTCGACTCAAAATGTCAAGTCAAGTCAAGAGTGTTTTATTGTCATATGTCCCGGATGGGACAATGAAATTCTTACTTGATGCAGCACAACAGAATATGTGAATGTGTAAACATGGTACATAACGGGGGAAGAGTAAAAAAGTTCAATAAATAACAAATATAATGCAAATAATATAGTATTTTGCAGTTCAGAGCTCAGAGCTTATTTGTTGTTGTGTTTAATAGCATGATGGCTGTACCTATTCCTTTTCTCCAGAGATGCTGCCTGACCCATTGAGTTACTCCAGCTTTTTGTGTCTACAGTATCTTCACTGATAGATACTGCTGGTGATAGGAGCAGAATTTGGCCATTCAGTCCATCAAGTCTACTCCGCCATTCGATCATGGCTGATCTATTGATTTCATAATACTCTTTACCCCATTCTCCTGCCTTCCCCCCCAATAACCCTTGACACCCATACAAATCAAGAATCTATTTATCTCTGCCTTAAAAATATCCATTGACTTGGCCTTCACAGCCTTCTGCGGCATTCACTTCCACAGATTCACCACCGTATCTCACACAATTGCAGCGTCTCTCTATCACAACGGGTCTGCCCAACACTATGAGATGGATTTTTCACAACAGATCTGAGCATTGTCATGAAGGCTAAATTGCATGTTCTTGTTGGAGATAAATAGAACACAGAACATAGAGTAATACAGCACAGGAACAAGCCCGTTGGCCCACAATACATAATAACAAGTTTAAACTAATATCCTCGGTCCGCACGTGATTCATATCCTTCCATTCCCTGCACATCCATGTGCCAATCTAAAACCCTCTTAAATGACATAATTTTATCTGCAAATGATTGCAATTCATTAAGCTGTATCTGACCATAGCAATTTAATTTTACATGTAGAGAGCCATATTCAGGAATCACTGAAATCTTCATCTTAAGAGTCTGCATGGTATGGATATTAGCTTTTAGTAACCAGGCTATCTTCAAGATCTATAGCTGCTGATCATCAAAGAACACCTTGGCCTTGACTCCTCAGCATATTAAATGTTCCCTAATTGTAATTCCCCCTTGCAGAACTGATGAAGAAGGAAGACGTCTCAGAAGAACTGGTGTGGAAAGTAGTATCATCAGAACAAATGCAACATAGAAACATAGAAAATAGGTGCAGGAGGAGGCCATTCGGCCCCGAGCCAGCACCGCCATTCATTGTGATCATGGCTGATCGTCCCCTATCAATAACCCGTGCCTGCCTTCTCCCCATATCCCTTGACTCCACTAGCCCCTAGAGCTCTATCTAACTCTCTCTTAAATCCATCCAGTGACTTGGCCTCCACTGCCCTCTGTGGCAGGGAATTCCACAAATTCACAACTCTCTGGGTGAAAAAGTTTTTCTCACCTCAGTCTTAAATGACCTCCCCTTTATTCTAAGACTGTGGCCCCTGGTTCTGGACTCGCCCAACATTGGGGAACAATTTCCTGCATCTAGCTTGTCCAGTCATTTTATAATTTTATATGTTTCTATAAGATGCCCCCTCATCCTTCTAAACTCCAGTGAATACAAGCCTAATCTTTTCAATCTTTCCTCATATGACAGTCCCGCCATTCCAGGGATCAATCTCGTGAACCTACGCTGCACTGCTTCAATCACAAGGATGTCTTTCCTCAAATTAGGAGACCAAAACTGTACACAATACTCCAGATGTGGTCTCACCAGAGCCCTATACAACTACAGAAGAACCTCTTTACTCCTCTACTGAAATCCTCTTGTTATGAAGGCCAACATTCCATTAGCTTTCTTCACTGCCTGCTGCACCTGTAAGCCAACTTTCAGTGACCGGTGTACAAGGATGCCCAGATCTCGCTGCACCTCCCCCTTACCTAACCTAACCCCATTGAGATAATAACAAAGCTACAGAAACTGGGAGAATGAATACAGGAAGCAGGTTGGAAGGTGATGCAGACAAAATAGCTGTATGACCCAGCAGGTTTGACTTGCACATACTTGCTGACCTATCCCCTGAGGAAGCAATAGTGAATAGGGAAAGGGAAGACTGGAGTCAATGATGGGATAGGCGAACACAGGAGCAGCATGGAAATGGGCGGCAAATGGGGTGAAACGTTTGAATTCCGGACAAGAGGAGGAAGCAGCAAAGCAGTCATCAAGTGACTGGAAAAGGAGATGATATATGAAGTCTGAGTTGGACTTATACAAGGACTGTTCCACATATCTCACAAAGACAAGCATAGCTTGGACCCATGTGAGATGGATAATAAGTAAAGGACTTGCCAGAAACAGCATTGCAACTTGAGATAAGGCGCTGGGATCTGCAACATTGCAATGACAGTTGATTTCCATGAATCTCATTTGAGTGAGTGTTTTAATTTCTGGTAGCTTCAATTAAACAAAAAAGTCTGCACAATCTCCATTGCAATTCTTCCATCCAATTGTTAATTAAAATGCTAATAAAAAAAGATGAAGTTAACACCAAAGGACAGCAAGCAATTAGGAAAGAAAATAATCTCTTAAATTTTAATTCAAACTGGTTGCAATACAAGAGGATGGGTGTCTTGGTGTAATTATACACGGTTCAGATGAACCTACATATGGAATCTTGAATATAATTTTGGTCTACTTACCCAAGGAAATATATACTTGACTTGGAAGGGGTGCAATACAAGTTCACTAGAATCTCTGAAATTTGAAAGAATTATATTTGTCCCTTTTCAGCCTCTGTCGCTGTTTCCACCCTTCCCTACCCGACCCAATCTACCAATCAACTCCTGCTATTACTTTCCAGCTCTTCCCCCACTCCCTCTCCATCACCTCTTAATCTCCCCTCCACTCTTTCAGTTCAGATGAATGGTCTCGACCAGAAATGTAGAGTGTCTATTTCCTGCCACTGATGCTATTTGCAATGCTGAGTTCCTCGAGCAGCTTGCCACAGATTCTAGCATGTGGAGTCTCTTGTATTGTCAAACCTTAACAATGGCTTGAAAGAGTAGATGTCAGTATCTCTGGCTTGAGAATCTAGAATTACTGGATTCTAGCATCTGGTATCTAGAATATAACACACTAGTTTTTAATACTGGGTTGTTGAGAAATATCTTCACTCAGAAGATTCTGTACTACAGAATTTAGTTTTAGTTCAGCTTAGTTTAGACACACAGCATGGAAATGTATAGGAAGGAACTGCAGAAGCTAGTTTGCACCAAAGATAGACACAAAATGCTGGGGTAACTTTTCGCCTCACCAAATCTGCATCGACCAATGATCATCCATATACTAATTCTATCCTACACACCAGGGACAATTTACAGGGGCCATTTAATCTCTAAACCTGCACGTCTTTGGAATGTGAGAGGAAATCGGAGCACTCAGAGGAAACCCTCACGGTTACAATGGAAAATGTACAAACTCCACACAGACAGCACCTGTAGTCATGATCAAACCCGGGTCTGTGGTGCTGTGAGGCAGCCATTCTACTGCTGTGCCACTGTGCTGCCCAGAGGACACTGAAGAATTAAGACTATTCAATTTGAGATAAACAGATTTTTCGGCAGAGCAAGTTCAAAGCAGATAAGTGGATATTTCACAGAATTGGAGGCAGAAAATTAGCCATGTACTTACATAATGATGCAGCAAGCTTGAGGAGCTATGTAGTTTACACATGCTCCTTGGTGTTACTAGAAAATACAAGTTAAAGATAAATACAACAAAATATAAAAGAATCCACCACATCCCAATTCCTCTCAATTTCACCCAACCACTACCGATCCTTGAAAAATCTTGAGGTGAGTTTACAACTTTTCAGTATATAATATAAAAAGCAATTTGTTGTGGTACAAAGGCTGGACAGTTAAAGTCATGCAGTATGGAAACAGGCCCTTCAGCCTAACTCCTCCATGCTGACCAAGATGCCTAATCCCATTTGCCCACGTATAGCCCATAAACCTCTAAACTGTTCCTATCCACGTACTTGTCCAACTGTCTTTTGAATGCTATTATATTCCCTGTCTCAGCTACCTCCTCTGGCAGCTCGTTTCATATACTCACCACTCTGAGTGAAGTTAGCAGAACTTGAGCCTCAAAAATCATCATAAATTTCACATCATGACGTATCATAACTGAAATGAACACAACACCAAATTGCAGAATGAAACGTTGCAGAAAAAAAAACCTTGAGATGAATAGAAATTATTTAACGTGAAATGGCTATGATCTACTATAATGGGAAGCATCCATGTGATGGAGGTGAAGAGACAACAGACCTCAGATGTGCAATATGGTTTAAGTAGAATCGTTTGCCAAAAACACTGGTGATGGATGATCCGTGTATCCTCATTGAGCTTTCCTTTGTTCTGAAGAATTTCAAATGACTACCCAAAGGCATGAAATGATTGCAGGAAAGAGATACAACTATTTCATTTATTTTTGAAATATTGCTGCCTAATATAGTTTCAGTCATGGGTTTTAAAATTATACTTTGAAAAGAATAATTTATAATGGTCTTAAAAGGGATTTTGATGTTTGAAGAATATCACATTAATACACTTTTATAAATAAATAGAATATTTAGAATATAATTCTTCAAATGTAAAAATATATCTACACAGATTATATGTACCTTTTTACTTGGACAAAATACACACAAAGCATAATGGTGAATAAGTGATGTTAAGGATGAGAGGATTAAAATATCTCATGGCATAGAAAAAGTGATCATAAGATCATAAATGATAGGAGCAGAATTAGGCCATTCAGCCCATCAAGTCTTCTCCGCCATTCAATCATGGCTGATCTATTGCTCCCTCCTAACCCCATTCTCCTGCCTTCTCCCCATAACGTCGGACTCCCTTACTAATCAATATACAGTAGTTTTGAAAAAGAGAGGGAATCTACTAAAGAAGAGGATTCCACTGCGAGGCCTGCTAACAAGTGAGCCAGGAACTAAATTGGGAGATTATAGGTTGAATAGGAGGGGGTAAATCAGGTGGAAAGCAGTGATTCTCATGAATGATACAACAGAGAGAGTTGTCCGCCCATCCAGAGGTGCAGCAGACATGATATTCAAAGCACTCCAACTCCAGGAAAAATGTCATGAACAAAGGCAGCCTTTGTACATGGCCTTCGTAGACCTGACAAAGGCTTTTGACTTGGTAGACCGCCAGGCTCTTTGGAGCATACTATCAAGGTACGGCTGCCACGACAAGTACATCAGAATATTGAGGCTTCTACATGATGGTACAGTGCATTCAGAAAGTATTCAATTACAGCCTTATTCTAAAATGGATTAAATTATTTATTTTTTTAATCATCAATCTACACGCAATACCCCATAATAAAAAAGCAAAAATAGGTGTTTAGAACATTTTGCAAAGTAATTAAAAAGAAATAACTGAAATATCACATTTACATAAGTATTCAGACCCTTTACTCAGTACTTTGTTGAGGCACCTTTGGCAACAATTACAGCCTCAAGTCTTCTTGGGTATGATGCTACAAGCTTGGCACACCTGTATTTGGGTAATTTCTCCCATTCCTCTCTGCAGATCCTCTTAACCTGTTCACCTCCCTGACCAAGGCCCTTCTCCCCCGATTGCTCAATTTGGCCAGGCGGCCAGCTCTATGAAGATCCCTGGTGGTTCCAAAGTTCTTCCACCTAAGAATGACGGAGGCCACTGTGCTCTTCGGGACCTGCAATGCTGCAGAAATTGTTTTATAACCTTCCCCAGGTCTGTGTCTCGACACAATCCTGTCTCCGAGGTCTACAGACAATTCCTTTGTTTTCATGGCTTAGTTTTTGCTCTGACGTGCACTGTCAACTGTGGGATCTTATATAGACAGGTGTGTGCCTTTCCAAATCATGTCCAATCAATATAATTTACCACTGGTGGACTCCAATCAAGTTGTAGAAACATCTCAAGGATAATCAATGGAAACAGGATGAACCTAAGCTCAATTTTGAGTGTCATAGCAAAGGGTCTGAATACTTATGTAAATGTAATATTTCAGTTATTTCTTGTTAATTACCTTTCAAAAATTTCTAACCTCTTTTTTCAATTCAATTCAATTCAATCTTTAATTGTCATTGTGCAGTGTACAGTACAGAGACAACGAAATGCAGTTAATATCTCACCCAGAAGAGCGAACTTAGGAATAATGAGCAGTAAAATATATATATGTACAGCAGTATCAGTAGTGCAATTTTTCTGGGGGAAGGAGTGTCCGGGGGGCGGGGGGTGGGGCGGGGTGACTGGCAATCACCGAGGTGCAGAGTTCAGTAGTGTAACAGCCGCAGGGAAGAAGCTGTTCCTGAACCTGCTGGTTCGGCAGCAGAGGGACCTGTAGTGCCTCCCGGATGGGAGGAGGGTAAACAGTCTGTGGTTGGGGTGAGAGCAGTCCTTGATGATGCTGCGTGCCCTTCGCAGACATCGCATGCTTTGGACAGACTCAATGGAAGGGAGTGAGGAACCGGTGATGCGTTGGGCGGTTTTCACCACCCTCTGCAGTGCTTTCCGGTCGGAGACAGAGCAGTTGCAATACCATACTGTGATGCAGTTGGTAAGGATGCTCTCGATGGTTCAGCGGTAGAAGTTCACCAGAATCTGAGGAGACAGATGGACCTTCTTTAGTCTCCTCAGGAAGAAGAGTCGCTGGTGAGCCTTCTTGACCAGTGTTGATGTATTGTGGGTCTAAGAGAGGTCATCAGAGATGTTAACCCCCAGAAACCTGAAGCTGGAAACACGTTCCACCTCCGTCCCGTTAATATGGATGGGGGTGTGCGTGCCGCTCCTAGACCTCCTGTAGTCCACAATGAGCTCCTTGGTCTTCTTGGAGTTAAGGACCAGGTTGTTGTCAGTGCACCATGCTGCTAGGAGCTGAACCTCCTCCCTATAGGCCGACTCATCATTGTCGCTGATGAGGCCAATCACCGTTGTATCATCTGCATACTTGATGATGGTGTTAGAATCATGTACAGGTGTGCAGTCGTAGGTGAAGAGGGAGTAGAGGAGAGGGCTCAGTACACAGCCCTCTGGAGTGCCAGGACCAGCCTCTCGAAGCACTTGGTGATGATGGGAGTAAGTGCAACTGGGCGGATGTCATTAAGGCTCGCCGCAGTGGAGTGTTTTGGCACCGGCACGATGGAGGTGGTTTTAAGGCACGTGGGGACAACTGCTTGGGCAAGTGACAGTTTGAAGATGTCAGTCCAGACGTCTGTCAGCTGTGCAGCACAGGCCCTGAGGACGCGCCCGGGGATGCCGTCAGGGCCAGCAGCCTTACGTGCATTAGTCCTACTCAGTGCCACATACACGTCGATGGGGGTGATTGTGAGGGGCTGGTGATCAGCAGGGAGCACAGCCTTGATGGCCATCTCTTGATTGTCCCTGTCAAAGCGGCCATAAAAGTGGTTGAGCTCCTCAAGGAAGGAGGCGTCGCTCGATGTGGGGGTGGTGTTGGTGGATCTATAGTCCGTGATGGCCTGGATGCCTTGCCACATGCGTCGGGGGTCGGAGTTGTTATTGAAGTACTCCTCAATCCTTAGCTTGTAGCTATGCTTGGCCTTCTTGATGCCCCTCTTCAGGTTGGCCCTGGATGAACTGTAGGCTCGGGCATCGCCTGACCTGAAAGCGGTGTCCCGTGCCTTCAGCAGTAGCCTGACCTCGCTGTTCATCCATGGCTTCTGATTCGGGAATGTGGTAATCAGTTTGAGAGTGGTGACACTGTTGATGGTGGAGTTGATAAAGTCCAAAACAGAGGATGTGTAGGAGTCAATGTCCGTGTGGGAGTCAAGGGTGGCCTGAGCTGCAAACACATTCCAGTCAGTGTTTCCAAAACGCTGCTGAAGTGTGGAGTCCGCCTCCTCTGTCAAACTTTAACTGTCCTCACAGTGGGTTTAACATGTCTGATGAGTGGGGAGTACTTAGGGAGCAGGAACAATGAGAGGTGATCAGACTGACCAAGGTGGGGGAGGGGGATGGCTTTGTAAGCTTCGGCCATGTTTGTGTAAACTTTGTCCAGTGTCTTGTCTTCTCTAGTGGCGAAGGAGACATGTTGGTGGAATTGGGGGAATACAGTCTTCAGGTTGGAGTGATTGAAGTCACCCGCAACAATGAAGGCTGCCTCGGGGTTGTGAGTCTGTTGTTTGCTAATGGCAATATGCAGTTCTTTCATTGCAAGCTTAGTATTAGCATCAGGAGGAATATAGGCTCACTTTCACTTCTTCATTCTGGTTTATTGTGTGTAGATTGATGATAAAAAAAAAGAATTTAATCCATTTTAAAATAAGGCTGTAACATAACAAAATGTGGAATAAGTGAAAGGATCTGAATACTTTCTGAATCCACTGTATGTCGGTCACAGTGCTCAGCAACTGCGGCTCTGAGTCTGAGCCCTTCACTGTGGAAACGGGGGTTAAACAGGGATGCATCATCGCACCCACCCTGTTTGTCATCTTCATTGCTGCCATACTTCACCTCATTGGTGAGGAGCTTCCGTGGGGGATCGCAATCCTCTACAGAACTGACGGTGGGCTCTTTAACCTTAATAGGTTGAAGGCCAAGAGCAGTCAGTACGCGGATGACTGCGCCATTGCAGCACACTCTGCAGAAGACCTCCAGGGCATCCTGAATGTCTTTGCCAAGGCATACAGAGCCATGGGCCTAGCCTTAAACATCAAGAAGACCCAGGTCCTACAACAACCTCCACCCAATCAGCCGTCTACCCAGCCCACTATAAAAGGTTGACTATTTCCACTACCTTGGCAGCATTCTTTCCTTAAAAGCTGACATCAACTCTGAGGTCAACCATCGCCTGAGTTGTGCCGGTGGAGCCTACGCCAGACTCCGGAAAAGAGTCTTTGAAGACCGAGACCTAAAGTCTAAAAGAAAACCGCTACTCTACAGAGCTGTTGTCCTCCCCACCCTGTTGTATGGAGCTGAGTCATGGACCACGTACCGCAGGCACCTGAGAGCCCTGGAACAATACCATCAAAGATCCTTACGAAAGATTCTGAGGATCAGCTGGGCGAACAAACGAACCAACATCAGCGTTTTGGAGGAAGCCAACATGACCAGCATCACCAGCACAATAATGCAGCACCAACTTTGATGGACTGGCCATGTCATCCACATGTCCAACACACGTCTCCCTAAACAGATCCTGTACTTTCAACTGAAGGAAAGTTGGCGAGCCCTCGGCGGACCAAAGAAACGCTTCAAGGACAACATCAAGAACAATCTGAAGAAATTCCACATCACATTGAGTAACTGGGAGCACATTGCACTGGACAGGTGCTCCTGGAGGAAATCCGTGAAGGAAGGAGCTGCATGTCATGAAACGGAACTACGCCGTGTCGCAGAGAGAAAGCGACAGCACCGTAAGGAGAGAGAGAAGGGGGCTCGACGACTATCAACCACCGCCAGTCTCCACTGCCCGTGTTGCACTAGAAAGCTTGAACTTCATGGTCTAGAGTGAAATGACAGACTGATTGGGAAAGCTAAATGAAGATGTCAAGATGAGAAGAAGGAAAGACCATTCAATCCAAAAAGGAAGAAAGATTCTAAGGGGAGTAGGAGGCAACTGTGGCTGATAAGAGAAGTTAGGGATAGAATAAAACTAAAAGAAAAGATGTATAACACAGCAAAGAGTAGCCGGAAGCCAGAGGATTGGGAAACTTTCATAGGACAGCAGAAGGAAACAAAACGGGCAATACGGGCTGAAAAGATGAAGTACGAAGGGAAGCTGGCCAAGAATATAAAGAAGGACAGTAAAAGCTTCTTTAGATATGTAAAGGAAAAAAGAGCAGCAGTCAAATGTGGGTCCTTGATGGCAGACAATGGTGAAATTATTATGGGTAACAAGGAAATGGCAGAAGAGTTGAACAGGTACTTCGGATCTGTCTTCACCAAGGAAGACACAAACAATCTCCCAGATGTACTGGAGGACAGAGGATCTCAGGGGGTAGAGGAACTGAAATACATTTTCATTAGGCAAGAAATAGTATTGGCTAGGCTAATGGGACTGAAGGATGACAAATCTCCTGGGCCTGATAGTCTGCATCCCTGGGTCCTCAGGGAGGTGGCTCTAGAAATAGTGGACGCATTGGTGATCATTTTCCAATGTTCGATCGATTCAGGATCAGTTCCTGTGGACTGGAGGATAGCTAACGTTATCCCACTTTTCAATAAAGGAGCGAGAGAGAAAACTGGGAATTACAGACCAGTTAGTCTGACTTCGGTGGTGGGAAAGATGCTGGAGTCAATTATTAAAGAGGTAATAATGGGGCATTTGGATAGCAGTAAAAGGAATTGTCCAAGTCAACATGGATTTATGAAAGGGAAATCATGCTTGACTAATCTTCTGGAATTTTTTGAGGATATGACAAGTAAAATGGATGAAGGGGTGCCAGTGGATGTAGTGTATCTAGACTTTCAGAAAGCCTTTGATAAGGTCCCACACGGGAGACTGGTGACTAAAATTAGAGCACATGGTATTGGGGGTAGGGTGTTGACAAGGATAGAAAATTGGTTGGCAGACAGGAAGCAAAGAGTAGGAGTGAACGAGTCCTTTTCAGAATGGCAGGTAGTGGCGAGTGGAGTGCCGCAAGGCTCGGTGTTGGGGCCGCAACTGTTTACCATATATATTAATGATTTGGAAGAGGGAATTAGGAGCAACACTAGCATGTTTGCGGATGACACAAAGCTGGGTGGCAGTGTGAACTGTGAAGAGGATGTTAGGAGGTTGCAGGGTGACCTGGACAGGTTGATTGAGTGGGCAGATGCGTGGCAGATGCAGTATAATATAGATAAATGTGAGGTTATCCACTTTGGCGGCAAAAATAAGGGGGCAGATTATTATCTCAATGGGGTTAGGTTAGGCAAGGGGGAGGTGCAGCGAGATCTGGGCGTCCTTGTACACCAGTCACTGAAAGTTGGCGTGCAGGTACAGCAGGCAGTGAAGAAAGCTAATGGAATGTTGGCCTTCATAACAAGAGGATTTCAGTATAGGAGTAAAGAGGTTCTTCTGCAGTTGTATAGGGCTCTGGTGAGACCACATCTGGAGTATTGTGTCCAGTTTTGATCTCCGAATTTGAGGAAGGACATCCTTTTGATTGAAGCAGTACAGCGTAGGTTCACGAGATTGATCCCTGGGTTGGCGGGACTGTCATATCAGGAAAGATTGAAAAGACTAGGCTTGTATTCACTGGAGTTTAGAAGAATGAGGGGGATCTTATAGAAACATATAAAATTATAAAAGGACTGGACAAGCTAGATGCAGGAAATTTTTTCCCAATGTTGGGCGAGTCCAGAACCAGGGGCCACAGTCTTAGAATAAAGGGGAAGCCATTTAAGACTGAGGTGAGAAATAACATTTTCACCCAGAGAGTTGTGAATTTGTGGAGTTCCCTGCCACAGAGGGCAGTGGAGGCCAAGTCACTGGATGGATTTAAGAGAGAGTTAGATAGAGCTCTAGGGGCTAGTGGAATCAAGGGATATGGGGAGAAGGCAGGCACGGGTTATTGATTGGGGACGATCAGCCATGATCACATTGAATGGAGGTGTTGTCTCGAAGGGCCGAATGGCCTCCTCCTGCACCTATTTTCTATGTTTCTATGACATCTTATAAGCATACATGACTTTAATCTTCCTTTGTTCCTTATCCTTTTAACATAGATAGAGAGGAAAATATAGAACTGGAAATGCAACATTTATTGCAGAATAGGCTCCAAAAAGGTCATTTTAAAATTCTTTCTGTGTGGTCAGAAATATCAAGAGTGTTTCTCTGAGATAATGACAGAAAATGCTGTATATCATCATCTGGTGAGAATGCAGCTGCAAAAAAGAAATTGAGTCAATGTTTCATGTCAATGACCTTTCATTAGTGAGCTTCACTTCAACAACACGGGCCTCTAAGGTTTTGAGCTCTCACCTTCCTGCAATCAGTCACAGAAATAATGTACTTTTGGTGTCCATCCCAAGAGATATCACACCTTCCTGACATTCAAAATCCTGTGGTGCAGCCCAATTCACAAAATCTCAGTATTCTCTCAAACTAACTGATATTGCAATTAATGTAATATTTAGTCCTGAGCTGATTTACAAACCTCATAACCTGATAGAAGTATGTAAAATGATGTAAGGCATAGCATTGGCTAGATAGGCAGTCAGAATCTTTATCCAGAGTGGAAATGTCAAAGACGAGAGAAATCTTTTCCCCAAGATTATTCATTTTCATTTCCATAACATTTGCTATTTCTTCTCAAAATCAGTTCCTCCAGTGCCGATGTAGGTATTTTCAAATGCAAATTTCAAATCACAGAATCAAGTACTGCGGTAATGTTCTTGTTAGCATTTCCTAAATAGGCTAAAAACACTCCCAATATCCACTACCCATGTGCTGCGATACAGAATCATGACTGGAATACCCGTTGACTCATCATTATTTATGGGCTCACCTTTCAGTTTAAACAAAGAAACAAAGAAACAGAGAAAAAAGGTGCAGGAGGAGGCCATTTGGCCCTTTGAGCCAGCACCACCATTCATGGTGATCATGGCTGATCATCCATAATCGGTAACCTGTGCCTGCATTCTCCCCATACTCCTTGATTCCTCTAGATCCAAGAGCTCTATCTCACTCTCTTTTAAATTCATCCAGTGAATTGGCCTCTACTGTCTTATGTGGCAGAGAATTCCACAAATTCACAACTCTGGGTGAAAATGTTTTTTCTTATCTCAGTTTTAAATGGCCTCCCCTTTATTCGTAGATTGTGGCCCTTGGTTCTGGACTTCCCCAACATTGGGAATTTTTTTCCCGCATCTAGCTTGTCCAGTCCTTTTATAATTTTATATGTTTCTATAAGAATCCCTCTCATCCTAAATTCCAGTGAATCCAAGCCTAGTCTTACCAACCTGTCCTCATATGACAGTCCCGCCATCCCGGGGATTAACCACGTGAACCTACGCTGCACTCCCACAATAGCAAGGATGTCCTTCCTCAAATTAGGAGACCAAAACTGCACACAATAGTCCAGATGTGGTCTCACCAGGGCCCTGTACAACTGCAGTAGGACCTCTTTACTCCTATACTCAAATCCTCTCGTTATGAAGGCCAACATTCCATTAGCTTTCTTCACTGCCTGTTGTACCTGCACGTTTACTTTCAGTGACTGGTGTACAAGGACACCCAGGTCTCGTTGCACTTCCCTTTTTCTAATCTGGCATCATTGAGATAATAATCTGCCTCCTTGTTCTTGCCGCCAAAGTGGATAACCTCACATTTATCTACATTATACTGCATCTGCTATGGATCTGCCCACTCACTCAACCTGCCCAAGTCACCCTGCAACCTCCTAGCATCCTCTTCCCAGTTCACCCTGCCACCCAGCTTTGTCTTTCATTTAATTCCATCATCTACATCATTAATATATATTGTAAATAGTTGTGGCCCCAGCACCGAACCTTGTGGCACTCCACTCGCCACTGCCTGCCATTCTGACAGGGACCCGTTTATTCCTACTCGTTGTTTCTGTCAGCCAACCAATTCTCTATCCACGTTAATCCCCTACCCTCAATACCATGTGCTCTAATTTTGCACACTAATCTCCTGTGGGACCTTATCAAAGGCTTTCTGAAAGTCCAGATACACTACATCCACTGGCTCTTCTTCATCCATTTTACTTGTCACATCCTCAAAAAAATCCAGAAGATTAGTCAAGCATGATTTCCCTTTCATAAATCCATGCTGACTTGGAACAATCCTTTTACTGCTATCCAAATATGCCTTTATTACTTCTTTAATAATTGACTCCAGCATCTTCCCCACCACCGATGTCAGGCTAACTGGTCTATAATTCCCTGTTTTCTCTCTCGCTCCTTTCTTGAAAAGTGGGATAACATTAGCTACCCTCCAATCCACAGGAACTGATCCTGAATCTATAAAACAATGGAATATGGGCATCAATGCGTCCACAATTTCTAGAGCCACCTCCTTGAGTACCCTGGGAAACAGACCATCAGGCACTGGGGATTTATCAGCTCAACCTGCCCAAGTCACACTGTCCCATCAGTTTACCCAATACTATTTCTTGCCTAATGCAAATTTCTTTCAGATCCTATGTCTCCCTAGATCCTCTGTCCTCCAGTACATCTTGGAGATTGTTTGTGTCTTCCTTAGTGAAGACAGAACCAAAGAACCTGTTCAACTCTTCTGCCATTTCTTTTGTCTTCATACCATTCCCTCTTCAAAGCTAGTTACTGGACAGCACCAGTTAATGAAGTGCAAGATAACCAAACAATATACACTGATCTTTCAACTTCCCCCGTCACCAGAGACAAATTTGTATTCAGGAGATGAGTTCGGTTTTAGGGGAAGTAGAGAGGGTTGGAGAAAAGTAGGTCACCTATTATCAAGAGGTGTGTTGTGGAGGGACTTCAGTTAAGTTTGGTTTAAGCACAGTGTGGAAACAGGCCCTTTGGCCCACCGAGTCCATGCCTACCATCGATCACCCGTACACCAGTTCTATGTTATTCCACTTTCACATCCTACACACTAGGGGCAACTTACTAAAACTATTTAACCGACTAACCTGCATGTCTTTGGAACGTGAGAGGAAAATGGAGCACCTGGAGAAAACCCACGTCATCATAGAGATAATGTACAAACTCCGCACAGACAGCACCCGTAGTCAGGATCGAACCTGAAACTCAATAGCTGTGAGGCTGCAGCTTTACCGCTGCACCGCTGTGCCGCCCCTGTGCCGTCGGGAAGAAAAATGTTGGGGGACGGACATGTACTCAGTAGTTGAGTTGGGTCCACCGTAGGTTAAGTTGCTCTCAGAATACTGAGCAACACCTAGAATTTGATCTTAATGTATAAAAATAACCAGGACACTGAGAAGTTAGGACAAATTCTGTATCAAAGCAGACAAAAGTTTTGGTCCTCAGAAATACTTTTGCACCTTCAGTATTGTGTCTAATCAACCTAGCCACATGAAGTTTTACTTCAATTTTCTGATTTCAACCCTGATAACCAAGGCTTCAGCTTCCAAAGCACCACACTCTGGAATTTCCTCACTGATGGTCCCTTATTTACTTTAGAGTCATCCTTTAAACATTGCTGCTTTCACCTGTCATTTAGTCACCTGCTCTAATATCCTCTGGGGCTTCCGGCTGCAGAAGAATGTGTGGATTTCAGACTTTTCCCAACACTTACAAGGATTTTGCCAGGATTAAAGGGTCTGAGCTATAGGGAGAGGTTAAGCAGACTACGACTATATTCCCTAGAGCGCAGGCATATGAGGGGCGATCAGATAGAGGTGTATAAAATCATGAGAGGAATAGATCGGGTAGACGCACAGAGTCTCTTGCCCAGAGCAGGGGAATCGAGAACCAGAGGACATAGGTTTAAGGCGAAGGGGGAAAGATTTTATAGGAATCTAAGGGGTAATTTTTTCACACAAAATGTGAACAACTTCACATTTTGTGTTGGGTGTATGGAATGAGCTGTTGGAGGAGGTAGTTGAGTCAGAGACTATTGCAACGTTTAAGAAGCAATTAGACGTACAAGGATGGGACAGGTTTAGAGGGATATGTGCCAAACGCAGGCAAGTGAGACTAGTGTAGATGGAACATGTTGGTCGGTGTGGGCAAGTTGGGTCGAAGGTCCTGTTTCCACACTGTATCACTCAATGACTCTATAACTGGTGTCTGAAGCCTATTGGTTGCAGAGCTAGCTAAATGTGACAAGTTCCCAGGTGTGGCTCTCTGACAGTAAGTATTAAAGGTGGCAGCTAACCATTATGATCTCAGGAGAAGAATCAACACTGCAAAATTTCAAGTGAGTCAAGAGTCAAGAGTCAAGAATATTTAATTGTCATATGCATTAGACCGAGAACAATGATATGTTTACATGCTGCAACTTTACAGGTACATGAACACGACAATGCAACAGCAAATATACCACAAACAATAATGCAACAATTGTGCAATTACATGAACACAACAGCAAATATACCACAAACAATAATGCAACAATTTTTTAATATACTCGTTAATCAGGACATAATAATGCAAACCAGAGTATATCTTCTTGCGTATGGCGTGCACAACCTAAAGTTGAAGGTCAACCTGTTCTATTTGATCTATTTGTTTGTGCATGTCGGGTTAATTGCATTAGTCGAAACAGGGTGGACCACGTGAAGGTTGCAATCTCCCACCCCACCAGAGTATATAATATTATCTTATAAAGAGTCCATTGTAGTTTGGTGATGAGGACGGGTTGTGGTTCGGGTGGCACAGTGTTGACGAGTGATGGGAAGAAGATTTTCTGGACCTGGAGGTAATGATTGGCTCTTGTACATTCTTCCCAATGGTAGCAGAGATTTGAGAGCATGGCTGGGCCGGTGTGGGTCTTTGATGATATTAGCTGCATTCATTAAGCAGCACTTCCTGGAGATCACTTTGATGGTGTGGGGTGGTCAATGCAGGCCAATGCCACCACTTTCTACAGCCGTCTTCATTCATTGGCATTCAAGTTGCCGAACCAATCTGTGTTGCAACCAATTGGTATCCTCTATAGCGTATACCTGTAGAAGTTCAGTAGTGTTCAATGGCATCGCCATCCAGTCGGTGAAGACAGGTCCATGGATCCTGGCATTTCCTTCCCGAAGTCAACAATCAATTTATTGGTTTTGCTAACATTGAGAGCAGAATTGTGGTTCTGGCACCACTCAATCAGATTATTGATCTCCCTCCTGTAGTCGGATTATCATTATGTATTATTCGTCCAACAGCAGTGGTATTGTTAGCATTAAGTGACGATACAACTGTTGGCGTTGGAGTTGTGTCTGCTGATATGGTTATTGGTATGAAGAGAGCAGAGCAGGAAATTGAGCACACTGCCTCGAGGTGCCCCTGTGCTGATATTCAGTGAGGAGGAAGTGTTGTTGCCACTTTGTCCTGATTGAGGTCTGCCGATTAGGAAGTTGAGAATATATTTGCGCGGGGGTGAACAGAGACCCAGTTTCCTGAATTTGATAATACATTTAAAGCTGATCTCTAATCAATGAACAACAGCCTGATGTACATTTTCTTATATTCCAAGTGGTCTGGTGTAGAGCAGAGAGCCAGCGATATCACACAGTAATAGTGGTAGGTAAATTGGAGTGGGTCGAGATCCCTACCAAGGCAGGAGTTGATATGCATCATAACCAGCCTCATTTAATGTAGACTATACACATCCATTTAACCCCAGAAATCCCCGCAGATGAAAGGGGGCAGGAGGTGTCAATTGCTTGGATTACATTGCTTGCGGATAGTTGAAGAGTAGGAGTGCTTCACAAACATGCTTTATAAATGCTGTAGGTAAGCAGGCCACCCTCCCGCAGCACCTGTGACTCCAACAACATTGATCTTCAATTCCCATACACGTTCCTCACTTGCTCCCCCGTGCACTCCTAACATCTGTTCTCCAGCTACACTTAAACCTGACATCCAGCTTGTAAATCTGCAGTGCTGTCAGCCGGGAAAACGTTAAGCGGGCCCTGCCATTACATTCCACAGGATCCGCAAGGATCTACCAGAGTGCTTTTCTAATCACCTACTGTAATTTTCTCATCCAAAAAAAATCCCTTCCTGCTTTATCCTGGCCCCAAGTTATTATACGTCCATTGTGTGCAGATATTATTGTTCGTCAGTGGATTAAACCATTTTAATCCCCATTAATTATGTTGACAAAAATAATGTCTACATTTTTATGGAAAATTCATTCTTTATCTGGAAGTAGATTTATTACTGCCTGAACCAATGTTAGATTTAGTGCCATCTGCTCCAGGGAAATCTCAGCGCGTATTAAATAAACCAATCATGCTTCAGATCCTGTCATAATTCAAAAGTTAATAAAATATGGACAGGAAACATCATTTTTGTGATGTGATTGTAGCATGCCAGTTATTCTTTCATTTAAGCCAGCTTTGTCAGTTCAGCTGATAAATCTGTAAAGTCTCCTTGACATTTGCTTTTTCTCTGATTGACATATGCATGATTAATGTCAATTTCACATTCAGATTTGAAGCCACGGGATGTTTAGCATATAATAAGCATAATTGCTCGGATCTCTATGTTGACATTCTCTGGACATGTTACTCCTTTACCGATCCTGCAATAAAATGGATTTCCAGATTTTATTTTTTACATCTATTAAGAATCCTGGCTCCGTACATACATCTCTTTGAGCTTGAATAGAAATGTCCAATGTCGACACCAGATTACTGTTGCTTTACAGGGAAAGTTGATTTACATTCTCACGCTTTCTGCTTTTCTTCATGTTGTGAATGAGTTGAACAACCTGAAAAATTAACTGGAGGCAGATTTTAATCATTGTCGAATGTTTGTTTTTTTTGAAAGCTACCTGCAATTAAATCCTTGAGATTTAAAATCATTTGTCACATTATTTGCTTGATAATTCCTCTTTCTTGAATTCTACATGTTAAAATTTAATCAACATTTAGATATTAGTCTGAAGAAGTGTGCCAACCCGAAAGGTCACCTATCCGTTCTACATGGATGCTGCCTGACTCTCTAAGTTACTCCAACATTTTGTGTCATTATTTGTAGACATTTATGCTAATTATGCACGAGCCATTTACACATCTTAAGCCCCTGTCCCACTATCACGACCTAATTGGCGACCTCTGCCGAGTTTGCCCTTGACTCATACTCGCAGCATGGTCGCCACGAGGTCGTAGGAGGTATTTGTAACTCTTCCTCATGCTCGTGAGTGGTCTCCGCGTACTCGTGGCCTCAAGTAGGTTGCGGCGTTTTTTTCCAGCCTGATAAAAAATGTCCACGAGTAAAAAAAAGGTCGGCATGGAAAAAATTGATACTTTTTACTCGTAGGTAGGTTGTAGGTAGGTCGTAGTAAGCCGTGATGGTAGTCGTAGGTAGTCGTAGATAGTCGTAGATAGTCGTAGGTAATCGTAGGTGTGGAAGACTGAGGTCGAGGGGAGTCGTAGGAGGTTGTAGACATAGTCATAGGAGGTCGTAGACATAGTCGTAGGAGGTCGTAAGAGGTCTTTTACTTCGGCGAGTCAACACAACCTTGACATTTTTTTCAACTCGTCTAGGTTCTTCTAAACTCGTGGATTAGGTCGTCCAAGTGGGACAGGCCCTTTATTGAACTGTTAACATTGAATATAGAACAGGACAATACAGAAACAGGCCATTCAGTCCACAATGTCTGCATGAACATGATGCCACATTAATCTCCTCTGCCTGCACATGATCCATATCCCTCCAGAATGTTTTACCAGAATGCTGTGGACTTGAGAGTATTAGTTATAAAGTGATGTTAGACAAACTTGGGTTGTTTTCTCAGGAACATTGGAGGTTGAGGGGAGACCCGATGCAAGTATATACAAGTATAAGAGGCATAGATAGGGTAGACCAGTGCTTCTTAAACTGGTGAATGGTTCACCCAAGGATGAATGAAAATTATTTTGGGGTGATTGAAACTAGAGGGGTGAATGAAGGGTGAATGACTTAATTTATTCAGATATTTATATATTTTTTATTGCAGTCAGGCTGTAAGTGGGTGTTAAGTGGTGAATGGAGAGGGGTGGGTGGGTGGGAAAGGGCCCTGTCTTTGCAGACTGGAGTCAGGCTTTAAGTAGATGTGAAGTGTTGGTTGGGGAGGGGGGGAGGGGAGGGTTAAGTTTGTGTTTATCGAACTTGCAATAGAACTCGTTCAGCTCATATAGACTCAAATTTGCTGATTTATTTTTTTGCTTGCAAATTAAGACACTATGTCTTTGTTGAAGTACCTAAAGAAACCAGCTCTAGAGGAAGAGTGTGCAAAAGGAAGTAGTGCATTTCTGAAAGAAAGTGAAACAAACAGGACTCAAGAGGAGGTATGTTCAGGAGACGTCACTTGTGAAGGGTGACAAGGAAACTGAGGACAACAAATTTAAAAATACAGTTATGTATGTTACCGATGATGACGCTGTTAATGATACAGGTAAGGAAAAACTTAATCTCGAGGAAATACCAGGACCAAAGTACCCTCTCCTCAAAACTCAAGCAAAGAAAGTGGAACGAAGAATATATCAAGTATGTCTTTTTCCTTTCCCAAGATGAACTAACAAGCCCTACTCCCTCAGCTCAGTGCTTGTTTTGCAGTGTAAAATATAGCAACCAGTGCCTGACTACTTCAAAATTACAGACTCATTTAAGAACAAAACATAGGAATCATCAAAACAAGTCCATACAGTTTTTCAAAAACACATGTGAGTAGTTGTGGAAGCAGCAGAATTTCTTCCAGTTGATGGTAAAGAATAACACTGCGACTAAAAAAACTCTTCTTCTTGCCTCTCTTCAAATATCACATGTGCTCATGAAAGAAAAAAAGCCATACACAGGGGCTGAGAAAGTTGTCAAACCGTGTTTGAAAATCGTTGCCAATCTACTACATGGTGGAAAGCAAGCAGTGGTTAAAGTAGTGCAAATTCCTTTGTCCAATGAAACAATGAAACTTCGATCTACTATGGTTGCTGAAGATCTGAAGCATCAGCTGATGGTGAAACTGTTGGAAGTACCATTTTTCGCTCTGCAGTTTGATGAAACTACGGACATTAAAAACGATGCACAATTCATTGTGTATTGTTAGTTCCCAGATCAAAGCTTGGGAAAAATTGTCGAGCAATTTCTCTTTTGCTTGCCAATCGGAGAGCAAACTACAGGTGAATTTATTTTCTCCAAGCTTGACAAATTCATGGAAAATGAAAAGTTATCGGAGCAAATGTGTTGCTGTGACCACAGACAGTGCTGCAGTCATGATGGGGAAACATAAAGGAGCCACCGCTCACATCAAAGAAAAATCCCAGAATTGCATCTTTTTACATTGTTGTTTACATCGGGAAGCACTGGCTGCCAAGAAACTGAACACTCATTGCAATGACCAGAAAAATGAGCTGGAAGAATTGTTACAAGATATGGTGCAAATTGTCAATTCTATTCGCCCGCAAGCAAAAAAATGTTGTCTGTTTTCAGAGCTATGCAAGGATATGTCTGCAGATCACATGATTCTCCTCCTGCATTCTGAGGTTCGATGGTTGTCACGTGGAAGAGTTCTTGAAAGAGTACTGTCCCTGAAGAATGAACTGTCTGTATTTTTTACTGAGCAAGGTGACATGAAAGCAATGCATTTCAACAATGATTTTTGGCCGGCCAAATTGTGTTACATGACTTCTATTTTTGAACATTTGAATTGGCTCAATTTGTCACTTCAAGGTAAAGGAGGTGACATCTTTGATGCCCTTGGGAAAATGGAAGCCATGAAAATGAAGATCACCATGTGATCAGCCACGAGTAATGATGACAACAACTTTCCTGTCTGAACGAGGATTTTCGACCTTGGTAGAACTGAAATCCAAAAAAACGGAATTCACTTCAGTATGTTGATTCAGTAATGCGGGTTGCTTTGGTGAAGGAAATTGAACCTTGGTTTGAGAAGCTTGTCACAGGAGTACAGGAGCATCCTAGTAATTGATGATAAAAAACATACATGTAAGTATAGAAGTATACTGCTTGTCATTTATTTGTGGTACTCATACACAATAACAAAACATTGTTTCTAAGAATCTAATTCTAAGTTCTAAGACCGTTGCTTACTAACTTTACTTGAAGAAAAACTAGAAAAATTCTAATAATTTTTCTGTTCTTAACTTTTTTTGTCACTCGTAGTTGGGAGGATGGGAGGGCGCCAGATATTCAGAACTGAGCAACAGACAATGTTGTGATGATGTTTTGAGCATGCATGTGACATATACATGCCAGTACACATGTACAACTTTTAAAATATACCTGGATTTGGAAGAGCCAGCTTCTGGAGAGAAGTATACCAAATATGGCAGTATTGTGAGTTTTCGTCTGGGAGAGTTATAGAAAGTTATATTAGTTGGATACTAATATATTAAATCACATATTCCATGGTTTTTTTAGCTCGTTTTCCAAGAGAAAAACTGCAGCAATCAAAGCCCGAGGGGTAGGATGGGGCTGAAGCCCAGTGTTTATGTTGGAATGTTTTTTTATCATTCTAACAGAATGATTTTACAACTCCAGTGGTAATTAAACTTTTTTTTTTCACACCTAGTTTTCTTTACATATGTTTAGGATGTTCAAAAAGTTGAATAAAATAAACACAAGAATGAGTTAAGTTATGTTTTTTGCTCATGTGACAAAATAAATGATATATAAAATTATACACGAGGGAGAATAAGACGAAAATTACCGAAAAACATATGAAAATTTAGTCGATGGTGAATTAAATTTTGTGATAAATGCTCAAGGGTGAATGACACTGAAATAGTTTAAGAAGCACTGGGGTAGACGTTCAGGAACTTTTTTTCCCAGGTGGAAATATCAAAGACTAGAGGGCATAGCTTTAAGGTGAAAAGGGCAAGGTTTAAAGGTAATGCGCAGGGTGAGTTTTTTACACGGAGAGTGGTGGGTGCCTGGGATGTGCTGCCAGGCATGGTAATAGGGACAGATATGATAGGAGTACATAAGAGGATTTTTGAGAGGCACATGGATATGCAGGGTATGGAGGGAGATGGATCACGTAAGGCAAAGCAGATTTGTTTAACACTAGACTAAGTGGGACCCATTGGGACTGGTTTCCAGAGGGCTAGTATGGACATTGTGGGCCGAATGGATTCTTGGGCTGGCAGCTTAGTCACTCAGGTCTGGTTGGCTGTCAGCTCAGTCGCTCAGGACTGGTGAGCTGGCAGCTCACTCACTCATGCCTGGTGGGCTGGAATTTCATTCACTCAGACCTGGTGAGCTGGCAGTTCATTCACTCAGACCTGGTGGGCTGGAAACTCAGTCACCCAGGGCTGGTGGACTGGCAGCTCAGTCACTCAGGGCTGGTGGGCTGGCAGCTCAGTCACTCAGGGCTGGTGGGCTGGCAGCTCAGTCACTCAGGGCTGGTGGGCTGGCAGATCAGTCACTCAGGGCTGGTGGGCTGGCAGTTCACATGTGGCTCTTCCTTGAAATTCCATTTCAAGCAGAGTGCAGGACACCAAATTCAGTTTCACAGCATTTCAAGCTGAGTGCAGGCCACCAAATTCAGTTTCACAGCATTTCTAGCAGAGTGCAGGCCTCCAAATTCAGTTTCACAGCATTTCAAGCAGAGTGCAGGCTACCAAATTCAGTTCCACAGCATTTCAAGCAGAGTGCAGGCCACCAAATTCAGTTTCACAGCATTTCAAGTAGAGTGCAGGCCACCAAATTCAGTTTCACAGCATTTCAAGCAGAGTGCAGGCCATCAAATTCAGTTTCACAGCATTTCAAGCAGAGTGCAGGCCACCAAATTAAATTTCATAGCATTTCAAGCAGAGTGCAGGCCATCAAATTGCCAAACAACTCATTGCATTGTCATTAAGGGCTAACAAATCATTTATTACAAGTACATTACAGACTCACAGTTCAGTTGATTCTCAGCTTAGAATCACAGTCGTGGACTCTCCCTCGCAATCTTCCAGAGTGACTGACTCATGTCCAGGCATCCGGGGTTTTATTGTCCTGCTCCCCCCCGGGAAGGGGCGTTTCCTTCATCGTGGTGATTGACAGGCGAAAGGACCAATCAGCTGATCTCAATATTTTTTAAACACTCATAACTTTTTTATTTTTCATAGATCGGACAAATCCCCGGGGCTGCCTCAGCGGAGGAGGACTGTGAGTAAGATGGCCAAAAATCATAGCGATATATGGTAGTGTTTTTTCTAAAATCAATATACAGCGCAGACAGGAAGTGGTCAAGATGAGACTTTTAGTTATATAGATGTTGTCATGTTAGGCACACACATTGTAGGCTGCAGGGCTTAATCTGGTGCTGTATTGTTCTATGTTCAATGCTCTATGTTTTATTTTCTGCATATCCATTGGCCTATCTAAAGGACTTAAATGCCACCACAGCATCTGGTTTCACCACCATCCCCAGCAGCACATTCCAGGCATCCACCACTTTGTGTAAGAAACATGCCCTACCCATCACTAATTGTACTTTTAATTCTTTTACCTGGAAAGACAGTGCTGAGGGGCATTTTTCTTTCAATTTATCAGGATATATTGGTATTTTGAAGGTACATAGTTCCTTGAACATGGTGTCATGTGTAGATAAGGTGGTCAAAAAGGTTTTCAGCACATTGGACCATCAATCAGAGTATTGAGTATAGAAGTTGGGAGGCCATGTTACAGTTATATAAGATGTTCGTGAGGCCGCATTTAGAGTATTGTGTTCAGTGTTCACAATCACAATATTTTATTCGCCAAGTATGTTCTGCAACATATGAGGACTTTCATTTGCCAAGTCAGTCATACAAATAAAAAGCAACGGAACACGCAAAACACATTATAACATAAACATCATTACAGTGACCCTCCACATTCCTCACTGTGATGGAAGGCGAAAAAAAGTTCAACCTTTTCCCTTTGCTCTCCTGCAGTCGGGTTCCTCGAGCCCTCCGTTGACGGGATAATTTTGACTCCCGTAGCCGGCGGTGGGCCCTCTGCATCGAGGTGATTAGCTCTTGCATCAGGGAGATGTCAGCTCCCCTGCGCCGGACGATTGAACCCCGCATCGGGTCTGGTCGAACCTTCCACGACATTGGAGCTCCCGACATCCACGGTCTCTCCCGAGACTGCGAGCTCCCAATGTAAAGTCCGCAGGCCATGGTTGGAGCGATCCTAGGCAAGGGATCTACTCCGATGTTAAGTCCACACCTCCGCGGTGGGCCCAAGGTCAGTCCGAGGAGGCCTCCAGCTCCATCGATGGTAGGCCGCAGAATGACCGTAGAATGCGATCCGAAAATCACATCTCCTGTAAGGTAAGAAACTGAGAAAAAAGTTTCCCCCTCCCCCCACATAACACAAACCGGAGAACATTTACAGACTTTTAACACACACTAAGAATTTTTAAAAAAAGACAAAAAAAACAGACTGTTGGCATGGCTGCCATTTGTGCAGCGCCCCTGGTGGTCACCATGTTATAGGAAAAATGTTGTCAAACTGGAAAGGGTGCCGAGGATGTTGCCAGGACTCAGGGGTCTGAGTTATAGGGAGAGATTGAGCAGGCTAGGACATTCCTTGGAGAGCAAGGTTTCAAGGTTTCTTTTTTTTTTTTTTTTTTTTTTTTTTTTTTATTTTTTAGAAGTACGGTAGCTTACAGTAATGTACAACACGTATATATTAATACATTTTTTGTACCGCTTCACTTTTTTAAACTTTAAGAAAGAAAAAGAAAGAAGTAAGAAAAGTGAAGAAAGTGCGCAAAGGTTGTGAAGTGCAAAAGAGTGTTGGGAAAAGAAAGCCCCTTAGAAAAGAGGTTAGAGAAGGAAGTAAAGTTAGAAAATAGACCCTAGAAAAAAAAGAGAAAGAAAGAAGGAACAATCGCTCTATTATGACTCTTATACCATACTTCATAGAGAAGGAACTACCAACCAAGTCTATTTTTATTTTACCTCCCATTACCAGGTCCAGATACCTTTTATTTATTTATTTGTTTTTCTAAATTACTATTGCACCTCATGCTTGTAATAGGTCCAAAAACGTAGACCACGTCTTTTGAAATTGATCTGCTTTGCCTACTAGGAGGAATCTCATCTCTTCCAGATGTAATGTTTCCAACATATTTGATGTCCACATTTTTATTGTTGGTGTGGGCGCATTTTTCCAGAATTTAAGTATAAGCTTTTTTCCCATTATTAGCCCATAATTGAGTAAATTCTTCTGATACACGTTTAATTCAGGAATACCTTCCGATATTCCAAAAATAATCCATTCTGGTTTTGGTACCAGTTTTATTTTGATTAATTTTGAAAAAATATCAAATATTTCAAACCAGAATTTTTGGATTTTTGTACAAAAAACAAAAGAATGTGCTATGGTAGCTTCTTGACATATACATTTATCACAGATTGGTGAGACGTTAGGAAAGATTTTATTTAGTTTGGTTTTTGAATAATATAATCTATGTAATGTTTTAAATTGGATAAGCGTATGTCGTACGTTGATCGAGCATTTATGCACCTGTAATAAATGATTATCCCAACTCTCTTTTGAAATTTTTATACCTAGATCTTGTTCCCAATCTCTTCTAATTCCATCTGTTGTGGGTATTTCTATATTTAAAATGATATTATATAAGTATGATATTAAATTAGCTGATTCCGCCTTTGTCTTCATTGCTTCATCTAGTAAGTCGGAAGGCATATTATAATAATCTTTTGTGTGTGTTTTCAAATAGTCACAGATTTGTATATATTTAAAATATTGATTATTTTTCAAATTATATTTCAGTTGTAGTTGTTGGAATGATAGTAATTTTTCTAATTCATACAGATCTTCGAGCGTTTTAATTCCCATTCTTTCCCATTGTATAAATGCTTTATCTATGATTGAAGGTTTAAACGATGGGTTATTGACTATTGGTATTAAGAGAGATAGGTTTCTTAATTTTAGATTCTGTTTTATTTGCTTCCATGTTCTAATAGTGCTATATATAATTGGATTTTTATTATAATTTTTATTATTCAAGTTTATTGGAGAGAGAATAATCGCTCCTATATTATTCGGGGAGCAATCCCCTTTTTCCATTATAATCCAGTCCACCTGCTGGGCAGAATTGTCCAGCAGGTGAATCATATTTTTAATATTTACTGCCCAGTTATAATACATAAAGTTAGGGAGCGCTAGACCCCCCAACTCTTTTCGTTTGTTAAGGTGTGTTCTTTGTATTCTGTGGGATTTGTAATCCCATATAAAATTTGTAATGTCTGAGTCCAGTTTTTTGAAAAACTTTTTTGGGAGATATATAGGTATTGATTGAAATAGGTAAAGGATTTGTGGTAAGAAAATCATTTTTATAGCATTTATCCTACCTATTAAGGACATCGGAAGTGTTTTCCAAAATTTAATCAGATTATTTAATTTCTTAAGTAGGGGATTATAATTAGCTTTAAACATATCATGGTAATTTCTAGTAATCTCAATTCCTAAATATTTGAATTTTTCCATAGCTATTTTAAAAGGGAATTTCCTGAGATGTGTTGAATCTTTTGGTTTAATCGACATAATTTCACTTTTGTTCCAATTTATTCTATATCCTGAAAAGGATCCAAAGTCCTCAATTAAGTTTAATATATTTGGTATACTAATTTGTGGTTTTGTGATGTACAGTAGTACATCATCAGCATATAGGGATAGTTTGTTGTTTGAATATTTTGTGTTATAACCGTGAATATTCGAGTGTGTTCTTATTTTTTCAGCAAGGGGTTCAATTACCAAAGCAAATAACAGCGGTGATAGTGAACATCCTTGTCTGTTGCCCCTAGATAATTCGAATTTTGAAGATAATATATTATTAGTTAGTATTCTAGCCGTAGGTTTGTTATATAGTAGTTTTATCCATGCAATAAAGTTTTCTCCCAATTGGAATTTTTGCAATACTTTGATCATATAGTCCCATTCTACTTGATCAAACGCTTTTTCTGCGTCCAGTGAGATGATAGCTAACTCTTGGTCATAAGATTTATGTGAATGCATTATGTTAAGCAAACGTCTCAAATTATTAAATGAGTGTCTCTTAGGTATAAATCCTGTTTGATCCTCATGTATTAGTCTACTAACATACTTGCTTAATCTATTGGCTAATGTTTTTGCTATTATTTTCTGATCCGTATTTAACAAAGCAATAGCTCTATATGATCCTGGTTCTTCTATATTTTTATCTTTTTTAAGTATTAATATGATCGTTGATTCCGCTAGTGTTTCAGGTAGGTTTTGCTCTTTATAAGCATATGTATACATTTTTTGTAATCGTGGAGTAACTATATCATAAAAAGATTTATAAAATTCATTACTGAATCCGTCTGGTCCTGGTGTTTTTCCATTTTTTAGTGTTTTTATTGTGTCTTCTATCTCCTTAGAAGTAATTTGTGCTCCCAGTTCCTCTTGTTCCCTGCGTTCTAATTGTGGTAGATTACAATTATCTAAAAATTCTGAGATTTTATTATTGTCTATTGACGTTTTAGATGTGTATAGATTCTGGTAAAATTGAGCAAATCTTTTATTAATATCCTTGGGTAGTGTTAATACTTCCCCTCTATCTGATTTAATCTTTAATATTGCATTCTCTTTTTCCCGTTTTTTAAGTTGTCGTGCTAGAAGTTTGTGGGGTTTGTCCCCGAATTCGAAGTGTTCTTGTTTTGTGATTTGAAATAATGTTATAACTTTCTCTGACAGTAATTTATTTAACTGAAATTTCAGTAGTAGTATTTTATTATGTTTATCCATAGTTGGGTCTTTAGCATTATCTATATCTAACTGTTTTATTTGATCTTCTAAGTGTCTTTGTTCATTCTTATTCTTTTTATTTTGATAAGCTTGAAATGAAATAATGACTCCTCTTATAAATGCTTTGAAGGATTCCCATAATAACGTGGGGGATATCTCTGGTGTATCATTTAACTCAAAAAATAGATCCATCTGTTTTTTTAGATAGATACTCCCTTGAGGGTCTTTTAAAATTTGTGAGTTAAACCTCCAGAACGGTTTATTCATAGACATTCCTTCTAGTTTTAGAACAAAAGTTAACGGAGAATGATCTGAGATCGCATTAATATGATATTTAGGATTCAAAGATTGCGAGATTAATTTTGTATCCACTAGAAAATAGTCTATCCGTGAATATGTTTTATGCACCATTGAATAAAACGAGTAATCCCTTCCCGTCGGATTTGCAATCCTCCATACATCTGTTATATTTGTGTTTTCCATATATGTGTGTAAGAGTTCACTGGTTTTAGATTTCGTCTGACCTTTTTGTTTTTGCATCGATTTATCTAAATAAGGATCTAAAACACAATTAAAATCTCCTCCGATTATAACATTTTGATAATTAGATTCTGCAATTATATTCAGAATTTTATTAAAAAATTGAGGGTTATCAAAGTTGGGCGCATATATGTTTACCAGCGTGATTGGCATATTATTGATCTCCCCTGCTACTATAAGATATCTCCCTTCCTTATCTAAAATAGTGTTCTTTGATTTAAATGGAATTCCTTTACGAATAATAATTGCAGTACCTCTAGATTTAGAGGTAAATGAAGAGTGAAATGTTTGGCCTATCCAGTTCGCCCTCAGTCTTGTCTGATCTTGCTGTTTAAGATGTGTTTCCTGTAGAAACGCTATGTCCGTGTTGTATGATTTCAACTGAGCTAGTATCTTGCCCCTTTTAATAGGTTCATTAATCCCCCTTATATTCCAACTACATAATGTGATTCCTCCTATTTTCTTTTGATTGTCGTCATGCATTTTTACCAATTTTAATGACCTTAATTATTGTGGTGCGTTCATACCTCCGGACTCTGGTTATTTTGGGAGTATTTCTATTATAGACTTCCTTGGTAGTTCTCCTGCGCGATTGTCCTTGAAGAAAAAACACACAGATGTGACATATTGTGATTAAAAAAAAATATATATATAAATCAAATAAATTTACGGTGTCTAAAATTTCAACACCGTAGTGAGTGGCCCACTCGTCTGTGGGGTACGACATCCATAACGCTTCCGGCGTAGTTGGTATAAAGTTAGCCCCGCTGTATTTCTTACCCAAAATCTATGGGGTCATTACCGTTTCCAATTCAGTTCTATTTCACCCAGTTACAATTTATATATATGTCAAATGTATTCGATTCCATATCCTACTCACTCTTTATCTCTTAACTATTTTAAAATGAATTTAGTATTGTTAAAGTGAGCGGTTTACTGAGTGGATTAACCGGAGTCAGGTTCCTGGAATTGTGCCAGGTGCCTGATCTCTTCTCCTCTCCACGAGCTGCGAACATAGGTGATAACTGCTGTCTGCGTTATGACGCAGGCACCACAGTTTTATCAGTTTCAAATATTATTTCTATATTAGTATTGTTAATTATTAATTATGATTAATTCTCAGCATTTTGTAAAACTATATAAGCCGTATATATTTTTCATATCAACCTCGAGTGTATATTATCTCTTAACTATTTTAAATTGATTTTAATATTGTTAAAAATGAGCTGTTCGCTGGAAGGGTTAACGGGAGTCTGGCTCCTGGAGTTATGCCAGGTACCCGGT
This sequence comes from Malacoraja senta, assembly GCA_038087875.1. Classification (NCBI taxonomy): domain Eukaryota; kingdom Metazoa; phylum Chordata; class Chondrichthyes; order Rajiformes; family Rajidae; genus Malacoraja; species Malacoraja senta. Next base: position 120,139,759 of record CM075977.1, read on the forward strand.
CTCCCCCTCCCTCCACTCTCGAGCTGCATAGCACTTGCTGTTATCTGCTAAACAGAGCAGACTGCACATTTTTTATCTATTTCAATTGCTATTTCTATATTAGTATTGTTAATTGTTAATTATTATTAGTTCTCAGTTTTTTCAGTTTTTTATAAACAATATAAGCCATGTGATGTTTTTCACTCTCAGCCCAGCAGTTCGTCCCGTTATCAGGTTTTCCTCGTTTGAGCACGTAGTGTCCTTGAATTACATAGCACAATGTTCCAGCGAAGATAATAATGTCTAGCCACGTCTCACTAAGAATCTGTTGCTTGAAGTCAAATAAAAAATAAAAAATCAGTGTTCAGTTAATTCACTTTCCTTGTAATATTCTTGTTGGAAGAATAAGCAAGTTCATTTGTTCATGTCGTCTTGGTTTTCAGTCTCCAGTTGATGCAGCCTTAGTCGCGATTTCTTGAGCGTATTTGAGAGATTCATCCGAATTAGTGAATGTTTTTGACACTCCCTCAAAGGTGATACGCATTCTAGCCGGGTAAAACACTCCACACAAAACTCCCTTAACACCATAAAGAACTTCTCTGGTCTGTGAGAACTTTCTTCTCTTTTGCTCAATCTCATAAGGGTAGTCCCGTAGGAGTTTAATAGTATCACCTCTGTACATCATCTTCTCTCCGTGGTTGATTTTTTTCATCAGCGCTTCCATTGTTGAGATATCCCGAAGTTTAATTATGATCTGTCGTGGGTAGGCACGTTCTCCTTGAGATCTTGATTTAAATCTGGGGAGTCGATGTGCTACTTCAATTACAGGTACTTCTGGTAGCTTCAGTACGTGTTTAATTAGGTTGGCAGCGAACTCACAAACATTGTCCCCCTCAGCTCCCTCTTTTACACCACGTATTCTTATATTTTGACGTCTTGAGCGAGCTTCTAGGTCAACACATTTATTCGAAACCTTTGTGACTTGGTTCTTGAGACTATCTATTTCTGACTTCATAGTCTGCATCTCTCCAGCCATCACTTCCACAGCAGCTTCCAAATCTTTCACTGCAGATGCATTTGCAGCCACAGTTTCGTGCACAGCCTCAAACATCTTTGTGGTCTCTTCTACCACCTTTTCAATTTTTATCGATAGTCCTTTTTCCACACCTTCAATTCTTTTTTGGAGAGCCTCAATACCCTCAAGTATTTTATCATTACCGGCTATCAATTTACTGTTCCCAGCTTCCATATCCTTTTTGATATCTCTTACCGAGTTTCTTAAGTCCTCCATTTCGGTTTTCTCTTTTGCAGATCGAGTAGCCATTGCAGAGACCTCTCCAGAGGTCAGTTCTGAAGTTTCTTGCTGTTCCAGAGTCTTCAGCAGATGTTTTGAGATTTTCCTCTGTGGGCTCTGACCTGGAGATGTACTTTTCATTTAAAATGACTTTCCCTCCGTTAAAATCGCGGCGCTTACTGATGACGTCATCAGCACCGCGACATGAAGCTCCGGTAAGTTTTTAAAAACGGTCCCGACCTCCAGACCCGATTTTAACGCGAAAAATCGCGATTTTTTCAGCGGAGCTAAAAAGTTTGCGACTGCTAGCAGAGCATGTCGCAACCGGAAGTTGGTTTCAAGGTTTCAAGGTTCATTGTCACATGTACCTATTAAGATACAGTGAAATTTGAGTTACCAGGAGGATGGGGAGCAATCTTATAGAGGTGTAAAAAATCATGAATGAATGTAAATTGGGTAAATACACAGAGTCTTTTGTCCAGAGTAGGGGACTCGAGAACCAGAGGAAATGGGTTTAAGGTGAGGGGAGAAAGATTTAGTAGTAACCTGAGGGATAACCTATTTACACAAAGGGTAATGGGAGTATGGAAGGAGTTGCCAGAGGAGGTAGTTGAGGCAGGTACTATGCAATGTTTAGAAACATTTGGACGTGGATAGGCAAATGGAACTATTGAAGATGGGGCATGTTGGTCAACGTGGGCAAGATGGGCCGAAGGGCCATTTTCCACACTGTATCTTTAAATTAAACAAATAAATATTTGGCCAAGCCAGACCATTGAAAGGATTGCTTCTCTTTATGGGAGACCAATGAAACTCTCTCAAACATGGCTCTATTACTCTATGAAATAGGCTTTGCTGGAAAGGCTAATAATTTTTGGCCATACCCAATTGCCTTTGTGAATCTTGAGGGTGAACCAGCTGCCTGAATTGTTGGAGTTCCTTGGCAAATGTTCTCTCAAGTTCATTCTCTGTTCTAACATGGTCTCCTTTTATTGATTACTTAAAGGGTCAGAATAGTTCAGCACAGGAACCTGACTAGCACTCGGTCTAAAGAATGGATGAAAGGCTATACTCTGAAATGTACGAACATATCTCGAATGAAGTTTTTTATTTCAATAAATTTTTCCATTCTTCTTTAACTATTTTATTTTTTTTTATTTTTTTTTAATTTTATTTTTTATTTTTTATTATTCTTCTTCTCTTTCTTTTCTCTCTTTACTTCATCTATCTCTTTAGTTCTATCTAGTTTTAAAAAAAAAGGCAAAAGGTATTGGAGACAATGTAATAATAATTGATAATATTATCAATTTAAAAATGTCAGACTGTAATGATGTAAATAAATTGTGTACTTATCTCCAATAATAAAAAAATTAAAAAAAATAAAAAAAAAAAGTTCATTCTCTGTTCAGTCAGGAGTTCCAGGATTTAGACTCAGAGTCGATGAAGACGAGATGTTGAATCACGAATTTTGGGTACTTTGAATAACGCAGCAGCCAATGGCTGTTTGGTACATCTGCTGCTCATTGTGGCTTGGGACCACTCGAGGCATAGGAATTAAACTCTGGATCAAAACAATTGCTTTCGCAAATAAGGTGAGAAAAATGGCTCTCAGGTGCAATTAGTACGTATAAAATGTATGTATATGGTCCGATCATTAGCATGGGATCTCAACAAAATGGAAATAACAAGCAAATAGTGCAGCAAACAACTATAAACTCAAGGATTTAGTTGCAAGTGGCCTGTGTAAAACAACTATTTGACTTTTTACAGAAATGCCCGGATACACTGGAAAAAATGGTGTATTTCCTCACCCACATACTGCCTCACCTCCATGACAACCATTCCTCCCACTCTGTTGTAGCTGCCTTGAGGAGTGCTCTTCTGATTCAATAGTTGGTGTAACAATGACATGGCAACTGCAAGCTCCTCATGGAACTCACAGTGGGAATGACACAAGACACACTGTAGCATGGGGATCTGAGCACAAAATACCAAAACACCTTTTTTTAACAGGTTTTTGTCAATTTCACAATCTTTTAAAGAGATCAGCGCCAAATGGGAGGTGATCTCGGAATTCCTAAACATAGATAACTAACAGTAAATTCTACTGTATGTTTATATGTGGAATGCAGAAACACTGGCCTTAATATTTACTGGGAGGCAGGCAGACAGACAGACAGACTGATCAACCGAGATGGATACAGAAACAGAGACAGAGACAGGTGCCTGTTGTGCTGCTGCAAGTAAGAATTTAATCGTTTTATCTGGGACATGAAAATAAAACACTCTTGACTTGACTCTTTGGGCTTGTGAGATGTCCAGATAAACAGAGGCCCTCCAGAATTTAATGGCAGGATTACTTAAATAATAAATAGGATTATTTAAATATTTTTTTCCTCCAATTACTGCCTGGATTAAGTGGCTGTTTAACTGCTGGGTATGTACGTCATCAGTCGGGAAACACAGATGGTGGCCCAAGGGACGACCAGCAATGATAAGGGTGGTGATCGGACATTGGATCGTGAAAGGACTGATGTGCGAAGGAGCAGCAAGGAAGTAAATAGAAGAGAATTGTGATCAAGGTCAGCCAATCCTGGGTGGGGGACAGCCACAGGCTGGATGAAAGCTGTAGGGCGGCCACAATGGTGCAGCGGTAGAGTTTCTGCCTTCCAGCGCTTGCAGCGCCGGAGACCCGTGTTCGATCCTGACTACGGGTGTTGTCTGTACGGAGATTGTACATTCTCCCCGTGACTGCGTGGGGGTTTCTCCGAGACCTTCTATTTCCTCCCACACTCCAAAGACCTACTGGTTTGTAGGTTAATTGGCTTGGTGTATGTGAAAATTGTCCCTAGTGTGTGTAGGATAGTGTTAATGTGCGGGGATCGCTGGTCGGCGCGGACTCGGTGGGCCGAAGGGCATGTTTCCACGCTGTATCTCTAAACTAAACTAAAAAAGTCCAAAGCTGCTGACTGGAGTTGGGATCACTCAATCCAGGGAAAGTCGAGTGATCAGATGATTGAATCGTTTGTGGGACAGGCCATTTGATGGCATGACTGCTTATAGTATTGTACGGTGGATCAATTGTGGAGAAAGATGAACACTCCCTAATTAACTTTCATTAAAAGAGGTACTATGAGGTACTATGATGCCAATATTGTACTGAGTACAATAGAATGCTATTTTAGACTATGGAAAAAAGTTCCTATTCAATGCATTTTAAAGGCTGTACAATATTCAGGTGACTCAATGCAAGAGGAAACATACAACTTTAAATAACCTTCCTAGTGACTACAGGATTGGATTTAGGTTGAATACTTGATTTACACATAAGCCAATTTGAGATGAAATATAGTGTCAAGTGATGCAAGATTAGGTTAAAATTGGAACTACTGACTGTGAAAAGATATTGTTAACCTTGGCTAGAATAGTGTTCAAGTCAAGCAGAGAGATAGAACTGCATAAACACTCCAAGAAGATGAGTTAATGCCACCTATCAACATGACTTTGGAAGTCTGGAACACACTCTTGAATGACTTTGTAGTTTTTGCTTGTGATATTGTTGAATTTTGCTTTTCTTTTAAGTTTATTTCCTTCATTAAAATTGTCCCTTTGAAAATGGTTGTGTTCTGCAAAGGGTTCCAATGTTTTTTCAGTTTCTTCTTCATATGACATTCCTCGTGAAACACAGGGGAATCAGGTTAGAGATCATGATTCCTCCTGTTAAATGCACGACTCAGAACTCTGAACTGAACATGAAACACATATTTTCATAAAATTTGTTTGGAAAACTCAGTCACAACTTGAAACAATATTTGAATTCCATCAAGAATATTTGACATTTGCTTCCTCCAGTGGGTACATATACTGCAGCTGGCTTCATTCAGAGAAGCAAGGGGTTTTAAGCTGCAGGAGTTTGATGATTGCTGGCAGTCTTTTGATGCAATTGGTTAACAGCAGGTGAGCTGGTGGCCTTGGGTGTTCAGATTAACAGTAGCAGGTGGCTTTCTCGTAGCCTTGTAAATAACAAAAAGAGCACTTTGCATTTAAAAAAAAACACACCAATACTCTTCAAAATCAAATGTTAAAACAGAGGAGTATAAAAAAAAGACTACTGGCAAGGTCGTTAACCACACTCTGTTGATCAAAGGGGAAAATGTTCATGGAACAATGTTGAAGCTGTCCAATAGTTATGACGCACAAAATAACCTTTGCAAGAATTGTTCAAATATTATTCTCCAGGCGAAAAACACCAATAAGCATATAATCATAAAGTAAGAACAACGTTTGTTTTTAAAACTAATGCAATATTGTTTTTTTATCAATGCACGTCTCTTAATAAATCTTGGACCTTTTCGTACAGATTTTCTCTGGTTAAGGGATTGAATTTATCAATATTTTCTGGTGGAGTAGCAGAATATAAGTGGAATGTCATTTGTGAGTATTGCATCTTGATTTATTTCTTGCTTTTCTGAGACTTCTTATGGAATGCTTGCATTGAGTCAAGAAGTCATGTTGCAACTTTATAAGACTTTGGTTTAGGTCACATTTGGAGTATTGTGTGCAGTTCTGGTTCCCAATTAAAGAAAGAATGTAGAGGATTTGGAGAGAGTGCAGAAATCGACATTTTACCAAAATACTGCCTGGATTAGAAATTATTAGCTATAAAGAGCGGTTGGACAAACTTGGATTATTTTCTTTAGAGTGTCAGAGGATGAGGGGAGACCTGATAAAAGTATATACAATTATAAGAGGCATAGATAGGGTAGACAGTCAGAACCTTTTTCCCCAGAGTGGAAATGACAAAGACTAGAGGGCATTGCTTTAAGGGGAGAAGGGCAAAGTTTAAAGGAGATATGCAGGCCAGGTTTTTTGCACAGACAGTGGTAGGTGCCTGGTTTGCGCTGCTCATGGTGGTGGTTAGATATGATAGTGGCGTTTAAGAGGCTTTTGGATAGACACATGAATATGCAGGGAATGGATCAAGTGCAGGCAGATAAGGTTAGTTTGACTTGGCATTATGTTTGACGCGGTCACTGTGAGCCAAAGGACTTGTTCCTGTGTTGTACTGTTCTATGTTCTTGCAAGGATGAGTCCCAGCTGTCTTAAGTTAGCTTCTCAACAAGAGACAGGAATATAGCAGCTGTAAACTAGTCACCCTGAGAAAATAACCTCAGCGGTGGTCAACCAAACCACCACGGTGGTTCACAAAACATTCCTTCCTTTTAGGTACCTAAAAGTGGTTTGTTGCCTTACTCTACTGGCAACCACATTTTCCACTCCAGTGGGTTGGTAACACCTTCTCATTAATCATACACATCTCTGGGTGTTCTTGCTTTATGGAACATCTATTATTGCATGGCCATCATCACCATTTCATGTGGTAGGAGCAGAATTAGGCCATTTGGCCCATCAAGTCTACTGCATTCAATCATGGCTGGTCTATCTCTCCCTCCTAACCCCATTCTCTTGACTTCTCCCCATAACCCCTGACACCCATACTGATCAAGAATCAATCTATCTCTGCCTTAAAAATATCCATTGACTTGGCCTCCACAGCCTTCTGTGGCAAATAATTCCACAGATTCATCACCCTCTGACTAAAGAATTTCCTTTTCATCTCCTTCCGAAAGGAGCGTCCTTTAATTCTGAGGCTATGACCTCTAGTTCTAGACTCTCCCACTAGTGGAAACATCCACTCCACATCCAATCTATCCAAGCCTTTAACTATTTGGTACATTTCAATGAGGTCCCCCCTCATTCTTTTAAGGTCCAGCGAGTACAGGCCCAGTGCTGTCAAACACTCCTCATATGTTAACCCACTCATTCCTGGGATCATTCTTGTAAACCTCTGGACCCTCTCCAGGGCCAGCACATCCTTCCTCAGCTATGGTGCCCCGAATTGCTCACAATACTCCAAATGCGGCCTGACCAGTGCCTTATAGAGCCTCAGCATTACATCCTTGTTTCTGTATTCTAGCCCTCTTGAAATAAATGCTAGCATTGCGTTTGCCTTCTTTACTACCGATTCTACTTGCAGATTAACTTTTTGGGAAACCTTCACCAAGTCCCTTTGCACCTAAGATTTATGGATTCTCTCCCTATATAGAAAATAGTCTATGCCTTTATTCCTACTACCAAAATGCATGACTGCACACTCTAAATTCTCTGAAGTCTCAACATCTGAGAAACTAACCTCTTGGGATTCTCTGACTATTTAAGTAATGGCTTCTCTCAGGAATCTGTGCTCAGTGGCCTACATGCAATATGGTAAGATCAGTAGGTCAACTACAATTCTCATCAAACAGATTAGAGAAATTCTCAAGAGATAATTTGGCAGTAGATGACTTCCTATTATATATTTCAAGATTAATCCACCTGATATAGTGATTTGACAGTTATTCTGCATAACTTTCTGCATATTACACCTTTCTGCTTATTCTGCATATTATGCCACCAGCATAATCAAGGACAAGGAGGGAGCAGCAGTGAGGGAGCGGCCTTGTGAGGGGAGGGCCCTGTGGGTAAAGTGTGATTCTTTGGCTCGAGAGTCCTCATGAGTAAAGTGTGAGTCATTGGCTCAAGAGTCTTTGGCGAGGAGGCTGAGGAAAGGCTACGCATAAAGCTCGAGAGGACGGAACGCGGTGAACACATGTCGGGGCAGATGAGAGTGCGAGGCTTGCAGAATGTGGGAGCCCAGGCTGTTACAACTGTGGCAAGTGCATCCACCTTCAGCTCCTACAGGACTGTGTTGGGGCACTGGAGAAGCAGCTGGATGACCTCAGGGCCATCCAGGAAAACAAGTTTCCTGGACAGGACCTACAGTGAGGTAGTCGCGCCGTGGATACGGGAGAACCAAGGTGTGTGACGGAGAGAAAGGGTGGAAATCGTGTAGTGCAGAAGACACAGTTGGCTGTGCCTAATGAAAACAGGTACGCCCTCTTGGGAACTGTCGGGGGAGACGATGTTTCCAGTCCGAGCGGCGGACACGTCGGTGGCTCCAATCCTAGAGATGAGACTCGACCGGCGAGACCGACATCGGGTAGTGCCCTAGTGGTGGGTGACTCCATTGTCCGAGGAGCAGACAGGAGATTCTGTGGCGGCAGACGAGATGCGAGGATGGTCTGTTGCCTCCCTGGTGCCAGGGTTCAGGATGTCACGAGCCGAATTCAGAACATTCGAGAGAGAGAGAGAGAAGGTGAACAGCCGGCATTAGTTGTGCACGTAGACACAAACGACATCGGGAAGAAGAGGAAGGAGGTTCTCCAACATGAGTTCAGAAAGTTGGGAACAAGACTGAAAGGCAGGACTTCTAGAGTGGTTATCTCTGGACTGCTTCCAGTACCTCATGCTAGTGAGGACAGGAACAGGGAGATAGGGGATCTGAATGTGGGGCTGGTGCAGGGAGCAAGGATTTAGATTTATAGACCACTGGGATCTCTTCTGGGATAGGGGTGACCTGTACAAAAGGGACGGGTTACACCTTAACAGGAGGGGGACCGACATTCTGGCAGGCAGGTTTGCTAGGGCTACATGTGTGGGTTTAAACTAAATAGTGGGGGGGAGGGATTGACAAATTTGGAGTATAAAGATGGAGTTGAAGGGGAAGTGACTACAGGAAAAATTACAAAAGATTCTCGAATTAATGGGAAGGAAAGCTCGAGAATGGACAACAGAGTAAGGTCAGGGCCAATTGCGAGGGGGGACGTGAATAAGGAGGTCAAAGTGCTGTGTATGGGGGCGTCAAAGACGTAAGAATCTAAGAATTGTAGGGGTGAAAGAAGGAAGTGAGAGGGAAATGGGCCCTCGGGGTTTTGTGGCAGACCTACTACAAAAAGCCTTAAAATTGGATCAAAAACCTTCACTCGGTCGAGCTCATAGAGCGCAGCGGCGTCGTACACAAGATGATGCCCATCCAAGACAAATTATCGTAAAGGTGCAACTGGATCATGAATTTGACGATATAATGAAGAAAATCGTCCGAAGCGGACAGCTCCAATTTGAAGGTGCGAGGTTCAGTATTTACCGAGATTATCCGACAGAGGTCTTCAAGAAAAGGGCGCTGTTCACTGAGACAAAAAGAATACTGAAGAATGTACCTGATTTGAGATACGGCCTGCTCTACCCCGCAAGACTAAGAGTCACCTACAAGAACAAGGAGCAATTTTTTACAGACCATGAAAAAGCACTGGAATTCGCCAAAGAAATCGGGAATGTGACCGCAGACTGAAGAATTTACATTACTCCTCAGGAGTCAAGGATTAACGGGACCGCCAGATCTACAAGGATCTTTAAAGTTCTTTTAAGAGCTTTAAGGACATTTGAAAACCGAATGGACGGTGGACATTGGAGAAAACCGTGTTTTTTTTATTTTTTTTAATTTTTATTAATCACTATTATTATCTGTATATTCATATCTAACTATATATGTAATAACTAATACTTATTAAATATCTATATTACTACTAAAATTATTAACATTTATATTACTCATAAAAATGTATTACTGGGTATGATTGATAACAATGATTAATAACTAACAGTCTTTGGTTAACGTGGAAATGAATCACATACTTATATTAAATAGGAAGATATGCAAGAGGTAATTCAGCCTACGTCATAATAAGGTTTGACGGTTTTTCTCTTTATTTTTCAATTTAAAATTAAATTTATAGATTTAGCGAGGATATTAATATGATATGTAGAGAATAATAACGTTATGAATTTATGCTGTTCTCGGACTTTTCTGCAGGGATGCGTGCTTATATATGTATGCATGTGGGTATATATATATATATATATATATGTATGTGTATATATGTATGTATATGTGTACGTATGTATGGGTATGTATTTATGTTTGTTACTCCCAAAGAAATTATTTGATTGTTAGAAATAATCTTTTTTTTTTCGGCACGGAGCTGGGAATTTTTTTTTTTACAATGGCTACGGAAGTCTTTAGAATTCTAGCCACGTTAGTGTGGCTATCACTAACTACACTAATTGTAGATGTAGTTTTTTTTCTTTCACCCTATACTAACCAATTCTATCACTTTTTTCACTTTAAATATTTTTATAACTTAATGTTTGAATGGAAAAACAAGAATAATACAAGGAGATGTGTTCGGAAGAACGATGTATATGATTTTAAATTCATCTATTTGAGGTTCAGGAGCAGGGTCAGGTTTTATGTGTTGCACCTTCTGCTCGGTTATAGACCACCTTAGAAACAATATGTAAGATGTTAATATGACAAGAGGGGGTCAGGGAATAACATTTTGTAGTTGGTATGTCAAGGGAATCAATGAACCAATTAAGAGAGGTAAAGTCTTGGCACATCTAAATTTAATCAAAACAGATATAATATTCCTTCAAGAAACACACCTTAAAAAGGAATCTCAACATAGACTTAAAGCTAAGTGGATCGCTGAATCATATCATTCCTCTTTTTCCCATAAGTCCAGAGGAGTTGCAATATTAATTCGTAAAGGAATATATTTTACGAATTCATCAACAATAGCGGATATTGATGGTAGATATATTATATTAGTTGGAGAGCTAAATGGAGAAAAAGTGATTATTCTGAATGTATATGGGCCTAATTTTGATAACCCTATGTTCTTTAATAAAACATTTAATAAAATTCCTGAATTTACACAATATAAATTAATAATTGGAGGAGACTTCAATTGTACATTAGATTCATACTTAGATAGATCATCAAGGCAAAAAAAAGTAAAATCTCAATCAAGTGTATTTCTAAATTCATTTATTAATACCACTAATATTAAGGATGTCTGGAGAATAGAAAATCCAACTGGACGGGAATATTCATTTTACTCACCAGTACACAAAACATACTCAAGAATAGATTCTTTTTTAGTTGACTCCACGTTTATCCCATTTACTTATAACTCAAAATACCATAATATTATAATCTCAGACCACGCACCTGTAACATTTATGATTAAATTAAATGGAATGTCCGAGAAACAAACATATTGGAGATTTAACCCACAAATTTTGAACGAAAGATCATGCCAGGAATATATTATTAAACAGATTCAAATATTTTTTGAGGTAAATGATAATCCTGACACACCTACTTCTCTTATGTGGGAAACGTTTAAAGCGTTTGTTCGAGGTGCATTAATTTCTGCTCAAGTATTTTATAATAAAGAGAACAGGATTAAACAACAAACATTGGAAAGGGAAATCAAGCAACTAGATATAGAAAATGCGAGAATGCCACCTATTTCAAAACAGAATAAAATTGCTGTATTGAAATATAAATTAAATAAAATGTATTCAGAACAAGTAATAAAACTTTATCAAAAAACCAAACAATTACATTTTGAATTTGGAGACAAACCACAAAAACTATTAGCACGTCAGTTACGAAAAATGGAAGGGGAAAAAATAATTCATAAAATTAGAACAGAGACAGGAGAATTATTAAAAATGCCCAAGGACATAAATGAAAGATTACTCCAATACTATCATAACCTTTATTCAACTAAAACTGTAACACAAACAGAAGGAATAGCAGATTTCTTACTAAAATGTAATTTAAAAGGTTTAGATTCAAATGATAGAGAATTATTAGAAAGGGAGATTACGATAAAGGATATTGAGGAGTCTATTGGCTCTTTAAAAAATGGTAAAGCAGTAGGACCAGATGGTTTAGGCTCTGAATTTTATTTAAAAAATTATGACTTGCTTTGCCCACGTTTACAAAGGCTGTATGAGCATATCTATACTCAACAGAAACTCCCAGATACTTTAAATGAATCTATAATAACACTTATTCCTAAAGCTGATAAAGATCCGGAAGATCCGGGATCATATAGAGCAATTGCACTTTTAAATACAGATCAGAAAATATTAACTAAAATACTAGCGCATAGATTAAGTACAGTGATGAATAAAATAATACACCCTGACCAAACAGGCTTTATTCAGAAACGGTACTCATATTATAATCTAGGAAGATTATTTAATATTATTTATTCTAAGAGAATTATTAATGAAGATCTAGCAATAATCTCACTCGATGCTGAAAAAGCATTTGATCAAGTTGAATGGTCTTATTTATTTTCGGTGATGGAAAATATGCAACTAGGGGAGAAATTCTGTACATGGATAAAACTGTTATATACAAATCCTACGGCTAGAATATTAACAAATCAAAGGTTGTCATCAAAATTCAGCCTATCTAGAGGTTGTAGACAAGGATGCCCATTATCTCCATTATTATTTGCGCTTGCTATTGAGCCACTTGCAGAAAGAGTTAGGGGTCATCCGGAAATATATGGGTATATCACAAAGGACACAGGGAATAAAATTTCTCTATACGCAGATGATGTACTAATTTACATTACAAAACCAGAAATTAGTATTCCAAACTTATTAGAGCTAATAACCCAATTTGGTTCACTCTCAGGATACAGAATAAATTGGAATAAAAGTGAAATTATGCCAATAAGGGAACATAACAAACACATAATACAACAATTTCCATTTAAAATAGTAAACAAAAAATTTAATTACCTAGGTATCTATGTAACTAAGATATATACATCATTATTTAAAGCAAATTTCCCCCCATTACTGAATAAACTACATAAGAATATTCAATACTGGAAAACACTTCCTATCTCAATGATTGGCAAAATTAATGCCATAAAAATGATTTTTTTTCCGCAAATATTATACCTTTTTCAGACAATTCCGATATATTTGTCAAAAAACTTTTTTAAAAAATTGGACTCCATTGTTAATGATTTTATCTGGGATTATAAGAATCATAGGATAAACAAAAGACATTTGTGTAAATCAAAAATAAATGGAGGTTTGGTTTTACCCAACTTTCTGTTTTATTTTTGGGCAGTTAATATTAAAAATATGAATTTCTGGTTGGAAGAAATAGATCAACAACCAGATTGGTTAAAAATGGAAAAGGAAGATTGTTTGCCTTTTGATATCGGTTCGATATTATTTGCTACATCTAAATTAAACAAAAAAATGTATAGGGAAAACCCTATAATATTTAGTGCCATACGAATTTGGAAACAATTAAAAAAGACATTAAAATTAGATAATTTATCACTTTTTCTCCCAATTGTGAATAACCCTTTGTTTAAACCCTCATGGTTGGACAGGGATTTTACACAATGGAAGAATTATGGAATTAAAAATATGGGACAACTTTATAAGGAAGGCACTTTTCTGACATTTCAGGAGTTGCAACAGACTTATGGACTTCGAGGAAATGATTATTTCAGATATCTTCAACTCAGAGATTATGTAAAATCAAATACTCAAAATTTTCGAATTAGAAATTCAGAAATTCTTGACGAATGTTGGAATAAACATCCTAATACAGAAAAATTAATATCTTATATATATAATATCTTATTAGACAGTGACATTCCATCGACGGACTTACACAGACAAACATGGGAAAAAGAATTAAATCAAATAATAACGAAAGATACTTGGGAAGAAAGTTTACAACATATACATCAATGTTCATTAAATGCCAGACATTCTTTAATACAATTTAAAGTAATACATAGGTTACATTATTCAAAAACAAAATTACATAAAATCTTTCAACATATCTCACCTATATGTGATAAATGTCAACATTTAGAAGCTACCTTATCTCATATGTTTGCAAACTGTATAAAAATTAAAAAATTCTGGGTAAATATCAAGTGGACCCGGATCCAAAATTTATAATACTCGGAACATCAGAATTAAATCAAACATTTACAACAACACAAAGAAACTTTATTGATTATAGTATAATAATAGGAAAAAAATTAATTCTAAAATTTTGGAAAGGCCCTACGGCCCCCACAATCAAAATGTGGATTATAGAAATGACGGAGACCTTAAACGTGGAAAGAATCAGACTTTCCCTGTTGGACAAACAGGAATTATTCGTTGGAATATGGTCTCCCTTTATTGATTATCTAAAGGGTCAGAATGGTTCAGCACGGGAACCTGACTAATGCTCGGGCTAAAGAATGGATGAAATGCTATACTCTGAAATGTACGAATATATCTCGAATGAAGTTTTTTATTTTAATAAATTTTTCCATTCTTCTTTAACTATCTTTCTCTTTTTTTTTGTTGTTGTTTTTTTTTGTTTTTTTTTTGTTTTTTTTTTTCTTCTCTCTCTTTTCTTTCTTTACTTCATCTATCTTTTTAGTTCTATCTAGTTTTTTTTAAAAAAGGCAAAAAGTATTGGAGACAATGTAATAATAATTGTTAATATTATCAATTTAAAAATGTAAGACTGTAATGATGTTAATAGGTTATGTACTTATCTCCAATAAAAAATATTTTCAAAAAAAAACAACAACAAAAAAAGTGCTGTGTATGAATGCGCGAAGTATAAGGAATAAAGTGGACGAGCTTGAGGCTGGGAACTGAATATTCAAGGGTGTACCTCCTATCGAAAAGACAGACAGGTGGGCAGAGGGGGTGGGGTTGCTCTGGTGGTGTGGAATGAAATTCAGTCCCTTGCAAGGGGTGACATTGAAACAGGAGATGTGGAGTCAGTATGGATAGAACTAAGGAATTTTAAAGGTAAAAAGACCCTAATGGGACTAATCTACAGGCCCCCAAACAGTAGCCTGGACATAGGGTGCAAGTTGAATCAGGAGTTAAAATTGGCATGAAGGGCTGGGAACTGAATATTCAGAGAGAGGGAGAATTATTAGGAGCTGAAATTTCAGTAAAAGATATTGAAGAGTCCATTAGATCTTTGAAAAATGGAAAGGTCGAAATTCTGAATTCTATATACAAATTAATGATTTGATCTCCCCACGTCTACAGACATTATATAACTATGCCTTTACACAGCAGGTACTGCCAGAAACTTTAAACGAATCAACAATAACACATACCAAAAACTGATAAGGATCTCAAGGACCCTGGTTCATATAGAGCAATAGCTCTTTTAAACACTGATCAGAAGATATTAACTAAAATTTTAGCCGATAGATTAAGTTTAGTGATTCATAAATTAATACACCCCGATCAAACAGGTTTTATCCCAAAACATTATTCATTCTATAATTTGAGACGATTGTTTAATATTATATACTCAAATAGAATACCTAATGTAGACCTAGCAGTCATCTCGTTAGATGCTGAAAAAGCATTTGATCAGGTGGAATGGCCCTATCTTTTTTCTGTGATGGAAACATTTCAACTGGGTGAGAAGTTTTGTACATGGATTAAACTCCTATATACTAATCCAACAGCTAGAATATTGACAAATCAAATGTTATCATCCAAATTCAATTTATTTAGAGGTTGTAGACAAGGATGCCCACTATCTCCGTTATTATTTGCCCTAGCAATCGAACCACTTGCAGAAAGTATCAGAGCCAATCCAGAAATTTATGGATACAATACTAAAGATACAGTTAATAAGATTTCTTTGTATGCAGATGATGTATTATTATACATCACAAATTCAGAAACTAGTATTCCAAATTTATTAAATCTTATAACTCAATTTGGTTCATTCTCGGGATATAGAATTAATTGGAATAAAAGTGAAATTATGCCAATAACGGAACCAAACCCACATATATTGCAACAATCTCCTTTTAAAATAGTATATGAAAAGTTTAAATATCTTGGAATTTATGTGACTAAGAAATATACTTCTTTATTTCAATTAAACTTTCCTCCTCTACATAATAAACTACATAAGAATATTCAGTATTGGAAAACACTCCCCATTTCAATGCTTGGTAGAATTAATGCCATAAAAATGATTTTTCTTCCACAATTACTGTACCTATTTCAATCAATCCCGATCTATCTTCCAAAAAAATGTTTTTTTAAACTTGATTCTATTGTTACAAGCTTTATTTGGGACTACAAGAACCACAGAATAAGTAAAAAACAATTGTGTAAATCCAAGATGAATGGAGGATTAGTCTTACCAAATTTTCTATTTTATTTCTGGGCAGTTAATATTAAAAACATGACCTTCTGGTTGGAGGATATGGATCAACAACCAGATTGGTTAAAGATGGAAAAGGAAGACTGTTTACATTTTGAAATTGGCTCGATTTTGTTAACCCCGACAAAATTGAATAAAAAAACTTATAGTGGAAATCCGATAACATATAGTGGTATACGAACTTGGAAACAATTAAAAAAGACTTTAAAATTGGATAATCTATCACTCCTTCTCCCTATTGTAAATAACCCTTCATTTAAACCCTCCGTGTTAGATAAAGGTTTTGCACAATGGAAAACCCATGGAATTAAAAAGGTGGGACACCTTTATCGAAAGGGTATTTTTCTTTAATTTCAGGAGCTACAACAGAATTATGGACTACAACCAAATAATTTTTTTAGATATTTGCAACTTAGAGATTATGTAAAATCACATACACAAGAATATAGAATTAGGGATCCAGAAATCCTTGATGAATGTTTGAATAAACACCCTAATAGAGATAAATTAATAGCCTACATCTATAACATCCTTTTAGATATTGAGGTCCCGTCGACGGAATCACACAGACAAGCATGGGAAAATGAATTGGCTCAACCCATAACGAAAGATATATGGGATGAAAGTTTACAACATACTGTATACATCATTGTTCGTTAAACGCAAGACATTCTTTAATACAATTCAAAGTACTACATAGATTACACTACTCCAAAACAAAATTAAACAGGATTTTTCCAAATATCTCTCCAATCTGTGATAAATGTCAATGCCTAGAAGCTAACTTAACTCATACCTTTGTAAACTGCATACAAATTAAACAATTTTGGATGGATATTTTTAAAATTATCACTGAAGTTGTTAACATTCAATTGGATCCTGATCCAAAACTAATAATATTAGGAAGATCAGAACAAAGTATAAAACTCACAATAAATCAAATACATTTTCTTGATTATAGTATAATAATTGGGAAAAAATTAATAATAACATTTTGGGAAAACCCAACAACCCCCACAATTAAAATGTGGATTACGGAGACCTTACACTTGGAAAAAAATTAGACTTGTCTTAATTGACAAATCAGAACTATTTGCTAGAATATGGTCTCCATTTATTGATTTTCGAGAAAGGTAAATTGGTTCAACACGGAAGCTGGACTGAAACTTGAGTTCAGGACTGGATGAATAATTACACCTTATAACCTACGGGCCTATCTCCAAAACCGTGTTATTGGTAATTTCCTTTGTTTTTACCCTTCCCTCTCTATTAGTTTATAGTTTTTTTTCCTCTTATTTCTTTCTTTCTCTACAGCTGTATCTCAAATTTTTGAAATAAAAAATAGAAGCTTTGTATGTATGTACTTGGTAAACAAATCGTGTTTTGCTAGTGTATGTATATACTTCTAATTAAAAAATATATATATATATAATTGGCATGAAGCTAAAGTAATGCTGTGGTTGTTATGGGAGATTTCAACATGCAGGTAGACTGGGAAAATCAGGTTGGTACTGGACCCCAAGAAAGGGACTTTGTAGAGTGCCTTCGTGATAGATTCTTAGAACAGCTTATATTGGAGCCTATCAGGGAGAAGGCAATTCTGGATTTAGTGTTATGTAATGAACTGGATTTGATAAAGGACCTCGAGGTTAATGAGCCAATAGGAGGCAGTGACCATAACATGGTCAGGTTTAATCTACAATTGGAGAGGGAGAACGGTAGATCGGAGGTGTCAGTGTTCCAGTTGAATAAAGGGGACTATGGGGCCATGAGGGAGGAGCTGGCCAAAGTAGACTGGAAAGATACAATAGCAGGGATGACAGTGGAACAAAAATGGCAGGTATTTCTAGGAATAATACAGAAGGTGCAGGATCAGTTCATTCCTAGGAGGAAGAAAGATTCCAAGGGGAGAAAGGGACGACCATGGCTGACAAGGGATGTCAGGGACAATATAAAAATTAAACCGAAGAAGTACAACGTAGCAAAGATGTGCGGGAAGCAAGAGGATTGGGTCATGTTTAAAGAACATCAGAAGATAACCAAAAAGACAATACGGGGAGAAAAGATGAGGTACAAAGATAAGCTAGCCAAGAATATAAAACAGGATAGTAAAAGCTTATTTGGGTAAGTGAAGAGGAAAAAATTAGTTAAGACCAAAGTTGGACCCTTGAAGACTGAAAAATGTGAATTTATTATGGGGAACAAGGAAATGGCAGATGAGTTGAACAGGTACTTTGGATCTGTCTTCACTAAGGAGGACACAAACAATCTTCCTGATATAGTAGTGGCCAGAGGATCTGGGGTGATGGAGGAACTGAAGGAAATCCACATTAGGCAGGAAATGGTGTTGGATAGACTGATGGGACTGAAGGCTGATAAATCCCCAGGGCCTGATGGTTTGCATTTCGGGGCACTTAAGGAAGCAGCTCTAGAAATCATGGATGCATTGGTGATAATTTTCCATTGTTCGTTAGATTCAGGATCAGTTCCTGTGGATTGGAGGGTAGCTAATTTATCCCACTTTTTAAGAAAGGCGGGAGAGAGAAAACAGGAAATTATAGACCAGTTGGCCTGACATCGGTGGTGGAGAAGATGCTGGAATCAATTATAAAAGATGAGATATCCGAACATTTGGATAGCAGTAACAGGATCGGTCCGAGCCAGCATTGATTTACGAAGGGGAAATCATGCTTGACTAATCTTCAGGAATTTTTTGAAGATGTAACTAGGAAAATGGACAAGGGAGAGCCAGTGGATGTAGTGTACCTGGACTTTCAGAAAGCATTTGATAAGGTCCCACATAGGAGATTAGTGGGCAAAATTAGGGCACATGGTATTGGGGGTAGAGTGCTGACATGGATAGAGAAATGGTTGGCAGACAGGAAACAAAGAGTAGGGATTAACAGGTCCCTTTCAGAATGGCAGGCAGTGACTAGTGGGGTACCGCAAGGCTCGGTGCTGGGACCGCAGCTATTTACAATATACATCAATGATTTGGATGAAGGGATTCAAAGTAACATTAGCAAATTTGCAGATGACACAAAGCTGGGTGGCAGTGTGAACTGTGAGGAGGATGCTATGAGAATGCAGGGTGACATGGACAGGTTGGGGGAGTGGGTAGATGCATGGCAGATGAAGTTTAATGCGGATACATGTGAGGTTATCCTCTTTGGTAGCAAAAACAGGAAGGCAGATTACTATCTAAATGGCGTCAAGTTGGGAAAAGGGGAAGTACAACGAGATCTGGGGGTCCTTGTACATCAGTCTATGAAAGTAAGCATGCAGGTACAGCAGGCAGTGAAGAAAGCGAATGGCATGTTGGCCTTTATAACAAGAGGAATCGAATATAGGAGCAAAGAGGTCTTTTTGCAGTTGTTCAGATCCCTAGTGAGACCACACCTGGAGTTTTGTGTGCAGTTTTGCTCCCCTAATTTGAGGAAGGACATTCTTGCTATTGAGGGAGTGCAGCGTAGGTTTACAAGGTTAATTTCCGAGATGGCGGGACTGTCATATGCTGAGAGAATGGAGCAGCTGGGCTTGTACACTCTGGAGTTTAGAAGGATGAGAGAGAATCTCATTGATACATATCAGATTGTTAAGGGTTTGGACACGCTAGAGCAGGAAACATGTTCCCGATGTTGGGGGAGTCCAGAACCAGGGGCCACAGTCTAAGAATAAGGAGTAAGCCATTTAGAACGGAGACGAGGAAACACTTTTTCTCACAGAGAGTGGTGAGTCTGTGGAATTCTCTGCCTCAGGGGGCGGTGGAGGCAGGTTCTCTGGATGCTTTCAAGAAAGAGCTAGATAGGGCTCTTAAAAATAGCGGAGTCAGGGGATATGGGGAGAAGGCAGGAATGGGGTACTGATTGGGGATGATCAGCCATGATCACATTGAATGGCGGTGCTGGCTCGAAGGGTCGAATGGCCTACTCCTGCACCTATTGTCTATTGTCTATTGTCTAAGTCGCACCCCAGTCATTTTCTCCTCCCCTCTTCCATCAGGCAAGAGGTGTAGAAGTTTGAAACACACACAGGATAATTTAGAGACCTTGAACATGCAGAGAGAAATGACATTGATGCATTGGGCGACACAAGTGACGCAACGGTAGAGTTGCTGCCTCACAGCGCCAGGGGCAAGGGTTCAATCCTGACTATGGGTGCTGTCTGTACACATTTTGTACGTTCTCCCTGTGACCGCATGGGTTTCTCCAGCTGCTCCGGTTTCATCCCACACCAAAGACGTACATTTTTTGTAGGTTAATGGCTTCGGTAATAGACAATAGACAATAGACAATAGGCAACAGACAATAGGTGCAGGAGTAGGCCATTCGGCCCTCTGAGCCAGCACCACCATTCAATGTGATCAAGGCTGATCAACCCCAATCAGTACACCGTTCCTGCTTTCTCCCCATATCCCCTGACTATTTTTAAGAGCCCTATCTAGCTCTTTCTTGAAAGCATCCAGAGAACCTGCATCAACCGCCCTCTGAGGCAGGGAATTCCACAGACTCACAACTCTCTGTGAGAAAAAGTGTTTCCTCGTCTCCGTTCTAAATGGCTTACTCCTTATTCTTAAACTGTGGCCCCTGGTTCTGGACTCCCCCAACATCGGGAACATGTTTCCTGCCTCTAGCGTGTCCAAGCCCTTAACAATCTTATATGTTTCAATGAGATCCTCTCTCATCTTTCTAAACTCCAGAGTGTACAAGCCCAGCTGCTCCATTCTCTCGGCATATGACAGTACCGCCCTCCCGGGAATTAACCTTGTAAACCTACGCTGCACTCCCTCAATAGCAAGAATATCCTTCCTCAAATTATGGGACCAAAACTGCACACAATACTCCAGGTGTGGTCTCACTAGGGCCCTATACAACTGCAGAAGGACCTCTTTGCCGCTATACTCAACTCCTCTTGTTATAAAGACCAATATGCCATTCGCTTTCTTCACTGCCTGCTGTACCTGCATGCTTACTTTCATTGACTGATGAACAAGGACCCCCAGATCCCGTTGTACTTCCCCTTTTCCCATATTGACACCATTTAGATAGTAATCTGCCTTCCTGTTTTTGCTAACAAAGTGAATAACCTCACATTTATCCACATTAAAATGCATCTGCCATGCATCTGACCACTCCCCCAACCTATCCGTCACCCTGCATTCTCATAGCATCCTCCTCACAGTTCACACCGCCACCCAGCTTTGTGTCATCTGAAAATTTTCTAATGTTACTTTGAATCCCTTCATCAAAATCATTGATGTATATTGTAAATAGCTGCGGTCGCAGCACCGAGCCTTGCGGTACCCAACTAGTCACTGCCTTCCATTCTGAAAGGGACCCGTTAATCCCTACTCTTTGTTTCCTGTCTGCCACCCAATTTTCTATCCATGTCAGCACTCTACCCCCAATACCATGTGCCCTAATTTTGCCCACTAATCTCCTATGTGGTACTTTATCAAATGCTTTCAGATACACTACATCCACTGGCTCTCCCTTGTCCATTTTCCTAGTTACATCCTCAAAAATATTTTACAAATTGACTCCAGCATCTTCCCCACCACTGATGTCAGGCTAACTGGTCTATAATTCCTTGTTTTCTCTTTCCTGCCTTTCTTAAAAAGTGGGATAACATTAGCTACCCTCCAATCCACAGGAACTGATCCTGAATCTATAGAACATTGGAAAATGACCACCAATGCATCCAAGATTTCTAGAGGCACTTCCTTAAGTACCATGGGATACAGACCATCAGTCCCTGGGGATTTATCAGCCTTTAGTCCCATCAGTCTACCCAGCACCATTTCCTGCCTAATGTGGATATCCTTCAGTTCCTCCATCACCCCATATCCTCTGGTCACTAGTACATCAGGAAGATTGTTTGTGTCCTCCTTAGTGAAGATGGATCCAAAGTACCTGTTCAACTCATCTGCCATTTCCTTATTCCCCATAATAAATTCACCTTTTTCAGTCTTCAAGGGTCCAACTTCGGACTTAACTAATTTTTTCCTCTTCACATACCTAAAGAAGCTTTTACTATCCTCCTTTATATTCTTGGCTAGCTTACCTTTGTACATCATCTTTTCTCCCCGTATTTCCTTTTTAGTTATAAAATAAGTTTATAAGGTAAGTTGTAAAATTGTCCCTAATGTGTGTAGGTTAGTGTACGTAGATCGCAAGTTGTTGCTGACCAGTTGGGCCGAAAGCCCTGTTTCCACGCTGTATCTCTAAAGTCTAAAATATAAATAGGTGATAGCAGGGAAGCAGGAAAAATCCAAAGGGTGCTTGCGGTTTCAATCCCTCAGCCACATCTGATTGAAAAGTGCTATCGATGAATATTGGCAAATTTCCCAGACTGATAATCACGTAAAATATCGCCCTCAGATCTTGCACACAAAGATTTAACACAGGCTTACAACATTATTGGCTTTCCTTAATTAAGCATCACCATGGTATGATCCCAACATGTTGCACCAATCTTCTTACTGCTTCAACAAGATATTCTCCTGGTTCTGGATGTTTACAGCTCATCTCAGTCAATAACAGGCATATGAGTTCCTCATTATCCACACTGACTACGAGATTAAATTAAAAGATGCTTGATGCAAATTTCAGGAATTCTGCAGTTGCTGAGTCCCTTCGCTGCAGAGGAAAGCATAAGGGTGAAGATGCATGTCTTCCCAGACGAAGGCTTTCTTGTTGCACAGAACTAATCAATGGTAGCCGTTCAGTTCAGTTCAATTCAGTTCAGTTTATTGTCAGCAAAGTCCGATCAAGGATAGCCCGAGGGTCACCAAAGAGCTAGATAGTAGTTCAGCACTGCTCTCTGGTTGTGATAGGATGATTCAGTTGCCTGATGATTCAGATGATTCAAGAAGCTGAGAACAAATTGAGTGAATTAGTGGCTCAAGGCCAGATTTAAAGGACATGAGATGTTGCCAGTGCTGGCACATGGGCATGTTGATTGATACTTTATTGTCACGTGTAATTGGTACAGTGAGATTCTTTGTTTGCGTAAAGTCAAGTATGACAAAGTTACAAAAGTATTCAATATCAGGGGTGTCGGGGGATATGGGGAGAAGGCAGGAGAATGGGGTTGGAGAGATAGATCAACCATGATCAAATGGAGGAGTACATTCGATGGGCTGAATGGCCTCATTCTGCTCCTATTGAACTTAAAGGGATCTGGGAACTGCAGAAATATGAGAGTGATTCCGAGATTGGGATAATCTTTTACAATTACATTAGTTGGAAAAAGAGTGAAGTGAGACCTTTAAAAACATTGTAGGTAATATCTGAGGTATGGAGTCATTCCCCATTGGAAATTTTCAGACCAATCTTGTACTTATTTACTCTAAGTTTTGCTGTATCTGTTCCCCTTTACAGAGTTCAGATGCATGGCACAAATACTACCTTTTCCTACTTCAAACTTTAAAGGAGACAAAACAATTCTGGGCACAGTAAATCTGAGATTTTGGATTGAAATCTGATCTTTTTAATATTATCGTTTAACGAACCATTGAAAGAGCTTCAAAGAAAATACCAGGTTTTCGTAAGACACAAAATGCTGGAGTAACTCAGCGGGTCAGGGAACATCCCCGGAGAGTATGGATAGGTGACATCACCATCAGGTGACATCACCTATCCATGCGCTCCAGAGTTGCTGCCTGACCCGTTGAGTTACTCCAGCATTTTGTGTCTTTCCTTGGTAAACCAGTATCTGCGATTCCTTGTTTCTACAGGTTTCTGGTGTCAGACTGCCAATGTGTAAATTGACATGCAATCTACTCAGAAATCACAGAATCAAAAATCAAATGACCGAAATCATGAGACATCACTGGACAGCATTGTTTTTAAATTACTTTGTAAGTGGCACATGTTGCTCACTTGCTTTAGTGCACATCACCACTAACCCATGCTACCATCATTTACGGAGAGGCAACCATGTGCATTCCTAACAATACACATATTCAATTCCACCTCATTACAATTCACTGAAAATGTGAAGTCACACATGGTCAGATAGACATTTCCTTTCCACAGATGGTGCACTGCTTCCAGCTTTTGTGGCAGCCTACAATGTTTTTCCACTTTCTCCTTTCCCTTTCTGAACCTTGTTCAGGTGTAGGTTCTGAATGTTTCTTGCCTGCACATATCTTTCTGTTCCTCATGTTTCAGGCCTGACAAAAATAATTGACAGAAAAAGACTTGCAGGTTTGTAGGTTAATTGGCTTCTGTAAATTGTCCCTAGTGTGTAGATAGAACTGGTGTACGGTGATCGCTGGTCGGCGTGGACGCGGTGGGCCGGAGGGCCTGTTTCCGCGCTGTATCTCCAAACTAAACTAATAAATATTCAGCCAAGCCAGACCATTCCCCTTACTTGGTAATGAAAGGAATGCTTTCCTTAAAGGGGAGACCAGGGAAACTCTCTCAAATAAAAATGCAAAAAGATTTCCTTCCTCTCCAGCACAGCTGACTAAAGCGAGAAGTGGTGAATCTATCCATAGCTGAGAGCAAGATTAACTGATTGGAACCACACTTGCTCCCATTGCCCAACATCAGACTTGCTCCCGACTCGAATCTCTGTGGAAGTCCTCCTTTGGATGCAGGTCATTGTGCCCTCTTTAATTGGCCCTCTATCTATTTTTGATATGATTTTAAAAAGCGCATGGGAGGGTTCTTCTTTCTTTTCCGTTATCTAACTGGATCAAATCTATCTTCGTTTCTTCAGATCAACGTAAAAATAAAAGAAACAAAAAATTCCACCACTGGCCTCGATCATACATCTGAAGTTCAGTTTAGTTTATTGTCACGTGTCCTGAGGTACAGTGAAAATCTTTTGTTGTGTGCTATGCAGTCAACAGGCAGACAGTACATGATTACAATAGAGCTATTGACAGTGTATAGAAACATGATAGGGGAATAACGTTTAGTGCAAGGTACAGCCAGCAAAGTCCGATCAAGGTTAGTCCGAGGGTCACCAAAGAGGTAGATAGTAGTTCAGCATTGCTCTGTGGTTGTGGTAGAATGATTCAGTTGACAGAGTAGAAGCATGATTCGAAGCAGAACTCCACTGGTCCTGATTCTATCTCATGGAGATGAGGTTCATAAATTCCAAATGAATGAAATTTAAAAATGCAGCAGGTGCTGCAGATTGAAAATAAACTATACAGGCTGTGGGAAGTCTCCCTGACTTCCAGTGTCCCTGAGGACTACAGCTGTGGGTGGTGCGTCTAGCTGCAGCTCCCTCCAGACGACGTTACGAAACTGGAGCAGCAGCTGGATGACCACAGGCTCACCTGGGAAACAGAGGAGGTCTTAGATAGGAGGCAGAGAGGTGGTCAAACCTAGGGTGTTGACAGAAAGTAGATGGGTGACCACCAGGAAAGGGAATGGTACCTCAGAGAATGCTGGAGTCCCCAGTGGCCATTTCTCTCAACATCTCAGGAACTGTTGGTGTGGAGTTTCCACATTCCCCCTGTGATAGTGAACGGTAGTGGCCTGGGCTGTGTTGTAGAGCAGAGAGATCAATCAAGAGCCAGAGGACATAGGTTTAAAGTGAGAGGGGAGGGGGGATGAATTAAATGGGGCACCTGAGAGGCACTTTTTTTTTACACAAAGAGTGGTCAGTGTATGGAACAAGCTGCTGGAGGAGGCAGTTGAGACAGGTAATATAAGAACATTTAAGAAACAGTTAGACATTTCCGTGGATAGGATATGATTAGAGGGATATGGGCCAAAAGATGGTAGGTGGGACTAGTGTAGATCAGGCATGTTGGTCGGCATGGGCAAGTTGGGCCGAAGGGTCTGTTTCCACACTGTATGACACTATGACTATGACTATAACATATATACTCCTTTGGATACCGTGGAGTGGATGACCGGTCAGGGGAGAGCAGCAAGAATCAGATCTATGGCATTGAACCTGGGTCTGAGGCACAGCAGAGAAGGCAGAGCAATAGAGTAATAGATTCATTCATTAAGGAGACTGATAGGAGATTCTATGGCTGCAGCATGGTGTGTTGTCTCCCTGGTGCCAGGGTTCAGGATGTCGCAGAGTGGGCTTCAGGATGTCGCAGAAAAGGATGATATCATGTCATAAGATCATAAGTAATGGAAGCAGAATTAGGCCATTCGGCCCATCAAGTCTACTCCACCATTCAATCATGGCTGATCTATCTTTCCCTCCTAACACCATTCTCCTGCCTTCTCCCCATAATCCCTGACACCCGTACTAATCAAGAATCTATCTATCTCTTTTAAAATGTCCATAGACTTTACTCCCTGGCCTTCTGTGGCAAAGAATTCCACAGATTCACCACCCTCTGACTAAAGAAATTCCTTCTCATCTCCTTCCTAGAAGAACGTCCTTTAATTCTGAGTCTATGACCTCTAGTCCTAGACTCACCCATTAGTGGAAACATTCCCTGCACATCCACTCTTTTTCACTGTTCAGTGCACTTCAATGAGGTCCCCCCATCATTCTTCTAAACTCCAGCAAGTACAGGCCCAGTGCCATCATATGCTCATCATAGGTTCATATCCTGCGGAGTGAATATAGGGAGTTATGCAAAAAGTTTAAAAGGGGGACTTTGATAGTGGTAATCTCCGGATTGCTACTGGTGCCACGAGCTAGTGAGAGTAAGAACAAGATATTTGATAATTGGGACGTTATGTTACAGTTGTACCAGACGCTGTTGAGGCCACATCTGGAGCATTGTGTTAATTTTTGGTCACCTTGCCATAGGAATGTTGTTGTTAAGCTGAAAAGACTGCAGGGAAGATGTATGAGTATGTTTCCAGATCCCGAGTGCCTGACCTGTAGGGAGACGTTGGGCAGGCTAGGCTAGGCTTTATTCCTTGGAGCGCAGGAGGCTGAGGGATGATCTTATAGAGCTCTATAATATCATGATGGGAATAGATAGGATGAAAGCACAGGGTTGGGGAATCAAAAACAAGTTTTGTGTCAGGTGAGTGGGGCAAGAATTAGTACAAACTGAGGGGAAACCTTTTCAATCAGAGGGTGGTGAGTATATTGAATGAGCTGCCAGAGGAGGTAGTAGAAGCGGGCAAATCACAACATTTAACAGACTCTTGATTGGGTACATATACAGGAAAGTTTGAAGGGATATAGGGTTAATGGGCACCACAGTGGCACAGCAATAGAGTTGCTACCTTACCATGCCTGAGACCCGGATTCAAGCCTGACTATGGGTGCTGCTTGTACGGAGCAAGTCTGTTCTCCCCTTGACCACGTGAGTTTCCCCCGGGTTTTCTGGTTACTACCACACTCCAGACAAACAGGTTTGTGGGTTAATTGGCTTTGGTAAAATTGTAAATTGTTCCCAGTGTGTAGGGTAGTGCTAGTGTATGGGATGATCGCTGGTTAACATGGACTTGGTGGGTCCAAGGGCCTGTTTCCGCTCTGTATCTCTAAAGTCTAAAGTCTTAGATTATAATATGAGTACCGTTTCTGAATAAAGCCTGTTTGGTCAGGGTGTATTAATTTATTCATCACTGTACTTAATCTATGCGCTAGTATTTTAGTTAATATTTTCTGATCTGTATTTAAAAGTGCAATTGCTCTATATGATCCCGGGTCTTCCGGATCTTTATCAGCTTTAGGAATAAGTGTTATTATAGATTCATTTAAAGTGTCTGGAAGTTTCTGTTGAGTATAGATATACTCATACAGTCTTTGTAAACGTGGGCAAAGCAAATCATAATTTTTTTAATAAAATTCGGAGCCTAAACCATCTGGTCCTACTGCTTTACCATTTTTTAAAGAGCCAATAGACTCCTCAATATCTTTTATGGTAATCTCCCTTTCTAATAATTCTCTATCGTTTGAATCTAAACCTTTTAAATTACATTTTAGTAAAAAATCTGCTATTCCTTCTGATTGTCCTACGGTTGAAAAAGCATTTGATCAGGTCGAATGGTCTTATTTATTTTCGGTGATGGAAAATATGCAGCTAGGGGAGAAATTCTGTACATGGATAAAACTGTTATATACAAATCCCATGGCTAGAATATTTACAAACCAAAGGTTGTCATCTAAATTTAGCCTATCTAGAGGTTGTAGACAAGGATGCCCGTTATCTCCATTATTATTTGCGCTTGCTATTGAGCCACTTGCAGAAAGAGTCAGGGGGCATCCGGAAATACACGGATATAACACAAAGGACACAGTGAATAAAATTTCTCTATACGCAGATGATGTATTAATTTACATTACAAAACCAGAAATTAGTATTCCAAACTTATTAAAGCTAATAACCCAATTTGGTTCACTTTCAGGATACAGAATAAATTGGAATAAAAGTGAAATTATGCCAATAAGGGAACATAACAAACAGATAATACAACAATTTCCATTTAAAATAGTAAAGGAAAAATTTAAATATCTAGGTATTTATGTAACTAAGATATATACATCATTATTTAAAGCAAATTTTCCACCATTACTGAATAAACTACATAAGAATATTCAATACTGGAAAACACTTCCTATCTCAATGGTTGGCAAAATTAATGCCATAAAAATGATTTTTTTACCGCAAATATTATACCTTTTTCAGACAATTCCGATATATCTGGCAAAAAACTTTTTTTAAAAACTGGACTCTATTGTTAATGATTTTATCTGGGATTATAAGAATCATAGGATAAACAAAAGACATTTGTGTAAATCAAAAATAAATGGAGGCTTGGTTTTACCCAACTTTTTGTTTTATTTCTGGGCAGTTAATATTAAAAATATGAATTTCTGGTTGGAAGAAATAGATCATCAACCAGATTGGTTAAAAATGGAAAAGGAAGATTGTTTACATTTTGATATCGGCTCGATATTATTTGCTACGTCTAAATTAAACAAAAAAATTTATAGGGAAAACCCTATAATATTTAGTGCTATACGAATTTGGAAACAATTAAAAAAGACATGAAAATTAGATAATTTATCACTTTTTCTTCCAATTGTGAATAACCCTTTGTTTAAGCCTTCATGGTTGGACGGGGGTTTTACACAATGGAAGAATTATGGAATTAAAAATATGGGACAACTTTACAAGGAAGGCACTTTTCTGACATTTCAGGAGTTGCAACAGACTTATGGACTTCGAGGAAATGATTATTTCAGATATCTTCAACTTAGAGATTATGTAAAATCGAATACTCAAAATTTTCGAATTAGAAATTCAGAAATTCTTGATGAATGTTGGAACAAACATCCTAATACAGAAAAATTAATATCTTATATATATAATATCTTATTAGACAGTGACATTCCATCGACGGACTTACACAGACAAACATGGGAAAAAGAATTAAATCAAATAATAACGAAAGATACTTGAGAAGAAAGTTTGCAACACATACATCAATGTTCATTAAATGCCAGACATTCTCTAATACAATTTAAAGTAATACATAGGTTACATTATTCAAAAACAAAACTACATAAATTTTTTCAACATATCTCACCTATATGTGATAAATGTCAACATTTAGAAGCTACCTTATCTCATATGTTTGCAAACTGTATAAAAATTAAAAAATTCTGGGTAAATATTTTCAGTATAATATCTAAAGTAACCAGCACACAATTGGACCCAGATCCAAAATTAATAATACTTGGAATATTAGAATTAAATCAAACATTTAGAACAACACAAAGAAACTTTATTGATTATAGTTTAATAACAGGAAAAAAATTAATTCTAAAATTTTGGAAAGGCCCTACGACCCCCACAATCAAAATGTGGATTATAGAAATGACGGAGACCTTAAACGTGGAAAGAATCAGATTCTCCCTGTTGGACAAACAGGAATTATTCGTTGGAACATGGTCTCCTTTTATTGATTACTTAAAGGGTCAGAACAGTTCAGCACAGGAACCTGACTAGCACCCGGGCTAAAGAATGGATGAAATGCTATATTTAGAAATGTACGAATATATCTCGAATGAAGTTTTCTATTTTAATAAATTTTTCCATTCTTCTTTAACTATCTTTTTTCTTTTTTTTTAATTTATTTTTTGTTTTTTGTTTTTCTTCTCTTTCTTTTCTTTCTTTACTTCATCTTTCTCTTTAGTTCTATTTAGTTTAAAAAAAAAGGCAAAAGGTATTGGAGACAATGTAATAATAATTGACAATATTATCAATTTAAAAATGTAAGACTGTAATGATGTAACTAGGCTGTGTACATATCTCCAATAAAAAAATATTTAAAAAAAAAATAAAAAATAATAAAGTCTAAAGTCTGCGGGCAAATGAGATTAGCTCAGGTGGGGCATTTTGGTCAGCATGGATGAGCTGAAGGGCCTGTTTCCATGCTGTATGATTCTAAATGCTGGAAATACTCATCCTGCCACATCTGTGGGACAAAAACAGAGGTAATGTTTCAAAGAAAAACACCCCAAGGACATGGAGTGTTACCATTTCAGTTCAAATTTTAAGCTGTGGAAGGAACTGCAGATGCTGCTTTACACCGAAGGTGGACACAAGGTGCTGGAATGACTCAGAGGGACAGGCAGCATCTCTGGAGAGAGGGAGTGGGTGACGTTTCGAGTCGAGACACAGTCTGAAGAAGGTTCACCCATTCCTTCTCTCCAGGGATGCTGCCTGCCTAAGTTACTCCAGCATTTTGTGTCTACCCTTCATCAGAGTTGTCTCTTCTTCTTCTTCTTGCATGTGGCGTGCACAGCCTAAAGCTTCAAGAGAGAGCTAGATAGGGCTCTTAAAAATAGCAGAGTCAGGGGATATGGGGAGAAGGCAGGAACGGGGTACTGATTGGGGATGATCAGCCATGATCACATTGAATGGCGGTGCTGGCTTGAAGGGCAGAATGGCCTACTCCTGCACCTATTGTCTATTGTCTATTGTTGTAGGACAACTTGTTCTATTTGATCTTATTTGATTGTGCACGCCGGGTTGATTGCATTCGTCGAAACAGGGCTGACCACGTAAAGGTTGCAATCTTCCATCCAGAGTTGTCTCTGAATATGCATGACCCAAATGAATATGGCTATTCTGATAATGAATCTGGTCTTTACTTTAAAATTTAATACAAAGCCTGTGAATATACTGCAGCATATTTAAATGTTCAACTAATGAATTTTCTAATAGCTTTTATTCTAAAAGTAGCTAAACACACAATAGAAAAACATTTTCAATTTTATTTTTGAAAATTAGATATACCTGTAAATCCTTCAAAATTTAATCTCATCCTTGTCCAGAAAATTGATTACCTGTTAATATTCCAGTCACAAATGTATGAAATAAGCACACAATACTTAAGTACAGATAAGTACCAAGAGCGTGACACAATATCAGCCAACTGCTATTTTTCCCCAAGGTACAAGATGTTCCAAAATAATGTCCTTTATTTTCTTGTTGCTTTTTAGTAATGGTTTCTAATTTACCTGTGCTCAGAAACGTATTTAGTACTATTTCCACAATATTGCAAACTTTTCATGCTCTAGTTCTTGCAAATATGATGCAAATAGATGAGGCTCTCACCATGGTCTCTTCTATACCCCGTGACTCTGCTCTCACTTCCCATCCCCCCACTCGTAACAAGGGCAGAGTCCTCCTTATCCTCACCTTCCACCCCACCAGCCGTCACATACATCAGATAATCCTCTGACATTTTTGCCACCTCCAATGGGTTCCCATCACTAGCCACATCTTCCCATCCCCTCCCCTTCCGGCTTTCCGCAGAGACCGCTCCCGCTGTAACACCCTGGTCAATTCGTCCCTTCCCACCCAAACCACCCTCTCCCCTGGTACTTTCCCTTGCAACCGCAGGAAATGCTACACTTGTCGCTTTACCTCCCCCCTTGACTCCATCCAAGGACCTAAGCAGTCTTTCCAGGTGCGGCAGAGGTTCACCTGCACCTCCTCCAATCTCATCTATTGCATCTGCTGCTCTAGGTGTCAGCTGCTCTATATCGGTGAGTCCAAGTGTAGGCTTGGTGATCGCTTCGCCCAACACCTCCGCTCAGTTCGCAATAACCAACTTGATCTCCAGGTGGCTCAGCACTTAAACTGGTCCTTCCATTCCGAATAGGACCTTTCTGTCCTGGGCCTCCTCCATGGCCAGAGTGAGTCCCACCGCAAATTGGAGGAGCAGCACCTCATATTTCGGTATGAACATTGACTTCTCCAATTTCAGGTAGTGCTTGCTTTCTCCCTCTTTCCCCTCCCTTCCCAGTTCTCCCACAGCCCACTGTCTCCGCCTCTTCCTTTCTTCTTCCCGCCCCCCCCACCCCCACATCAGTCTGAAGAAGGGTCTTGACCCGAAACGTCACCTATTCCTTCACTCCATAGATGCTGCCTCACCCGCTGAGTTTCTCCAACATTTTTGTCTACCTTCGATTTTTCCAGCTTCTGCAGTTCTTTCTTAAACATGATGCAAATAGATGGTGCGTTTTCCTGGTCCACTGGCAATCTGGGCAAATTATTCTTCTAACTCTGCAACAACAGTAATAATGACAAGTGTGACAAAGAAGATTTGAAAACAGCTTGCATTACATTATACTAACAGTGAGAGCTGTTTATCTTTTAAGCTTAGACTGAGGGAATTAGGAAGGGAACAATACTTACTACGATTATAACTTACTAATACTTACCGTCTGAAAAAGGGTCTTGATCCAAAAGTCACCTATTCCTTTTCTCCAGAGATGCTGCCTGACCCGCTGACTTACTCCAGCTTTTTGTGTCTATCTTCGGTTTGAACCCAACATCTGCAGTTCCTTCCTACACAATATTTACTAATTAAGTGATACTAGACTGATTATTCATGAGGGGAAACAACTTCGAAAAAGTTGTCATCATTTCGGGCATTTCTTACACGGTGGCACAACGGTAGAGCTGCTGCCTTACAGAGCTTACAGCGCCATAGACGGGTTGAATCCCGACTACGGGTGCTGTCTGTATGAAGTTTGTACGTTCTCCCTGTAACTGTGTGGGTTTTCTCCGAGATCTTTGGTTTCCTCCCACATTCCAAATACATACAGGCTTGCAGGTTAATTGGCTTGATGTATGTGTAAATTGTCCCTAGTGTGTGTAGGATAGTGTTAGTGTGCGGGGATCACTGGTCGGTGCGGACTCGGTGAGCCGAAGGGCCTGTTTCCGCGCTGTATCTCTAAACTAAACTAAACTAAACTAAATTTCCTTAACCTTAATGGGATAATAATAATAATAATGGATGGGATTTATATAGCGCCTTACTAATACTCAAGGCGCTTTACATCGCATTATTCATTCACTCCTCAGTCACACTCGGTGGTGGTGAGCTACTTCTGTAGCCACAGCTGCCCTGGGGCAGACTGACGGAAGCGTGGCTGCTAATCTGCGCCTATGGCCCCTCCGACCACCACCAATCACTCACACACATTCACACACATTCACACGCAGGCAAAGGTGGGTGAAGTGTCTTGCCCAAGGACACAACGACAGTATGCACTCCAAGCGGGGTTCGAACCGGCTACCTTCCGGTTGCCAGCTGAACACTTAGCCCAATGCGCCACTTGTGCATAATTTTCAACCCCCACCCAAACCCCCACCCTAATTGCAAGCTAAAGACAGACCCAATGTTATCAGGAGCAAATTGTGGGCATTGACCCTGGAAATTATCAGGAATTTGCATCCATTAAAACATTGTAACCCAGAATGAATTATCCAATGAATCTGCTTTTGAATGATTTCATCTGAAAATTAAATACTTTATAAAAACATTGGGGTAGACGTTTGTTCTTCGTTATATGTGCAAAATACATCATAGATTAAAATAGGTGATTCAAACTCTGCTTCCAAAATATAATCCCAATGAAGTCATAGAGTTATAAAGCCATGGAGTCATAGAGTTTTACAATGTGGAAACAGGCCCTTTGGCCCAACTTGCCCACACGGGTCAACATGTCCCATCTACACTAGTCCCACCTACCTGCGTTTGGCCCAAAATCCCTCTAAACCTGTTGTACCTGTCTAAATGTTTTTTAGACATTGTGATAGTATCAGCCACAACTACCTCATCTGACAGCTCATTCCATACAGCTACCACCCTTTGCATGAAAAAGTTACCCCTCAGATTCTTATTAAATTCCCCCCCCCTCACCTTAAGCCTATGTCCTCTGGTTTTTGATTCCCCTACTCTGGGCAAGAGACTTTGAGTATCTCCCCGATCTATTTCTCTCATGATTTTATACACTTCTATAAGATCATCCCTTCATCCTCCTATGCTCCAAGGGATTGAGTCCCAGCTTGCACAACCTCTCTCCAAAATTTAGGCCGTCGAGTCATGGCAACATCCTCATAAATCTTCTCTGCACACTTTCCAGCTTGATAACATCTTTCCAATAACATGGAACCTAAAACTGAACACAATACTCTAAATGCGACCTCACTAACATCTTATACAACTGCAACATATCCTCCCAACCTCTATACTCAATACTTTGATTGATGAAGGCCAATGTGCCAAAAGCCTTTTTTTTACCACCCTTCCTACATGTGATGCCACTTTCAATGAATTATGTACCTATATTCCTAAATCCCTCTGCTCTACAACAGTTGGGTTTTAAAAATTGCAAGTTCTTCTTCCTCGTGTCCGGCCATCTTCTATATCACGTCTTTCCGGTCGGTCAGTGACGGTTGACGGTCGGTGGTTGCAGAATTGGCTACTTCAGTCAGTCACTGTGTTACAGTTTCTGTCGTCAGCATTGCCCGGGATGCGCCACGT
The DNA here is from genome assembly GCA_038087875.1 of Malacoraja senta. Lineage (NCBI taxonomy): Eukaryota > Metazoa > Chordata > Chondrichthyes > Rajiformes > Rajidae > Malacoraja > Malacoraja senta. The sequence continues at coordinate 120,174,761 of CM075977.1, forward strand.
GGAGGCTTCTGCTTGCAATTGCAAGTTAATGCATATTATAGAGGATAATAAAATAATAAATCATTTATTTTATATTTTTAAATGCACTATTTGTACTTTTTGGAAACAGCACAACAAAAATTAAAATCACACTTTAGCTGCTAAATGTGTTTGCTATTCTAGATACAGGGAAAATCACAGCATCTTTTTTCTTGCACAGTGCACTTTGAAAGCACACAGATATCTATTTTTACACAGTCAATAATTTGATGACAACCATGTGTTTATGCTATTTGGGACCCCCCACTATCCTGTACAAATTGAATTTCTTTCCTCAATTTTACTAGAATAAATTTAGACGTTATTTCCAGAAAGAAATTCAGTAGCAATGGACAGCAGCATGGAACTTGGAAAATGCAAAAAACATATTTGATCCATCGAAGGCCACCGGAGAAGTATGTGCTCAGGCTTCATTACCATGGCCAGTGTTAATGACATCCTTGCTTGCCTTAGCACAGATGTGTGCATCAATGTTGAGGAATGAACTGCAAATGCTGGTTTAAACCGAAGATCGATACAAAAAGTTGGAGTAACTCAGCGGGTCAGGCAGCATCTCCGGAGAAAAGGAATAAACAATGTTTCGGGTCGAGACACTTCTTCAGAGTGAGAGTCGGGCAAAAGGGAGATGAGAGATATGGATGGTAATATAGCGAGATATAGAACAAATGAATGAAAGATATGTAAAAAATCAATTATCTGCAGCGGTCAGCACCAGTCAAATCTGAACTGGATCTAGGGGAGATGATATGTGCTGCAAATGATGTTGGAAGTAATTTCAAAGGTGGTTTAACTCTGCTGAAAGAGGTGGCTGATCACAAACCTATGTGATTCCTATGCATGTCAAACGCTTTAAGTGATTTTTGGTCTGCTTTTACCCAAAATAACATAATTTGAACTCAAATGTTAAAATATTTGGATATAGCTATTTTTCAACCTGTAAAGCATTTTTTTTAATCCCTCTGGAATATAATCACATCAGATGATTCAAGCAGGTACCTTTCCTTCAAAATAGAGTGGAGGACCAATTTCAATGAATCACTTTTCTTTTCAGCTCAGCTTGACAGCTTTACTTAACATCCCTTTTCAAAGTTTCATAATTAAGCATATATAAAACAATGGATTGGAAATAAACCAAGATAAACATTCAAATGATTGACATGCATCCAAGTAGTGTCTCTGTAAGATGTTGAAATATCTCAGAACAATTACATTTTATTTCAATATGACATTGATACACAATATTAGGTATAAATGCACTGCAGATATTTTCATTGCATTTATTGCATACATTTATTGCCAAGCCTTTGGCATCATTTTATTTTAATTTAACATATTTTAAATTCTAACCAGTGCTAGATGATAAGCTTGGTGCTATTTCCACCCATCCAGGTTTCTGATGCACTCTCACAGTTCTGCTCATATTTGTCCCAAAGTAGCAGGGAATTCAGATCTGATTTCTTCAACACTTTTGGTCATTATTGAGGTGCCATTTATTTCCATCCTCACTGACACCCCATCCTTTTTATGTGTTTGAAAATCAATCTGAAATAAAAACTGGAAATGGTGGAAATGCTCTGGGACCATTTCTGGAGAGTTAATCTTGCAGGTCAATGATTTTTAATCAGTGACTTCAAAAAGTGTGAAATCAGACATGTTTTAAGATGCAGCAAATAGGGATGATTGAAGAGTTAAAATATAGAGGGAAGATCAAGGGGGACAGAATGACAGATGTACTAAGGGACAGAGGACCTAGGGTGACGGAGGAACTGCAGGAAATTCACATTAGTCAGGAAATAGTGATGGGTGGACTGACGGCTGATAAATCACCAGGGCCTGATGGTCTGCATTCCAGGGTACTAAAAGAGGTGGCTCTAGAAATCGTGGACGTATTGATGATCATTTTCCAGTGTTCTATAGATTCAGGATCAGTTCGTGTGGATTGGAGGGTAGCTAATGTTATCTCACTTTTCAAGAAAGGAGGGAGAGAGAAATCAGGGAATTATAGACCAGTTAGCCTGACATCGGTGGTGGGGAAGATGCTGGAGTCAATTATCAAAAATGTAATAGCGGCGCATTTGGATAGCAGTAACAGGATCGGTCCAAGTCAGCAAGGGGAAATCATGCTTGACTAATCTTCTGGAATTTTTTGAGGATGTAACAAGTAAAATGGACAAGGGAGAGCCAGTGGATGTAGTGTATCTGTACTTTCAGAAAGCCTTTGATAAGGTCCCACACAGGAGATTAGTGGGCAAAATTAGAGCACATGGTATTGGGGGTAGGGTATTGACATGGATAGAAAATTGGTTGGCATACAGGAAAAAATGAGCTTAACGGGTCCCTTTCAGGATGGCAGGCAGTGACTAGTAGGGTGCCGCAAGGCTCGGTGCTGGGACCGCAGCGATTTACAATATACATTAATGATTTAGATGAAGGAATTAAAAGTAACATTAGCAAATTTGCAGATGACACAAAGCTGGGTTGCAGTGTGAACTGTGAAGAGGATGCTATGAGGATGCAGAGTGACTTGGACAGGTTGGGTGAGTGGGCAGATGCCCTATAATGTGGATAAGTGTGAGGTTATCCACTTTGGAGGCAAGAACGGGAAGACAGATTATTATCTGAATGGTGTCAGGTTAGGAAAAGGGGAAGTACAGCGAGACCTGGGTGTCCTAGTACATCAGTCACTGAAAGTAAGCATTCAGGTACAACAGGCAGTGAAGAAAGCTAATGGCATGTTGGCCTTCATAACGAGAGGAGTTGAGTATAGGAGTAAAGAGGTCCTTCTGCAGTTGTACAGGGCCCTGGTGAGACCACAACTGGAGCATTGTGTGCAGTTTTAGTCTCCTAATTTGAGGAAGGTTATTCTTGCTATTGAGGGAGTGCAGCGTAGGTTCACAAGGTTAATTCACGGGATGGCGGGACTGTCATATGATGAAAGAATGGAGCGACTGGGCTTTTATTCACTGGACTTTAGCAGGATGAGAGGGAATCTTATAGAAATATATAAAATGATTGAAGGTTTGGACACGCTAGTTGCTGGAAACATGTTCCCGATGTCGGGGGAGTCCAGAACCAAGGGCCACAGTTTAAGAATAAGTGGTAGGCCATTTTGAACTGAGATGAGGAAAAACTTTTTCACACAGAGAGTTGTGAATTTGTGGAAGTCTCTGCCTCAGAAGGCAGTGGAGGCCGATTCACTGGATGCATTCAAAAGAGAGTTAGATAGAGCTCTTAGGGCTGGCGGAATCAAGAGGTATCGGAAGGCAGGAGCGGGGTACTGATTGTGGATGATCAGCCATGATCACATTGAATGGTGGTGCTGGCTCGAAGGGCCAAATGGTCTACTCCTGCACCTATTGTCTATTTATCTATGTATCTATGACACAAAGGGTGGGGCTAGTGAAGCCCCTTGTTCACAGCAATCAGTCCAGAGGAGATAATAAATACAGGAGAGTACATGAGAATGAGAGAGTACAACAACCCTGGAATCGTGAGATGCAGAAATTCGCTGTAAAATAAAACCAAAGAATTTCTGCAAAGAGGAAAAAAAACAAGTTAACATTACAGGTTGATGACCTTTCATCAGACTTGAAATAAACTGGATAGTTAAATAATTTGAAATAGTTAAATTCATTGTTAAGTCTAGAGGGCTATCTGTGTTGAAATGCTTCCAGAACCATATCTCTTTCCTTAATAAATATTTATAGATCTGACTTATTTCATGTGGTAAAAGTCTGACACAAACTGTAGCGATAGCATCAGCCATAAGTAGTAGATCTGTCATAATTTCTTAGATAACAGGCTGTTGAAACCAATATGATTGTTGTCACTGGTGGTAATGCAACATTATGCCCACTAAATTGGGATGACACAGTACAGTAGGTTTCATTTTTAATTATGTGCTAGCTATCATTTTTAGGGGGCTAGATTTCAGCACAGTGGGATTACTGTGGCCCTTGTCATACAACATACAATTTATTTTTAAAAACTCAGGATGCAAATAATCATTTCATGCAAGATGTGTGAGGTATAGCTTTGCAACTAAATTTTTACATTTAAGATAATTTTTTGATTGCTTTTTCTATTCAATTTAACAGACTGTTGAAATTCTTTCACAGAAGAGCAAAGGTTTTCTTGAAGACTGGAATCCAAGGTGTGCACAGCAGAGACACAAAATGCAGGAATAACTCAGTGGGACAGGCAGCATATTCTTCAGACAGAGGAGTCGGGAGAGAGAGACAGAGATAAGGAAGGGTAAGGTGTGAAAACGAGACATCAAAGGAGATGTAGATCAAGGAAAATCTAGAATGACCACCAGGCAGTCTGTTTGTTTTTTCATCTTTTTGTTATTTTTAGCATCCGTTAAGAGTTTGTTTTAATTTACTTTGGTTTATTTTATGTGGGGGGGTGGGGGGATCGGGGGAAACTTTTTTTCAAGTTCTTACCTTCCCGGAGATGTGATTGATTTTCGGATCACATTCTCCGGGCTCTGCGGCCTACCATCGCTGGAGCTGGGAGCCGCCTCAGACTGTCGTGAGCCCCACCACAGGGCGCGAACTTAACATTGGATCCGATCCCTTGCCTGGGATCGCTCCCACCGCGGCCTGAGGACTTACCATCAAGGGCTCGCAGTCTCAGGAGAGGCTAGCTGGGAGCTCCAACGCCGCAGAAGGTTCAACCAGCCCCGAGGTTTGATCGCCCGGCGCGGGGGAGCTGACATCCCCCCGGTGCGGGAGCTGAATGCCTTGACGCCGAGGTCCCGAATGCCACCAGCTACGGGAGTCAAGACCGTCCCAACAATGGGGGCTCGAGGCCCCCGACCGAGGAAGAACAAAAGGAAGGCCTTGAACTTTATTTCGCCTTCCATCACAGTGAGGAATGTGTAGGAGTCACTGTGGTTGATGTTCATGTTAAAATGTGTTTTTGAGTCTGTTGCTTTTAATTGTATGACTGACCTGGCCAGTGAAATTCCTCGTATGTTGCAAAACATACTTGGCGAATAAAGTGTGATTCTGATTCTGATTCTGATTCTGATTCTGATCATTGTTAGCTAGAAGATGACAACGAAGCGTACACATCAGAATTGCTCGTACTCAAATCACAGGATATGGAAGTACAGCAGGAAGTGGAATTAAGGTAGAAGTTCCGACGTGATCTTATGAAGGCCCTATGCCAATTCTGCCTTCAGACGTTTTTTATGCTCTGGTCTGAACTCTCAGAGACAGGTTAAAAAACCGATGACATGAATGCCTTTTTATATTTAATATAAAGAAAAGTTGACGCTATATTTTTTTGAGAATACATGTACACTGGATGAATTTCACTTATCAAGTCAAGAGTGTTTAATTGTCATATGTACTGACACTGGAACAATGAAATTCTTACTTGCAGCAGCATAACAGGCGCGCAAACAGAATACACATATAATAATATATAATAAATTAAAATTCAATAAAATATTAACCCAATAAATTCAGTATATTATTTATTTATTTTGAGGGGAGTGAGGGAATGCTGGCATTTATTGCACATTTTAATTTCCAATTGAGAAGCTGGTGGTGAACTGTATTCTTGAACTATTGCAATAAGTCTGGTGAAAGTTCTTCCCCAATTTTCTTCACCCAACATTTTGAGTGATAGAGTTGATGGGTTAAGGAGGTGCATCCTTTAGGTTTTAACCACTGCTGCCACAGCGTACCAGTGGTGGAGAGTGCTGAACAATCTTATTTCCACAATGGATATGGCAAGGTGAATGTCCTGATAAGATTGCTTCAGTGTTGAGACTATCCAACATTGTAAACTTGTGTCTAATAGTAAGATTAAACGAGAACTTACCAGTTTGAAGTTTGATCTTTATTTTATGAGGAGTTACGATGAGGGATTACGTGAAGAAGGCCGTCAGCACGCATGCGCGTCAATCTTCAAAGCAGCGGTGTGAAATCACAGATAACAAAAGTTTACGTAAACATAGTAAGATTTGGAGAGAAACTAGAACTACCAGCTGATCTTTTTATGAGGAGGGTTGGGAGCGGAGGGCACGTAATCCCTCATCGTAACTCCTCATAAAATAAAGATCAAACTTCAAACTGGTAAGTTCTCGTTTAATCTTACTATTTTACTTCGGAGTCACGTGAGTGACTACGTGAAGATTTTGAAGCTCTGTGATTTCATGCCGTGGAAACGAGTCCATGCGTCACACACTACATCAATTGACCAGGGATGAGTGAACATTAATAATGCTATCAGACATGACATAGATTTAGACATGCTGATGCTTTTAATGAACAAAATGACAATAGTAACCCCTCTGTCCGGGAGGAAACTATAAACAGAACTAAAAAATAGAGTTGGGTAAATACCCTAGGTCTGGCAATGGGTTGTTATAAAAAATGTTTGAAAAGATCGTTCGTTTGACCATCCTGCAGTTGCTAGGATGTGGTACAGTGGAACATCTGCTGAAAACTGTTGCAGCCCTGGTGGAGTGAGATTTGAAAATGTTAGAGTTCACTCCTGCACAAGCCAGAACTCATTTAACCACCTGGAAATGAACTGATACCTTCTTATGAGGTTTTTGTAATTAACAAACATTGCTAGATCAGTGCCCCTAAGGGTCTAGTGACCTTCACGTATTGTAGTAGATGTGATCACACATAATCGAAGGTTCATGGGGCATGTCCAAAATTTAGTTTGAGACCTAATGCCCCTGGTCCGCTCCGCTTGACTAAGTCATGAACATAAATTGTTATTTTATCTGCAGATGTAACCATCCTGTCTAGTCGCAGCTTCCCTGCAATCTGCAGTGAGCACGTCCATGGGTTGGCCTCACAATCCGAGCTGCAAGAAACACTCCTTTTAGGGTCTGTAAGTCAATGAATTGATTTTATCATGCATTGGATGGTTGCCCGAGTCACGGGCTGAACCAGCAATTCTATGTTAGAAATAACCATATAAGATTCTATTATCATTCACAATATCAGCGGGAATCATGGCTGCATAGGCCAGTCACTACAAAAATGACTGAAGCGGGATATTGCTGACAATTATGCAACCCGACTGATGAGGCAAAATGGAGGATATAGCTCCCCAGTGTGGCGAGAATGCATCTATCGCTACTGCCATGCCACATATTATATATTATTTATTTATTTATTATAATTTATTTATTTACTGCAACTGGTGAATGAGCCTGGATGCAAACACTCGATCTAGTGTTCCATGAGCCACTAAGTCATTAATACTTAGTGATCCAACAATCATTCTGTTTTGGTATAGATTTTATGTGATGAAACACCAGAGCCAAATGAGGTTAGGTAAACTATGACTTGATTGCACCCATGTGATTAACATATGATACTACCAAGTGTATCAACTTGGACGAGCATGCAGATTATACATTTTCGCACAAAATATTTAACCCATAGAATGCACATAGTGTCTATAGGTAGTTGATACCCTATAACTGAAGAATTGGTAACTCATGCAAATCCTATCACCTCTGCAACTAGAGATGGTATTAGTAATATCCCATCTTTGAGCACTAACATCAGTTTGTAACGTAACTGAAGATTCTCTGACGAAAGTTAGTGGAGCAATGCTGAATACTGTTCGTCCACCATAGTGAAATATCATGGAAGTGAATAATGAGACCTACTTACCTGTGTCTCTAACTCCAGGTCTCCTTACCTTTGCTGGAGTTCTAGCGAAATTTATTCGCAGACTCTGTCCATGTTGTAATCTCCATTAGATCGCTGATGCTGCTGACCAACTTTTCTTGTAGTGGCTAGTCCGTCTCTGACGGAGCAGCAATATTAGAGGCAAATGCACTTCCCCTCATGCGATTGTCGTGCATTATGCGTTAAGCATGGGACCCCGGCACATAGTCATATTCGGGTTCCTGTTTGGAGTTAATCCATACTAACCTTAGACACTCTTTTTGGAGTGGGCGTAATTGCACCTGAACCAGGTGTCACCATCCGTATACCTCAATTTGTCTGTGCATGCCTTGTATCAAGCATGTTTAGCGACATCATCTCCCATGGTCTTATAATATATATGGCTCCATCTTCACCCTTTACACATCCGAATGGGAGGGCTTATGCAACCTGAACCAGGAGCTGCCTCAGGCATGTGTGCATGTATTTTAGCACCATCTCTATCACTGCGCTCAACCGAGTGAGAGGAATGGCAACCCTGAACCAGGCGTTGTTTCAGGCACATGTGCATGCTCCTGTAGCACCTCTCTACCATTCCAAGCTGCTGCCTGACATGCCTTAAGATGGAACGTTCTTTGACTGCGACGAGTCGCAATCTTGTCTGACGTAGATGCCCAAGACTTGGCACTCTGTAATGATGTGACGTGAGGTCAAAGATGTTTACTAAGCTCCAGGTTTTCTGCCATAGGCTGGAAGCCAACTTTTCCTTGCAGCGGCTCTGTTTACGTGGATATCGCAATCCTTAATGTCACGGCAGAATTCTGACCTTACGCATGCACTCCAGTATGTTTCACGGACATACTTCTGAATTTGGAGTCAGTTATACACTGAATGCCTACGCTCCTCTCCTCAGAGAAGGAGATATAATGCAGCCCTGCAACAGGCGTGCTGCAGGTGTCACGCAGCTGGCGTGTCGTGGAAAATTCCCTCACGACATACCATCAAACTGTGACTGCCTAGCTCCCCTCCTCAGAGAGGGAGATATATTGCAGCCCTGTACCAGGCGCTGCCGCGGGCCCCCGAGACCCGTGCTGATATTACTCCCTTGTTTGGAATATCAGGTGGAGCATCTCCTCATGAGATGCTCTATCTGGCAGAGAAAAACAGGTAAAGATGCTCCCACTGCAGGAGGTGAATACTCCTGGCCGGATTAGATTAAGGTTTAACCGGCCTGTCGAGCCGGTAATTCCTACGGAGCCTGGATTCCCCGTGGCTTCCGCAGCCGGCGGTTACCATGGCCGGGTTGCCCACGAGCCGAGTTTTACTTCGCGGAGCCGGGTTTCCCCGCGGCCTCCGTTTCCGGGTTTCCCCCGAGCTGAGTTAACTTCGCGGAGCCGGGATTTCCCGCGGCCTCCGCTTCCGGGTTTCCCCCGAGCTGAGTTAACTTCGCGGAGCCGGGATTTCCCGCGGCCTCCGCTTCCGGGTTTCCCCGATTAGGTTCCTCTTGCAGAGCCGGGAAGTTCCTGGAACGACATCCAGCAGGAACTCTGTAGAGAGCTTCCTGCCAGGTAACACACAACCTGAAAAAATAAGTTTTAAAACTTACCTTGAGGTTTGAAACTTACCGCTGGTGGAGCAGCGCGCCAGCCAGCCGGTCGCGGCGCCATGCGTCAGACCAATTGACGTGCATGCGTGCTGACGGCCTTCTTCACGTAGTCACTCACGTGACTCCGAAGTAAAATGATTCAGTAGCTGTCTAAATCAGAAGCTTGGGAGTCAGCATGGATTGGGGTATATGTTGGTAGTAAAGTGAGTTGCTTTGTCCTCAATGGCGATGTGTTTCTAAAATATTGTTGAGGCTGCACTTACCCATATAAATAGAGACTGGTTCATCACAGTCCTGACTTGTAGAAAAGCTTTCAGGAGGTGTACCACTTGCCATAGATTATGCAGCTTGTCGGTACACTATTGATGTGACTTGTACAGTGAGATTCTGATCAAAGGCAACCCCTAGGATATTGATGATAGTGTACACAGCCACTGAATGTTACCGAAGGAACTGCAGATACTGGTTTAAACCAAAGACACAAAATGCTGGACTAACTCAGCGGGACAGGCAGCATCTCTGGAGAGAAGGAATGGGTGACCTTTTGGGTCTGAAGAACAGTCTCGACCCGAAACATCAACGATTCCTTCTCTCCAAAGATGTTGCCTGTCCCGCTGAGTTACTCCAGCGTTTTCTGTCTATCACTGAGTGTTACCATTGAGGCAATATATCATTAGGCTCAACTTCACAATAATGGGTGGTCTCACCACAGTGGCAACTTTATTGGGGCATTCATCATGCTGTCCCATTGTGGAAATAGGATTTCTGAGCACAACCAGCACTCTCGTAATGAACTCAAACTTTCAACTATTTGTTTCTCAGATGAGAAAATATACAAATAGTGGTGGCATTTTGTTTCTCTGATGTGTATAACCCAAAGCATGTTTTAATAGTCAGGGTCTAATCCGTCTTTACTACAGACAAAATATGGAAGAGACTGCGTAATACATAGAAATTTGCCAAGAGTAGGAAAACATACTACATGTAACATTGTTGCCTTGTACAATCTCATTGGCAGGATAATAATTTATAGAACTTCACTCAGCACCTTCAATTATATTATACTGGTTGACAACCGATCAATGGTTTTACTTGCAGATACATTTAATATTGCTAATACTAGAATAATGTGAAAAAAATGGATTTGTTCTCAATCCATTGCCATAAGTTTACTGAAGATGAGGCAAAAGCCAAAAGCCTCATTCATTTGGATGCTTAGGATACAAGGGGTCCCAACAACTGTGGCTTCTGTCCTCTGTAGCCTTTTCAGATACTGATGGATTGTGGCGTATTTCCTGTCATTATCATTATTATTCATTTCCTCCAGCTAACCATATTTAAATTGTTGGTGACTATTTTCTCGAAAGAAAATTCAGTCGGAATTTCAGACAATCTCTCTGAACTTTGTCTTTGGTTCCAAACTCCAGCACATGGAAGGAAGTGCATAAAAAACAGGGCCTGTGAACTTCCTATCAAATGGGTCCACATACAGTTATTACTCACAATTTATTTTGATTCAGTCGCAGGAAGTGCGACATATTTATCAGCAATTTTGTTTCCCTTTTTTCTCTATCCTCTTTTTCATTTTTCTGGATGGGGTTAGGATCACAACTATCTCCTTTCCTGTGCCTTGAAATAATTTTGTGGTGACTGTTGATGAATATTGTATCAAAACTTGAAAACCTTCTCATCCACATCACACTTAACTAGGTCGCTTTTCAATAGAGATCTGAGGATGAGCATTGTGTCTGTCCAGCGTCACTGAGATTGATTGTTTTGCCTCTTGCTGCTGTGTCAGTTAAGAACAGCAGTGGGGAATTGGTCTCTTGCTGTTATTCAATCTCTATCCACTGATCCATTTATCCAATTTGTCAGTGTTTACAAGTCGAACACTTTTAAAGTTATTACTCAGTATAATCTAGTTACTTTCTCAAGTAAAGTAGTCCATGAATTGATGTGTGCGTGTGTGCTTCATGTAGGTGTGTGCGTGTGCACCGTGGGATGTGTCTGCGTCTTTGTGTCCACTTGTATGTGTGAGCATTTGGGTGTTTATATGTACTTGTGAGCATGTGTGTCCTTGTGTCTAAAGAAGGGTCTCGACCCATAACCTCACCCATTGAGTCTTAAGAAGGGTCTCGACCTGTAACGTCACCCATTCCCTCTCTCCAGAGATGCTGCCTGTCCCACTCAGTTACTCCAGCATTTTGTATCTATCTTTGGTATAAACCAGCATCTGCAGTTCCTTCCTACACATTGTGTGTCCTTGTGTTCAGGTCTGTTTGTGGCAGGTTGAGGGAGTGGTGAAAGAATACCAATTTTTCTATTAATCCCGTATTAATTGGAGGTTGTTAATATATTGTTTTCATTCTAGTGAAAAGAAGGGTTCTAGTATGAAGAAGGATCATACTAGACCCATTCCTTCTCTCCAAAGATGCTGCCTGTCCCGCTGAGTTACTCCAGCTTTTTGTGTCTATCTTTTGTTTTCATTTTCAGGTTTAGTCTTTGTACCGAGGTACGGTGAAAAGCTGTGTTTTTGCATGGTACCCAATCAAATCAGCTGATGCTATATATAAATATAATCAAGTCAAACTCAAGGGAAAGATATTGGGTGCATAATACTATTCTCAACATTGTAATACATCAGTTCAATAGACAAAGTCCAATGTCCACAATGGGGTACTATTGAATCAGACAGTACCCTAAATTACGTGACAACATTCAGAAGCCTTAGAACAGAGGAGAAGAACCTGTCTGGTGGTGCCCGCTTTCAAACTTTTGTACATTCTGGCAGACAGGAGTATGGAGAAGAAAGAGATTGGGGTCAATGTTTGATTACATTGACTGCTTTTGTGAAGCAGCATGAGGTTTAGATGGAGTCAATGGTGGAAAGTCTGGTGTGTGTGATGAACTGGGCTACAACTACAACTCTCTACATCTACAGTTTCTTACAGTCTTGGGAAAAACTGCGATCCAATCAAGCTGGGTTGCAACCTGACAATGTGCTTTCTATGGTACATTTGTAGAGGTTTGAATGACAGAACTCCAAAGAACTTGAAGCTCTCAACCATTTCCACGTAAGCACCATTGATGCCGATTGGGGCAGGCGGCGTGCTGATTGTATTTTGGCAGCACGTTTGTTCTGGTTGGCCTTATTGAAGTGCCGGGCTATTAAGAACAAGGCCCACGGGTACTTTCAGAGTAATTGGTGATGGGGTGCAGTTCCTCAAGTGCAAGCTCAGCATGGGCCGAGATGGGATGTGAACTGCTGTCAAGATAATGGAAGTGAATTCCTATGGCAGTTAATGGGGACAACACTATTCCTGTTTTGGACAGCAGGAGCTCACAGGGACCACAACGTCTGAGCACCATACAGAGTTATAGACAATAGACTCCCACAATAGAGGTTTGAATGACAGAACTCCAAAGAACTTGAAACTCTCAAACATTTCCACGTAAGAAACTCCCACGCCCTGCCCGACTGAGCCTCCAACCTCATCGTTCCCCAGCCCCGCACGGCGTGATTTTACCTTCTCCCCAAAATCCACAAACCTGACTGTCCCGGTAGACCCATTGTCTCTGCCTGTTCGTGCCCCACCGAACTCATTTCCACCTACCTTGACTCCATCCTATGCCCCTTGGTTAAATCCCTCCCTACCTATGTTCAAGACACCTCAGACACTCTCCGTCGTCTCTGCGCATTCCATTCTCTAGGCCCTCACCCCCTCATCTTCACCATGGACGTCCAGTCACTCTACACCTCCATCCCCCACCAGGATGGTCTCAAAGCCCTCCGGTTCTTCCTCGACCAGAGAAGCAACCTATACCTGGCCACTGATACTCTCCTCCGCCTAGCGGAGTTGGTCCTTACCCTCAATAACTTCTTGTTTAACTCCTCCCATTTCCTCCAAATACAAGGCGTAGCTATGGGCACACGCATGGGCCCCAGCTACGCCTGCCTCTTTGTCGGGTACGTCGAACAATCCTTGTTCGATACGTACCGGGGCCACATCCCCAACCTTTACCTCCGCTACATCGATGACTGCTTTGGTGCCACCTCCTGCACCCACACACAACTGACTGACTTCATCCACTTCACCACCAACTTCCATCCGGCAGTCTACACCGCATCTGCTCCCAGGATGAGGCGTTCCACACCAGGGCATCCGAAATGTCCTCATTCTTCAGGGAAAGGGGGTTCCCCTCCTCCACCATAGATGAGGCTCGCACCAGGGTCTCTTCCATACCCCGCAACACTGTTCTCTCTCCCCATCCCCCCACTCACAACAAGGGCAGAGTCCCCCTAGTCCTCACCTTTCACCCCACCAGCCGTCACATACAACAAGTAATCCTCCGTCAGTTTCGCCACCTCCAACGTGACCCCACCACTCGCCACATCTTCCCATCTCCCCCCATGTCTGCTTTCTGCAAAGACCACTCCCTCCGTAACTCCCTTGTCAATTCTTCCCTTCCCTCTCGTACTGCCCCCTCCCCGGGCACTTTCCCTTGCAACCGCAAGAGATGCTACACTTGTCGCTTTACCTCCCCACTCGACTCCATTCAAGGACCCAAGCAGTCGTTCCAGGTGCGACAGAGGTTCACCTGCATCTCCTCCAACCTCATCTATTGCATTCGCTGCTCTAGATGCCAGCTGATCTACATCGGTGAGAACAAGCGGAGACCGTTTCGCCGAACACCTCCGCTCAGTCCGCATTAACCAACCTGACCTCCCGGTGGTTCAGCACTTCAACTCCCCCTCCCACTCCATATCCGACCTCTCTGTCCTGGGTCTCCTCCATGGCCAGAGCGAGCAACACCGGAAATTGGAGGAACAGCACCTCATATTCCGCTTGGGAAGTCTGCATCCTGGGGGCATGAACATTGAATTCTCCCAATTTTGTTAGCCCTTGCTGTCTCCTCCCCTTCCTATCTCTCCTCAGCCCACGGGCTCTTCCTCCTCCTTTTTCCTTTCTTCTCCCCGCCCCCACCCCCCTCCACCCACCCCCTATCAGTCTGAAGAAGGGTTTCGGCCTGAAACGTTGCCTATTTCCTTCGCTCCATAGATGCTGCTGCACCCGCTGAGTTTCTCCAGCATTTTTGTGTACCTATAGACAATAGACAATGGACAATAGACAATAGGTGCTGTAGTAGGCCATTCGGCCCTTCGAGCAAACACCGCCATCCAATGTGATCATGGCTAATCATCCCCAATCAGTACCCCGTTCCTGCCTTCTCCCCATATCCCAACTCCGCTATCTTAAGAGCCCTATCTAGCGCTCTCTTAAAAGTATCCAGAGAACCGGCCTCCACGCCTTATGAGGCAGAGAATTTCACAGACTCACAACTCTGTGAGAGAAAGTGTTTCCTCATCTCCGTTCTAAATGGCTTACCGCTTATTCTTAAACTGTGGCCCCTGGTTCTAGACTCTCCCACTAGTGGAAACATCCTCTCCACATCCACTCTATCCAGGCCTTTCACTATTCGGTAAGTTTCCCTCATCATCCTTTTAAACCTTAGTGAGTACAGACCCAGTGCCATCAAACGCTCATCATATGTTAACCCAATCATTCCTGGGACAATTCTCGTAAACCTCCTCTGGTTCCTCTTCACCGCCAGCACATCCTTTCTCAGATATGGGACCCAAAACTGCTCACAATATCCTAATTGCAGTCTGACGAGTGCCTTATAAAGCCTCAGCATTACATCCCTCTTTTTATATTCTTTTTAAAATTCTATATACTCTATGTTTTATATTCTTCCCCCTTATCAACCTCTCCCTATAGTTCAGGCCCTCAATTCCTGGCAACATCCTCGATAAAAGATTCCTGGCCCACCTCAACTCCACCAAGCACCTTAAATTAGCCCGCCTCCAGGCCGCTCCCGCCGCCGACTCTCCGCGACTCGACCGCCCGCAGGCTCCGGGCCCCAACTCCGGCCCGCATCGCCTGCCCCAGTCCCGTGACGCCATCTTGTCCACGGGGAGCGCCTCTAGTACTCACCAGGACGCCATCTTGTCCACGGGGAGCGCCTCCAGTACTCACCAGGACGCCGCCTTCACCGACCTCCACGTCGATGCTGCCGCCGACCTTCACCTGCCTACCGATGACGCCCAGCCTCGCCGCTTCTACGGTAACTCAGACTTCCTTCCCCTCGCCGATTCCTCCGAATCTCGCCGCCCCCCGGGACCTCCCAACATCATCGCCGCACCGGGCCCATCCAACATCGCCGTCGCACTGGGCCCGCCGAACATCACAGCCGCACCCGGTCCTCACAACATCGCCGCCGGACCGGGCCCATCCAGCATCGCCGCCGGACCGGACCTACTCTACATGACCTACGGACCGGGGCTCCCCGAACATGGCCGTCGCACCGCACCGCACCCTACTCACCCCGTCGCCTCACCGGGCTGGTCGAACCGCGCCGCCCCACCGACCATCCGCCTACCGGGACCTCCCACGCATCGCCCGTGGACCCCGACTCTACTGCCCACGGACCCGGCCATCGGGTCCGCCGACCCTCGCCACTGCAACGCCCTCCAGCCCCACCGACTCCACTGCCTGAGGACCCCGACCATCGGGTCCGCCGACCCTCGCCACTGCAACGCCCTCCAGCCCCACCGACCCCGACTCCACTGCCCACGGACCCCGACCATTGGGTCCGCCGACCCTCGCCACTGCAACGCCCCCTAGCCCCCCCGACCCTGACTCCACTGCCCGAGGACTCCTACCGTCGGGTCCGCCGACCCTCGCCACTGCACCTCCCTCCAGCAGCCCGCAGCCGTCGCCTCACCTGCAAACTGGACTCTGTACTGGGCCTGAAGCCGCCACGCTGCTCACTCCCACTCTCCGGGGTTTGACTCCACTGGGTCCTAGCGCTATTCTGCCTAACCCTGGTTATCTCAGTGTTAGTTCCACTGATTCTTCCCCATCCCTCTCCAACTATGGGACCACTTCTCTTCCACACCCACACCACAGCCCTCTCACCCCCCCACCCCCTGACCACCCACCACCCCCCCACCACACATCGCCTCGTCCCCATTCCACCCACCTGCCTTCCTCCGGCCCCAACCCCCATCCCTGCCGGGTGTTCACCATCCCCCCCGACCTCCCCCTCTCCGACATCGAACGGTCTGTCCTCAGCAGAGGTCTTACCTTTGTCCTCCTCCATCCCCATCTCAATGAGTTCCGTGCCCTCCATGACTTGGAACGCTTCTACCGTCGCCTCCACCTCACAGCTCACTTCCATGGGAAGGAGTCCTCGCTCCCCACTGATGACCCCTTTTCCCATCTCCAACGCACCCCATCCTCATGGAACCCCCCTCGTAGCCTTCCGGCTTTAGAACTCTTTATTCAAAACTGCCGCCGTGACATCAACCGCCTCAACTTCTCCACTCCCCTGTCTCACTCCAATCTCTCCCCCCCTGAACGCACTGCCATCGACTCACTCCGCAACAACCTAGATTGGGTTATCAAACCCGCCAACAAGGGAGGTGCCGTGGTAGTCTGGCGCGTCAATCTCTACAAAGCTGAGGCCACGCGCCAACTCTCGGACACCTCCTCCTACTTACCCCTGGACCATGACCCCACTGACGAGCACCAGGCCACCATCTCCAGCACCATCACCGACTTCATCCACTCCCACGCCCTGCCCGACCGAGCCTCCAACCTCATCGTTCCCCAGCCCCGCACAGCCCGATTTTACCTTCTCCCCAAAATCCACAAACCTGACTGTCCCGGTAGACCCATTGTCTCTGCCTGTTCGTGCCCCACTGAACTCATCTCCACCTACCTCGACTCCATCCTATCCCCCTTGGTTAAATCCCTCCCTACCTATGTTCAAGACACCTCAGACACTCTCCGTCATCTCCGCGCATTCCACTCTCTAGGCCCTCACCCCCTCATCTTCACCATGGACGTCCAGTCATTGTACACCTCCATCCCCCACCAGGATGGTCTCGAAGCCCTCCGTTTTTTCCTCGACCGTAGAAGCAATCTATACCCGGCCACTGACACCCTCCTCCGCCTAGCGGAGCTGGTCCTTACACTTAATAACTTTTCATTTGACTCCTCCCATTTCCTCCAAATACAAGGCGTAGCTATGGGCACACGCATGGGCCCCAGCTACGCCTGCCTCTTTGTCGGGTACGTAGAACAATTCTTGTTCACTGCGTACCAGGGCCCCATCCCCGACCTCTACCTCCGCTACATCGATGATTGTTTTGGTGCCACATCCTGCACCCACACACAACTGACTGACTTCATCCGCTTCACCACCAACTTCCATCCGGCACTCAAATACACCTGGACCATTTCTGACACTTCCCTACCATTCCTTGACCTCACTATCTCCATCGCAGGTGATAGACTCCTTACCGACATCCACTACAAACCTACCGACTCCCATGGCTATCTGGACTACACTTCTTCCCACCCTGCTTCCTGTAAGGACTCCATCCCCCACTCCCAATTCCTCCGTCTACGCCGCATCTGCTCCCAGGATGAGGCGTTCCACACCAGGGCATCTGAAATGTCCTCATTCTTCAGGGAACGGGGGTTCCCCTCCTCCACCATAGATGAGGCTCGCACCAGGGTCTCTGCCATACCCCGCAACACTGCTCTCTCTCCCCATCCCCCCACTCATAAGGGCAGAGTCCCCCTAGTCCTCACCTTTCACCCCACCAGCCGTCACATACAACAAGTGATCCTCCGTCAGTTTCGCCACCTCCAACGTGACCCCACCACTCGCCACATCTTCCCATCTCCCCCCATGTCTGCCTTCCGCCAAGACCGCTCCCTCCGTAACTCCCTTGTCAATTCTTCCCTTCCCTCCCATACAACCCCCTCCCCTGGTACTTTCCCTTGCAACCGCAAGAGATGCAACACTTGTCCCTTCACCTCCCCCCTCTACTCCATTCAAGGACCCAAGCAGTCGTTCCAGGTGCGACAGAGGTTCACCTGCATCTCCTCCAACCTCATCTATTGCATTCACTGCTCTAGATGCCAGCTGATCTACATCGGTGAGACCACGCGGAGGCTTGGCGATCGTTTCGCCGAACACCTCCGGTCGGTCCGCAATAACCAACCTGAACTCCCGGTGGCTCAGCAGTTCAACTCCCCCTCCCATTCCGTATCTGACCTCTCTGTCCTGGGTCTCCTCCATGGCCACAGCGAGCAACACCGTAAATTGGAGGAAATGCACCTCATATCGCGCTTGGGCAGTCTACATCCTGGGGGCTTGAACATTGAATTCTCCCAATTCTGCTAGCCCTAGCTGTCCCCTCCCCTTCATCAGCCATCTGGTTGTCTCCTCCCCTCCCCCAGCCCTCGGGCTCCTCCTCCGCCTTTTTCCTTTTTTCCTATCTTCTCCCCACCCCCTATCAGTCTGAAGAAGGGTTTCGGCCCGAAACGTTACCTATTTCCTTCGCTCCATAGATGCTGCTGCACCCGCTGAGTTTCTCCAGCATTTTTGTGTACCTGCTTACTTTCATAGACTGATGAACAAGGACCCCCAGATCCCGTTGTACTTCCCCTTTTCCCAACTTGACGCCAATTAGATAGTAATCTGCCTTCCTGTTTTTGCTACCAAAGTGGATAACCTCACATTTATCCACATTAAACTGCATCTGACATGCATCTGCCCACTCGCCCAACCTGTCCAAGTCACCCTGCATTCTCATAGCATCCTCCTCACAGTTCACACTGCCACCCAATGTTACTTTGAATCACTTCATCCAAATCATTGATATATATTGTAAATAGCTGCGGTCCCAGCACCGAGCCTTGCGGTACCCCACTAGTCACTGCCTGCCATTATGAAAGGGACCCGTTAATCCCTACTCTTTGTTTCCTGTCTGCCAAACAATTTTCTATCCATGTCAGCACTCCACCCCCAATACCATGTGCCCTAATTTTACCCACTAATCTCCTATGTGGGACCTTATCAAATGCTTTCTGAAAGTCCAGGTACACTACATCCACTGACTCTCCCTTGTCCATTTTCCTAGTTACATCCTCAAAAAATTCCAGAAGATGTCAAGCATGATTTCCCCTTTGTAAATCCATGCTGACTCGGACCGATTCTGTTACTGCTATCCAAATGTGTGGCTATTTCATCTTTTATAATTGACCCCAGCATCTTTCCCACCACCGATGTCAGGCTAACTGGTCTATAATTCCTTGTTTTCTCTCTCCCGCCTTTCTTAAAAAGTGGGATAACATTAGCTACCCACCAATCCACAGGAACTGATCCTGAGTCTGTAGAACATTGGAAAATTATCACCAATGCATCCACGATTTCTAGAGCCACTTCCTTAAGTACCCTGGGATGCAGACCATCAGGCCCTGGGGATTTATCAGCCTTCAGTCCCATCAGTCTACTCAACACCATTTCCTGCCTAATGTGGATTTCCTTCAGTAGCAAAGAGGTCCTTCTGCAGTTGTATAGGGCCCTGGTGAGACCACACCTGGAGTATTGTGTGCAGTTTTGTTCTCCTAATTTGAGGAAGTACATTCTTGCTATTGAGGGAGTGCAGCGTAGGTTCAGGAGGTTAATTCCCAGGAAGGGCGGGACTGTCATATGATGAAAGAATGGAGCGACTGGGCTTGTATTCACTGGAAATCAGGATGAGAGGGTTAATTATAGAACCATAAAATTATTAAGGGATTGGACACGCTAGATGCAGGAAACATGTTCCCGATGTTGGGGGAGTCTAGAACCAGGGGCCACAGTTTTTCACACAGAGAGTTGTGAATTTGTGGCATTCTCTGCCTCAGAAGGCAGTGGGGGCCAATTCATAGGATGCATTCAAAAGAGAGTAATATCGAGCTCTTAGGGCTAGCAAAATCAAGGTGTATGGGGAGAAGGCAGAAACGGGGTACTGACTGTGGATGATCAGCCATAATCACATTGAATGGCGGTGCTGGCTCGAAGGGCCGAATGGCCTACTCCTGCACCTATTGTCTCTGTATCTATGTATTTTCTTTTCTTTACCATAGCACAGGATACCAGCCTCCCATAAAATAAAATGGTTATAATTAGCTGGAAGGCAATACAACTGAAGTAACACCTTTTTTTAAGAACTACTTGTATCATTTGCATAATTGTCTGCAACACAAATTAATTTAATCAAAATTTCCAGTTATATATTCCATGTGAAATTGAGCCAATTTAGTTATACAAATTCAGTGCAGTTGTCAAAATGATTTTAAGTAAAAATATAATTTTAAGTGGGTACACTCTCAAGTGTAAAATCACAACCTCCCACTTCTCAGCGAATTAATCTTTTCTAATCAGAGCAGAACTCACCACCTCCATGCAACATGCTGACAAGTCACATGTA
Organism: Malacoraja senta; assembly: GCA_038087875.1. Lineage (NCBI taxonomy): Eukaryota > Metazoa > Chordata > Chondrichthyes > Rajiformes > Rajidae > Malacoraja > Malacoraja senta. The sequence continues at coordinate 120,195,393 of CM075977.1, forward strand.
CAACTTTCACTATATTCTGTCCATCTTCACCAACACAAATCTTTGGTATATTTCCATGGAAAGGAGGAACAGAAGCATCACATTTCCTGACTGATGGCCAATGAATTCCACTATAGTGCAGACAATGAGCACAGCAGCTATCCACACTCACACTCTCAGACAGTGACCACACTAGCTAACACAGCTCCAATGGATATAGGGTTAGTGAAAGCTGAAGATAGACACAATAAACTGGAGTAACTCAGCGGATCTCTGGAGAAATGGATAGGTTATAGCGGCACCGGACGTGGTGAATAAAGGTGAGACGTCAGGTCGGTTCAAAGAGTCGTTTATTCAGTGCTGACACGTTAGGTTGGTGCCGACTATCATAACAGTGTTGCTGTAGCTGAGCGAGGTTGCTCCCTCGGGCTCAGCTACCGGTTGAACACCTGGTGGTCTCGAGGTGAGATGACCTTAAGTACCAGGACACTCCCTCTAGCCCATGACGTCACGTGCCCGCCCTCGTACTTCCTGACGAGGGTTCGAGCATAAGTGGCCCGTGTATAGGCTGCCGCCACAGGACTCCCCCCAGAACCGGAGGAAGGAATAGCATGGTCGAGGGCGGCTACTGCATGTGGGTCTGGGACACCCCGGGCATGGGTCGGGACGGAGGGCCCATGGGCGCAGTAATGCTCTGCGTGGGCGATCCCGAGGTACCGAGGGGTGCGAGGGGACCGATGCAGAAACCGCTGGACAGAAGAGACACAGTCGCATCTCCTCGACCAGCTAAGGGAGAGTGTCCTGTGAAATACGGCCCCCAGCAATGGCTGGGAGACGTCGGCATCAATGAGGGGAAAAATAAAAATAAAATAAACAAACCAATTTCTGAACCGGGCGTTGAGATGCAGTGAACACAAAAGGAACAGTAACAACACAAATTACAGTGCAATCAGTGTCCAATGTTCAAATTGTCCAGTGTTCATAGTGCAGGATAGGAAAGCTGTGCAGCGTTGCAGTGACAGCCTCCGACGTGACGGTGGCGCTGTTGCTGGTAGTCAGGCTGCAGGGACGACATCCAGCTGGAAGGTGGCGCTGTGGACGGCGGTGAGGCTGCAGTGACGGCATCCGGCCGGAAGGTGGCGCTGTGGATGGCGGTCAGGTGAGTTCGATTTTCTCAGTGGCCATTTTTGTAGTCGGGGCGGCCGCTTGTTCAGGAGGCCGCGGCGGCCATTTTCCCGGCCGGCTGAGGCGGCCTTCACCAGCAATTGAATCCCTGGGCCAGACAGGCAGCCAGCCAGCGCCCAGGGATCTTCGGAGTCCACGCCGGTGAGGAGGAAAAGGGCCTCTTCGGCAGGCGCCCCAGGTAAGCCCACCCTATCGGGTGGCCAGGCCCTCGGCGGCGGCCGGCGGGGCCAGGTGCGGTGCTGGGCATGGAGCCGCGGCTGCAGTGAGGCCAGGTGCGGTGCTGGGCGTGGAGCGAGTGCCGGGTCCGCGGTGAGGTGAGGCCGGGGCAGGGCCTGGAGCGGAGAGGCCCGGTGCAGTGCAGGGCATGGAGCCGTGTTCACGGTGCGAGGCCGGGGCCAGGTCCGTTGTCGGGAGCGGGAGAACGGCAGGTACTCTCTCTCTCTGCTCCCAGGGCCATCGGGCGTGTGTAGGCGTTGCTGTGGGCAGGAGGCTGCTACGCTCGCAGCTCCTGCAGCAGCTGGTGGGGCAGCGGCGGCTGGTAAAACCTCTCTGCTCCGGTAGTCAGCTCCGGGCAGGTCATACGGGGGAGCTCGGCGGCCGTCACACAAGGCGGCCTGCCCCGTTGCAGGGAGCGGGAGAGCGGCGGCAGCATCAGCTGGTGGGGAAGAGGCGGCATCCCAGATGTAGCGGCATACCTCACTGCAGGGCTGGGTTGGCGGCAGCATAGTTCTGCAGGGCTGGGTAGCCGGCTGTAGACATCAGGTCTCCCTCCCGAGGCTGTGTGCGTAAAATCCAAATTTCAATTTGGACTGTCGGGGGTCACCAATATAGCGGCACCGGACGTGGTGAATAAAGGTGAGACGTCAGGTCGGTTCAGAGTTGTTTATTCAGTGCTGACACGTTAGGTTGGTGCCGACTATCATAACAGTGTTGCTGTAGCTGAGCGAGGTTGCTCCCTCGGGCTCAGCTACCGGTTGAACACCTGGTGGTCTCGAGGTGAGATGACCTTAAGTACCAGGACACTCCCTCTAGCCCATGACGTCACGTGCCCGCCCTCGTACTTCCTGACGAGGGTGCGAGCATAAGTGGCCCGTGTATAGGCTGCCGCCACAAGGTGATGTTTTGGGTCGAGATCCTTCTTCAGACTGAGAGCCAGGGGAAAGGAAAACGAGATAGAACAAATGAATGAAAGATATACAAAAATGTAACAGTGAAAAAGGAAACAGGCCATAATTAGCTGTGGGCTAGGTGAAAATGAGTTACAGACAATGAGACTCAACAAGACGACTTTGAATCTAGTACAGCTCCGAGGGTGGGGGAGGGACGGAGAGAGAGGGGATGCAAGCTGGTTGTTCAATGGTTAAGAAAAACTATTGTTTTTCAAATGACTTGGGTTAAACGTCTCACTGCAAGTGAGGTTTTCAGTTTAATTAATGATGCACTTTGGGGCAGTTTTAGCTCTGTAAAAACGGCCCAGGTAGAATGAAAACCCCACGAAACACTAAGGAATTGAATTTTCTAACATTCTAAGTGTGTGCAAAATTGCTCAACTTTGCCTCAACTTGATTTTCAACAGCACAACACTTTATTTTTGGATAACTTTACTTTACACTTTAGACTTCAGAGATACAACGCGGAAACAGGCCCTTTGGCGCTTCGCGTCCGTGCAGACCATTGATCACCCCGTACATTAACACTATCCTACACACTAGGGACAATTTTACTGAAGCCAATTAACCTACAAACCTGTGTACGAAGGAACTGCAGATGCTGGTTTACACCAAAGATAGACACGTAATGCTGGAGTAACTCAGCGTTTCAGGTCGAGACAGGTCTCAACCCGAAATGTCACCTATTCCTTTTCTCCAGAGATGCTGCCTGACCCGCTGAGTTACTCCAGCATTTCATATCTACTATACAAACCTGTAGGTCTATGGAGTGTGGGAGGGAAGTGGAGCACCTGGAGAAAACCCACATGGTCACAGGGATAATGTACAAACTCCATACAGACAGCACCCATGTTAAGGATTGAACCTGGGTCAGAACACCTGCATTCAGTTACAGGGGTAACTCAGAGCTCCCTGTTGCTTGCCACCTTAATTCCTCCATCCCATTCTGATCACCTATCAGTAGGGGATCTTGCATGGTTATAACAAGACCCAATTTAACCTTGAGAAACAGCACCTCATCTTCTGTTTAGGAATCTACTGACCTCACGAACAAATTTTCCAATGTATAAGACGACTATTTGCATACCTTGGGTATGCAAAAATATCACTGTGACTTGTCACATGAGACAATAATGTATTCATTCATTCATCATTCATCCATTCATTCTTTCTTTATTTCTCTCTCTACTAGCACAGCCTGACAGAGCTTGTCCTTGAGCTCTGCAATTAGCCATTTATTCATATTCTCTTTAACTGCTCTAATTTCATCACAGGTTCATTTTTCTCTTCTTAACCCCCCCCCCTCCCCCCATTATCCCATTAAACAGCTGACTTCTACAACATATCCCCACAGCAACTCTCACCTCAGTTTATTACAGATATTCCCTTGACCTACACAATCCCCACCCTCCAGCAAGGCACTCCTTCTCTGCAAGTTAATAAAATTAACGTTTTCCCACTTCCAAAGAACAGTCTTTGACCTGAAATGCTAACTCTGCTTCCGCTCCTCAAATATTCCCTGATCTGCTGAATATTTCTAATACTTTCGGTTCTACTTCAGATCTGCAAGGTTATTTTTATTTTCAGGAGTTTTTTAGATGTCATGTGAATAACTCATTCCCATTAAGTGCTGGAATTCTATTGAGATCCTGGCCTTCAAACCTGTCTGATGATCACAATTCTCTGTGCTGGTTTCTGATTGAATCAGGTATACATTTTGTAGGTATGTTACAATACTTACCTTCAGCGGCGCTGCAATTCTGCCACTGGCCGTGTGCGCGATTTTGGCGCCTTTGAGGAGGGGGGGGGGGTTTGGGGTTAAAACATTGGTTTCGCCTACCTTGTCCTGGGTTATATTTCGTTGGAGTGCAAGCTTTTGCTGAAGAATCGTTCCGACGAGCGTTTTGTGTTTTTTTTTTTATTCGCCTGACGAGTTCAGCGCTGGAGTTATTTCAAAATCAGCTTCTAAAGCCGTCAACGCCGACAACGGGGACGGATTTCACGGACGGGACAGGTAAACGAAAGCAGTTTATTTTATGTATATAAAAGTGCTCCTTAAGAGGCCTTTTTCACATTTTAAGTTGCGAAACGGTGATTTTTTCTCCCGAACGAACCGGCAGTATTTTTCATGCCGATACGGGTTTAAATTCACCGCAAATCAACGTTCCAAATGATCGCGTTCCAGAAAATCCCACTCGCAAGATGATTTAAATGGCCATTAATTTACAGGTATTAAACATTAAATTCCTTCCATTTGGCTTATAAATCCATGACAATGAGATTTAAAAATTATGTTATATTGTGAATTCTTGTGTGAATGTTATTTGGACACGTAGGCTATTTAAAAATGTTAATCTATTCTTATGAAATTGATAGATGTTTAGATCTAGTAATTGAATTTTGTAATTAGCTACAATTAGGTAACTAACTAATTATATGCTTTAATTTCAGGTCATCCAAGTAAGATTGTTTCATATTTGTTTCAGAATGCTTCAATCTATAATAACTGAAAATTTATTTCAGTTCCCTTAATTTTTAAGAAAGTTATGGGCTTTTGACTGTCCTCGATCACAGCTTTTGTGTTAAGTCAATGGAAAAGCAATAGGGAACAAGATGCTAATTTCTGAGTATGAAAATGGCCATAACTTTTTTAATACTGAAGATATGAAAGTGAATTAAGTGTCAAATTAAACGTATTTTTATGCTTTATCTGATGGGATAAATTGCAGACTTGATTTTTAAAATCTCAAAATGTTGTAACATTGCTACATTTTGTTGAAGCATTTGTGTTGGGGTCAGGCAAGTCCTATCAGTGTGACTCGATACTTTATGCCGATCAGAATAATTTTCTTGATTTGGTGTCAAACAAGGTGAGGTCATGACCACAAATTATATTCTACAAAGACCTTTTCTTGCCTTCTCACCTATAAGTCGTCAAGTCAAGTCAAGAGAGTTTATTGTCATGTGTCCCAGATAGGACAATGAAATTCTTGCTTGCTGCAGCACAACAGAGTATTGTAATAACTTTCCCACAAGAATGGAGCTAATCTTTATAGAGCTACTGAGTAATACCACATGGAAAAAGGACCCTACAATCCAACATCCATTTGCACCAAGCGGCCTATCTAAGCTAATCCTGCTTCTTGCCCATTTCCCTTTAAAACCTTTCATATCCATGTACCTGTCCAAATGTTTATTAAGCACTGTGATTGTACCTACCTCTGCCACCTCTGCAGTTTGTTCCCCAGACTCTCTTTCGAGTGGGAAACTGTTCAAGCTTATGGTCTACACTCCAGAACTAAGTTGACACCAGTATGCGCATGCCCAAGCCCCAATCCACCACTGACACTTTTGTTGGAGCATATGAGTGGTTTGGCCTTACACTTACACTTAACATCCATCAGACAAAGATCATCTGCCAACCTGCCCCTGTTGAAAGAAAGTGACTTAGACCTGGAAAAGTGTGTGAAATCCCATGGGGCCTCATGGCTGCCCATAGAGAGGTCGTGAGTTGGAAAACAGACATCACTGGTGTTGCTGGGATAAAACATTTCCCAGAGTTCGTGACCGTGATTGTATATAGGCGCGGCACGGTGGCGTAGCGGTAGAGTTGCTCCCGGGTTTGATCCTGACCACAGGTGCTGTCTGTACGGAGTTTGTACATTCTCCCTGTGACCACATGGGTTTCTCCGAGAACTTTGGTTTCCTCCCACACTCCAAAGATGTACAGGTTTGTAGGTTAATTGGCTTGGTATAAAAAAAAAGTAAATTGTCTCTAGTGTGTGTTGGAAAGTGTTAGCGTGCGGGGATCGCTGGTCGGTGCAGACTCCGTGGGCCAAAGGGCCTGTTTCCGCACTGTATCTCTAAACTAAACTAACCTAAACTAAAGAATTTGCCAATTGCTTAAGCAAATATCTGCCTCTCTGACTGATGTGGATGATCTACTGACAAATTTGACAATAGACAATAGACAATAGGTGCAAGAGTAGGCCATTCGGCCTTTCGAGCCAGCACCGCCATTCAATGTCATCATGGCTGATCATTCCCAATCAGTACGCTGTTCCTGCCTTTTCCCCATATCCCCTGACTCCACTATCTTTAAGAGCTATATCTAGTTCTCTCTTGAAAGTATCCAGAGAACCGGCCTCCACCTGAGGCAGAGAATTCCACAAACTCACAACTCTCTGTGAGAAAAAATGTTTCCTCGTCTCCGTTCTAAATGGCTTTCCCCTTATTCGTAAACTGTGGCCCCTGGTTCTGGACTCCCCCAACATTGAGAACATGTTTCCTGCCTCTAGCCTGTCCAAACCTTTAATAATCTTATATGTCTCAATAAGATCCCCTCTCATCCTTCTAAACTCCAGAGTATACAAGCCCAGCTGCTCCATTCTCTCAGGATATGACAGTCCCGCCATCCTGGGAATTAACCTTGTAAACCTACGCTGCACTCCCTCAATAGCAAGAATGTCCTTCCTCAAATTAGGGGACCAAAACTGCACACAATACTCCAAGTGTGGTCTCACTATGGGCCCTATACAACTGCAGAAGGACCTCTTTGCTCCTATACTGAACTCCTCTTGTTATGAAGGCCAACATGCCATTCGCTTTCTTCACTGCCTGCTGTACCTGCATGCTTACTTTCATAGACTGATGAACAAGGACCCCCCAGATCCCATTGTACTTCCCCTTTTCCCCTTGGCACCATTTAGATAATAATCTGCCTTCCTGTTTTTGCTACCAAAGTGGATAACCTCACATTTATCCACATTAAACTGCATCTGCCATGCATCTGCCCACTCACCCGACCTGTCGAACTCACCCTGCATTCTCATAGCATCCTCCTCACAGTTCACACCGCCACCCAGCTTTGTGTCATTTGCAAATTTGCTAATGTTACTCTGAATCCCTTCATCTAAATCATTGATGTATATTGTAAATAACTGCGGTCCCAGCTATTTAGGAACAATGTTGAATGGTGTTGTTCGGACATCTATGAACAGGCAGTGCAATAGATCAAATAAATGGCCACAGCAGAATTCATGTTACACTACATTGTTAGCAAAAAATAATTGGCACTATCACTGTCAGTAGATTCATTAGATATCACATAAGTGTGAAATGTACATATGTCGACCTATCCGAAACGCCTTGAAGAAACTGTAAAGAACTGTAATGCCTAACAGAAACTACAGTCACTAACACTGCACTTACAAAGATTTAATATGCAGATTGAATACCAATCAGATAATAAGATGCACCTTGGCACATACTTATCTTACTGATCTTCCTTCCTGCAGGAAGGACTGATCACACTCACACTCACTTATGCACTTACTCACACTCACTCACTGACTCTCATTCACTCACACTCACTCACTCTCTCACTCACTCACTCACTCACTCACTCACTCACTCACTCACTCACTCACTCACTCACTCACTCACTCACTCACTCACTCTCTCACCCTCACTTTCATTCTCTCACACACACACACAGAATCAGGTTAAGTGTATATGTTGAATCTGTCCAAGTCCAAGCCATTGATGAAGGAGCCACAGTTTTCAGAGCTGCAAAAATGGTGGTATCAAGATCAATGAGGGGAGAAAAGATGAAGCCCGTGTACTCATCAATTTTGGGAAAGGGCAGCTGTGATTCCCACAAGCTGAAGAGATCGTGGAAATCGCAGTTCTGACCAGGAATAAGTGCAGAAGTAGAAGTTTTCATGTGAAAATGTGACACTTGCAGATCTATGTGTAAAGAACCAGAAGACAGCAGACCCAGGTTAAAGGGTCTCTTCAAATAATTTCTTCCTGTCCGAAGCCAAGAAATGTCTGGTGATAGTGGATTATTTTTCCAGTTTCTGCAACAAAATAAGTACCTTGATTCAACCACAACTTCGGCAGTCATTCACAAGCTGAAGGCTCAGTTTGCTAGATACAGTATTACAGACAAGGTTGTTACAGATCATGGCTCTCAATTTGCTGCAGAGGATTTTGTACAGGCTACAGCTACATGGGAATTTACACACACATCACACATTATTTATTATCCAATGGGAAGGCGTAGATTGATTTAAAACTTGGCAAGTCAATTCTGATGAAGACAAAGCGAGCACACATGGTTGCATATCCCAGTCTCAGAATGTACAGAAATACACCATCAGCAGAGCTCACTGCTATCTCATCCCAGAGACCTACCACGCACCACATCAAAACAATATTGTCAACAGCTGCAAGATTGCTGGTGCCTGAAATTCCAGCTGTAATAAGCAGATGGTGGGAGCAAGAACAGAGGAAAACATTATTTTCAACCACACAGAGCGGTTGAAAAAACAGTGTTCCTACTGTAAGAGCAAGTGATGTGCTAGGAATTCATCCATTCCCCCAGGAAGAAGAAACGTGATCAGTTCCCGTCATAGAATCATAGAGTACGTAGCATCGCACAGTCCTGATAACTTAGAAGCTGCGAGGTGAAGAGTGAGATAGATGTTTGTTATGTATTGCTCAGAAGAATGGAGTCAATAATTAAACTGTAATTTACGAACTAACTTTCGAACATGGTACATAACTACATAAAATGGCTGCAGCCTAACAAACTGTGTGTCCTGGCCGAATCCCACATGAGTCCCTGGTTGTCTGGGTTCCCAATCTTCCGCGCATGCGCGTAACCGTAATGTGTCTGGCCGGCAGGGTACTGGCACTGATGCCGGCGAGCGTGCCCATAAGATGCCGGTGCGAGGAAGTCAACCATTCAAGATGGTTCGATGTTACCACAAGAATCTGAAGAAGATTGCAGCAGAGGTTCAGAAAGAATGAAGATCATAGGAGGATGCACAGTAGCCTATGATGCGGAGCTCGAACACTGTTGCTCCCTGGGCATAAGATGCATACATCAGGTTTAGGCTGAAGAGATCAAGTGAATCCCTCAGTCAATCTAAAACATGTAGTTCATTTAAAGAGGGAAATCAGGAGGGCAAAATAAAAACATAATTGATATTTCCATTTAATGAAAAATAATTAAAGCTGGTTTTAAAATGCTGACAAAGTAGAGACATCAGCAGTAAAGATGGACAGCAAGAGAGCTTAAATAACAACTGGTGTGGTGTTGACTGAAGGGCGATGGTATCTGTGGAATTCTCTGCCACAGAAGGCAGCGGAGGCCAATTCACTGGATGTTTTGAAGAGAGAGTTAGATATAGCTCTTAGAGCTAACGGAATCAAGGGATATGGGGAGAAAGCAGGAACGGGGTATTGATTTTGAATGATCAGCCATGATCATATTGAATGGTGGTGCTGGCTCGAAGGGCCGAATGGCCTACTTCTACCCCTATTTTCTGTTTCAATGTTTCTATGTAAGAGGAAGATAGAAAAAGTACATCAGGGGGAGTGGGGGCGGGAGGAATATGAGGAAAAAGACAACCAGAATTTGATGTTACCAGAAGAAGAAAAAGAAAAGAATGCTGGAAATGAAAGTTACAAGAGTGGAATGGTTCATCTGAAATAATTGATGATTTTTGTATCCAGAAGGCTGTAATGAACCAATCTTATCATCTTGGTCAGTGCATCTACAATTTTCAGTTTTTATTTCAAATGAAGTACTGTTCCTCAATTATCTCCCAACCAAGCACAATACCAAATCTACAGAGCTTTGCTTTTGCAAAATGAATTGGGCCAAAAATAAAGACTGAAATTGTTATCAATATTCAGTTGGTTGGGGAGTATCGACAGAAGAACCAGATCTTTGTGGCTTGGTCAGAATGTCCTTGAATTTCTTCTTTTACTTTATGTTTCTGACATCTACAGTCCTGATAGATCTTTTCCCATTAGCCTAGTTGGACTGCAAGCTTGCCAGATCAGTTGTCTGAAAAGCTGAATGGGACCCTAGCTGTCAGGCCTTTGCTCTGATGAGGAACTTGTCAAGGAGAAAAATGACATTCCAGAGCATGATGAAAAGAGAACATAACTTTCTTTGTATATTCGTCTCAGTGCCAGATATAGCTCAATTTTAAAAACTTATTCTTGTGAGGAACGTGGTTGTCACTGGCTAAGCCAGTATTTATTGCCCACCACAATTATCGCTGAATCGTTGAATAGGCAACTAGGAGTCAATCATGATTTGAGTATAGGAGCAAGGAGGACCTACTGCAGTTGTACAGGGCCCTGGTGAGTCCACACCTGGAGTATTGTGTGCAGTTTTGGTCTTCTAGTTTGCTATTGAGGGAGTGCAGTGTATGTTCACCAGGTTAATTCCCGGGATGGCGAGACTGACATACGATGAAAGAATGGATTGACTGGGCTTGTATTCACTGGAATTTAGAGGGATGAAAGGATATCTTATAGAAACATATACAATTCTTACGGGATTGGACAGGCTAGATGCAGGAAAAATGTTCCCGATGTTCGGGGACCCCAGAACAAGGGGTCACAGATTAAGAATAAGGGGTAGGCAATTTAGGACTGAGATCTAAATGGAGTCAAGTTGGGAAAAGGGGAAGTACAACGGGATGTGGGGGTCCTTGTTCATCAGTCAATGGAAGTATGCATGCAGGTACAGCAGGTAGTGAAGAAAGCAAATGGCATGTTGGCCTTCAAAACAAGAGGAGTTAAGTATAGGAGCAAAGAGGTCCTTCTGCAGTTGTACAGGGCCCTAGTGAGTCCACACCTGGAGTATTGTGTGCAGTTTTGATCTCCCAATTTGAGGAAGGACATTCTTGCTATTGAGGGTGTGCAGCGTAGGTTCACCAGGTTAATTCCCGGGATGGCGGGACTGTCATATGTTGATAGAATGGAGCGTCTGGGTTTGTATACTCTGGAATTTAGAAGGATGGGAGGGAATACATCGAAGTGCCTCACCTTGAGCACAGGCTCCCCAGGGTTGCGTCGTCAGCCCCCTACTGTACTCCCTGTACACACATGACTGTGTGGCCAGGTTCAGCTCCAACTCTATAATCAAGTTTGCTGATGACACTGTGGTGGTGGGCCTGATCTCAGACAACGATGAGAAGGCCTACCGGGAGGAGGTGGCTGATCTGGCACTGGTGTCAGGGCAACAGCCTCCTCTTGAATATCAAAAAAACTAAGGAGCTGATCGTGGACTTTAGGAGGGCACATCATCCGAGGACGTACACACCATTGAGGATAAATGGGGATACTGTGGATAGGGTGAGCTGTTTTAAATACCTGGGAGTCCACATCTCTGAGGATATGACATGGACATCACACGCTGCAGCACTCGTGAGTAAGGCAAGGCAGCGCCTTTACCATCTCAGGCAATTGAGGAAATTCAGAGTGTCTCCGAAGATCCTCCAGTGCTTTTACTCAGCGGCTGTGGAAAGCATCTTGTCCGGAAACATTACAATCTGGTTTGGGAATTGCTCTGCCCAGGACAAGAAGGCTCTGCAGAGAGTAGTGCGTTCGGCCAAACGCACTATGGGAACTACACTCGCCCCCCTGCAGGAACTATACATCAGAAGGTGCAGATCCAGAGCCAACAAGATCATGGGAGACCCCTTCCACCCCTGCAATGGATTGTTCCAGCTGCTACGGTCAGGCAAACGCCTCCGATGCCATGCTGTGAGAACAGAGAGGTTGAGAAGGAGTTTCTTCCCAGAGGCCATTAGAACTGTAAACTCACTTCCGGTGGTGCCATGTTGAACTGAACAGGCGCAGCATTTAGCTTCGTTCCCGAAATTTGCGAATTCTCGCTTTAAAAATCGATTGGGAAGTCGGGACCGAGTGTATAAACTTACCGGAGCTGCTTGTCGCGGTGCTGATGACGTCATCAGAAATCGCCGTGAAAATAACGGAGGTTTAAGGTATTTTTAAATGAAAAGAACGACTCCCTGTCAGAGCCCTCAGAGATCTGTTTCCAAGCAACTTCTGAAAAAACAGTCACCACCTGAAAAAATTCAAGAACCTGAAGAAGTAACTGCTGAACCAGCCCTGAAAATGACTACAAGATCAAAGGCTGAAACGGCTGAAAAAGTTTTAAAGGATAAAGAGCTGGAGGACATTAAGACATCGGTGACTGACTTAAAAAATGAACTTTTGGCATGTAATAAAAGTATGATGGAGAGCATGATGGAGAACATGAACATTGGGAATCAGAAAGTAATTGATTCAATCGGCAATATAAATAAACAAATTGACGATGTGCATGGTGAATTATCTTTGAAAATTGATGAGGTGGAAGAAGATTGCACTAATAAGTTGGATGTGGTCCACCAAACTGTTACAACATGTTGTACTACCATGAAAGATATGGAAATAGCAATGTTACAAATGGCTGAAGAAATGCAGAAAATCAAGAAGAATTATGAATGTGTCGTGGGTCAGCTGGCTAAAACATCGGATAAATGCCTTGATTTGGAAGCACGGTCAAGACGGCAGAATTTAAGAATAGTTGGAGTGACAGAAGGAGCGGAGGGGAATGAACCCCGAGAGTACACTGCCAACTTACTTAAACATATACTTGACCTGCCAGCTAAACCGAAAATAGAAGTGGCACACCGGGTGAAACGGGCAAAATCAAGGGCACAAACAAAAGGAGCTCCCCCACGACAGATCACTTAATCAATGGAGCAAAACCAGATTACTTGGCCAAAATTGTGTTGCAACTGTAGGATCTTGTGGGGTACAAATTGGTCTCCACATTTCCTACAGCCGTGACCCCATACTTAAAATACTACATAATTGGTTGTCAAGTGGTTTGGGGTATGATGGTTCTACATAAGTGTAAGTCTTTCTGTTCCTTCTTTCCATCGAGAAGTTTCAGTTTCAGTTTAGTTTCAGTCAGCAGAAAGACAAAACATGATTACAATCGAGCCATTTACAGTGTCTTGATATATGATAAGGGAATAACGTTTAGTGCGAGGTAAAGCCAGCAAAGTCCGATCAAGGATAGTCCGAGGGTCACCAAAGAGGTAGATAGTAGTTCAGCACTGCTCTCTGGTTGTGGTAGGATGATTCAGTTGTGATAACAGCTGGGAAGAAACTGTCCCTGGATCTGGTGGTGTGTGTTTTCTTTTGCCTGATGGGAGAGGGGAGAAGAGGGAGTGGCCAGGGTGCGAATCATCCTTGACTATGCCTCTGACCTTGCCGAGGCTGCGTGAGGAATAAATGAGATCAATAGAAGGGAGGTCGGTTTATGTGATGGTCAGGGCTGTGATTAAAATTCTCTGTAATTTCTTGCCATCTTGGATGCAAACTAGGGTATGACACTAGGAATTGGGGTTCTCAATCTCCTTCCTGTATTCCGTCTCATCATCATTATCATCAACAGCCCACAATGTTGGTGTCTGCGAATTTGAAAATTGAATTAGATTTGTACATGGCTGCGCAGTCATGGGTGTACAAGGAGTAAAGATTGGGGCTGAGAACGCATCCTTGCAGAGCACCAGTTTTGAGGATTATATTGGAGGATGATATGTCCCCTATCCTCACTGATTGGGGTCTGTTGGTCAGGAGGTCGAGAATCCAGTTGCAGAGGTGGGTGCTGACACCAAGTCCTGTGGGTTTGATGGTAAGCGTGGATGGTATAATGGTATTAAAGGCAGAGCTGTCGGCTATGAATAGCAGTCTGATGTTGGTGTCTCTCTTATCAGTTCAGTTTAGTTTAATTTATTGTCATGTGTACCGAGGTACAGTGAAAATCTTTTTGTTGTGTGTTAACCAGTCAGCAGAAAGACAATACATGATTACAATCAATCCATTTACAGTGTGTAGACGGGAGAGGGGAGAAGAGGGAGTGGCCAGGGTGCGACTCGACCTTGATTATGCTGCTGGCCTTGCCGAGGCAGCGTGAGGTATAAATGGAATCAATGGAAGGGAGGTTGGTTTGTGTGATGGCCTGGGCTATGTCCACAATTCGTTGCATTTTCTTATGTTCCCAAACCAAGCTGTGCTGCATCCTGATAAAATGCTTTATGATGCTTATCCAGGTGTTCTAGGGATGAGTGTAGGGCGATGGCAATGTCCATCCACCTGTTGTGGTGGCAGGCAACTTGCATGGGCCAAGGCCGCTGGGTAGACTGGATTTAATGCGTTCCATAACTAGCCTCTCAAAACATTTCATAATGGTGGATGTCAAGGCCACTGGACAGTAGTCATTTTGGCATGAGGTCTTGCTTTCCTTCAGCACTAGGATGATAGTGGTCTTCTTGAAGCAGATGGATACCTCAAAATGGAGTAGGGAGAGATTAAAGATGTCCGCAAATACTCCTGCTAGCTTGTCCATGTAGCTACTAACGACAGGGCCAGGAACTCCGTCTGGTCCAGTTTCATGGGGTTACCCTCAGGAAGGTCGATCTAACCTCTGCTACAGTCACCCTGGGGAGAGGCACACTAGAGTTGAAGGGCTAGGTGTTACTGCCCTGTTGGCCTTCTGCTAGGAGCGAGCATAGAAAGCATTCAGTTCATTGGGTAGGGCCGCACTATCACCAATGATGTTGCCTGACCTCGCTTTGCAGCCAGTTCAGACCACATTTTCCGTGTGTCCAAATGATAACACCGAGACTCAAGTTTGTCCCGGTATTGTCTCTTGGCATCCTTGATGGCTCTGCGGAGATCATAGCGGGCCTTCTTGTTCCGCTCGGCATCGTTTGACTTGTATGCAGCGGACCTGGCCTTAACCTGTGAATGTACCTCGCGGTTCATCCATGGTTTCCAGTTGGGGAACACTCGGATTGACTTTGTCGGCACTTGCTGATGAAGTCAGTCACAGCAGTGGTGCACTCATTCAGGTTAGCTGCAGAATCCCTGAATATGGACCAGTCACTGATGCAAAACAGTTGCATAAAATGTCATCCGTGTCTGTTGACCAGCATTTCACAACTCTGCACAGGATCCTCCTGCTTCAATTTTTGTTTGTAGGCAGGGAGCAGAAATACAGCTCGGTGTTCAGATTTCCCGAATTGTGGTTGAGGGACAGAGCAGTGGGCATCTTTTATTGATTTATAGCAGTGATCATCAGGGCTTCGGGATGTTTTGTCTTGAGGCTATTGATAGTGGGGTACAGTTTGGTCAGAGCAAGTTTGATGTCTGCGTGGGTGGGGGATGTAGACTGTTGTCAGGAAAGCTGGGGTGAATTCCCTCGGCACGTAGTAGGGACGCCACTTCCCAGTCAGATATTTCAGGTCTGGGGAACATGAACTCACCAGGACTGCTACGAACCACGAGGTATTGATTAGAAGGCAGACACCACTGCCTCCAACCTTGCCTGAAGATGCTGTACGGTCCATCTGGTGATGGGAGAAACCCTGGGACTGAATGGTACATTAAGGTATGTCAGGGGTGAGTATGGTTGCCAACTTTCTCACTCTCAAATAAGGGACAAAATGTCAAAATAAGGGACAAATTCCCGATGGCAATTCGTTGACCGACTCGGCCGTGGCTGGGTGAATGGTGAGTTGGCCCGGGTGCTGGACTGCACACAAAGCCCAGCCAGCGGGCCAGCTGAGGAGTTTTGGCCCGGGTGCCGGACTTTGCACGCAAAGTCCGGCACCCCATCCAACTCATGCACCGATGATCGGCCATGAGAAGGAGGGGTGGTGGTGTCGGCGGTAAGCGAAGATCCGAAGTTCGGACAGCTGGCCGGGCTGCCGACCGACGGGGCCACGGGCGAGGTGCTGCTGCTGCACTCCATGGGGTGCACTACGTCAGGACGGGTGAGGTGGGGCCGGACGTGGCGCTCTGACCCGACTGCCCCCTCGACCCGAGTCGTAGCAGTCAAATACGGGACAAGGGTGGTCCCGTAAGGGACAAACCAATTTAGCCCAATATATGGGATGTCCCAGCTAATACCGGACAGTTGGCAATCCTAGGGGTGAGCCACGTCTCTGTGAAACAAAGCAATCAGCATAACAATCTTCTTGTACAACATTAAATGGGGTAAAGTCAATCATAAAGAAAATTTACATATAACATGAAGGGCCACGCTTGGTAGCCTAATCACGGTTTCGCATACTTTTGCTTTTAATATAAATAATTCATGAATTGAATTCTGATCTCAAACTGACAGTACGCTCTTTCTTCACATTGGACTTGTGTTTATCACTGTATCATGCAGTACTGTATTCCTTAGAAGTGACAACTGTTGTTCATTAAGTGTTGCAAGCTGCCAGTAAATGTGTCCTCTTCCTTTCTCTCTACAGTTGCACCCAGAGAGTTATTGTCATTTGCTGTATGTAAAAAAAGTTCAAGATCACAACCTTATCAGAAAATATTTGTTCATACAGTGAGAGATTACTTTAGCTTAGTTTAGTTGCAAGATAGAAAGCAGAAACAGGCCCTTCAGCCCACCGAGTCGGCACTGACCAACGATCACCGCAAATTAACACTATCCTGGGGTGGAAGATTGTAACCAAAGATCCTATAGAGGAGCAAGATAGACCACTCCTGCTAAATGCAATGGGCTGACGTGTAGTACGCAACGGAACGGAACGTGGGCCTTTTTTTCATCCATTTCCATAACCCAACTCGACCCGACCCGACTCGCAGTGTAATCAGCGTTGCGGGGGAACAGTTTGTGTTAATAAATTTAAATTCTGAAAATGAGAAGATTTTTACCAAATAACTTTTATTTTTACGAGGATGTTTCCGTAACCAGCTTCCGTCTCCGCACTAGTTATCTTTGCTCCGCTATGGGATCTTTGGTGCGGAGACGGAAGCCGGTTACGGAAATGGGGCATAAAATTACCCATGAATCTGCCCATGACCGTATTACGTCTTTTTCGTCGAGTGGACTATCTTGCTTGCGTTAGGATCTTTGATTGCAACCTTCACGTGGTCCGCCCTGTTTCGACGAATGCAATCAACGCGATGTGCACAATCAAATAAGATCAAATA
The DNA here is from genome assembly GCA_038087875.1 of Malacoraja senta. Taxonomy (NCBI): domain Eukaryota; kingdom Metazoa; phylum Chordata; class Chondrichthyes; order Rajiformes; family Rajidae; genus Malacoraja; species Malacoraja senta. The sequence continues at coordinate 120,212,570 of CM075977.1, forward strand.
GAACAAGTTATCCTACAACTTTAGGCTGTGCACGCCATACACAAGAAGAAGAAGAGCACTATCCTACACACATCAGGGACAATTTGTACATTAATACCAAGCCAATTAACCTACAAACCTGTGTGTCTTTGTAATGTGGGCGGAAACCGAAGATCTCGGCAAAAACCCACACAGGTCATGGGGGGAACGTACAAACTTAGTACAGACAGCACCCGTAGTCAGGATCGAACCCGGGTCCCTGATGCTGTAAGGCAGCAGCTCTACCGCTGCGCCACCGTGCTGCCGATGTTTGGCACAGTTATGAACAAATAGTGTATACAGCTCAATTAATGTTAATCTAATCTTAATAGATCAATAGTAATTTGTTGCAGAGTCAGATGTTCTTTTTTTCTGAATGTATCTTTCTTGCCTAAAAATTTGTCTACCACTTAACCAAATGTTAAGAGAACATTCATCCTTGTGACACGTTAACCATTGCAAATGAAATTGACGCTTCAAAAGTACGGAGGCATTAAAGTAGAAAGATTTGCATTTACTGGTATACTGGATTTTACTACAATTCTGACACTATTACAGTTGAATACGATGAAATGCAATGGCTTTGTAGGCAAATACAACTGCAGTGAGATTTAAATAGCAATCTTATGATACCTAGACGGTCAGTTAATCCTCATTATTGGTCATAATTGAAAGAAAAATGGGGTAAAATCTAAATGTAAATGTTTTGTTTTTCTTCAGTTGTCTGAGGCACAGTAACTTGTTTTCAATGTGCATGTAATTTGTATACGGTGCATCCTCATTTTTATGTGATTTCATTTGTGATTTACTGTGAACGTGTTAATTGAATTACATGTGACACATGGGCATCCAAAACACGTAGTCTGCAGGAATGGAGTGGATCCTCTTATAGATCTCAATTGATGTTTGTAGTGATCCCATTTCTACTTGTCAGAGGAGCAATGTATTGGGAAGGAAGGATTTGCATGTACGTATTGGTCTCTAAAATGTGTCACCTAGTACAGGAAGGGCATCTGTCACATGGCTATGCCTGAGCTGATTAGCTTATGGAGTTGAAGATGTTTTAAGCCCCTGTCCCACTTAGGAGACCTAAACAGCAACTTCTGGTGACCTTGCCCGCCACCCAAAAAAAAATCAAAGTCGTGGTGACCTGCAATCTCCTACCACCTCCCACGCATATGCTGAAAACCTTCCTCGACTATGAAGAAAACCGGCTTCGACTAGACCTGCGACAAAATTATAGATTTTTAAAACGGCAACCTATTTCTAGTCGAGGCCGGTTTTAATCATTATGAAAAAATAGCAGCAACCTAGATGAAGCCTCGACCACGCGGAAACCACTTTCGACCATTAGGGAGAGTGACCAAAACCTCTGGTGACCTCATGGAAACCTTGGGTGGTGGACAGAGGTTGCTGTTTAGGTCTCCTAAGTGGGACAGGGGCTTTAGCTTTGAATCAATTCCATGCAGTGACTGAGACATACCACAACTCACTGTCTGCAGTGTGGTAGGCCTCCCTCCTCATAGACATAAAATCCTGGAGTAACTCAGCGAGACAGGCAGCATCTTTGGATAGAAAGAATGGGTGACGTTTTGTCTCGAGACCCTTCTTCAGTCCCGACCCGTAACATCACCCATTCCTTCTCTCCAGAGATGCTGCCTGTCCCGCTGAGTTACTCCAGCATTATGTGTCTACTTTGGTGTAAACTAGCTTTCACAATTCCTTCCTACACACTCCCCCCTCAACTCAACTCCTGTGTGAGTCGAGCTGCACAGCACATGCATTTAACAGAGTTCAGGCTTTCTACATTCTCATGGGGATGAAGATATTACACAGTTTGCACTCTGGGTTCTACGTGGAACAGCCTCTGCATCAACGGAAAAGACTATAATTTCCTGATCATAAAGCAAGCCAATTGAGTACAAAACCAGTTTGGTGGTAGGAGTCAGAGGGTGTCAGTGGAGGGCTGTTTTTCAGTGAAGGGCTGCAACCAGCGCTGTGCTGCAGAGATTGACGCTGTGTCCATTGTTGTTCAACATTTATATTAACAACTCAGTTAGAAACTTTATGGATGACACCAAAATTGGCATTACAGTGGACAGTGAAAAAAGGTTATCCAAGATTAAAATGGGATCTTGATCAATTTGGAAAGTGGGCCAAGCTCTGGCAAATAATATTTAACTTGGACAAGTGCAAAATGTTGCATTTTGTTTGGGCAAACCAGGGCAGGATTACACAGTAAATAGGAAAGCCCTTGAGGATGTTATAGAAGAAAGGTGGAGTCTGAGGAGCGACTTTAAAGAGTTATATAAAATCACGAGGGCCATAAATAAGATGATTGTTTTTTTTAAAAGGTTGCGGAGTCAAAAACAAGAGGACATAAATTTATGGTGAGAGGGGAATGATTTAAAGGAGACCCGAGAGGTACATTTTTCACAGAGAGAGCGATGGGTACATGGAAAAAGCTGCCAGATGAAGTGATAGACACAATTGCGTGGTTTTGTCAGACACATAGATAGAAAAGATTTAGAGGGATAAGGGCCAAACAAAGGCAAATGGGACCAGTTCAGATATGCAACTTGGTCGGCACAGACAAATTGGGTTGAAGGGCCCTTCTCCATGCTGTATAACTCTATGAATCTGTACAGAGGATTTGTGACTTCTGTCAAACGATTATCGGGGATAACACTGTGAGCCAAAGAAAAATAATATACCTTTTAATCTGAATTAAGTGTACTAATTGTACTATACTTCAGTGCCACATTAGCAATGTAGCTTTTGGCTCCTTCTCCAGCCCAGTCAGTATCCTGTAGTGTAAATGGAATAGAATGTAAATAGAATGATAGTCAAAGAGTAGTGAATCTGTGGAATTCTTTGCCACAGAAGGCTGTGGAGGCCAAGTCAGTGGATATTTTTAAGGCAGAGATAGATAGATTCTTGATTACGGATGAATGGATGTCAGGGTTTATGGGGAGAAGGCAGGAGAATGGGGTTAGGAGGGAGAGATAGATCAGCCATGATTGAATGGCGGAGTAGACTTAATGGGCCCAATGGCCTAATTCTGCTCCTATCACTTATGACCTTATGATAGTCTTGGTCACTAGGATCACAGTGAAGACAAACATTAGGTTATCAAAGGATGGTTCCGTTCCAAAATCAGTCAAAACTGAAGAAGCTTGAATCCAGTGGTGGAAGGAACCAACGGAATGGAGTGTTGAGGCCAAATGTAACCAAATGATGCAGATGGTAGTGCGGATTGCGTGTTAGTCACAGCTGATCTGTCAAGAGGATCTATAAATAGAGGAAGATGAATGAGGCCCAGGAAAGAGAGAAAACAGCAATGCTAGGATTGTGATGCAGATCACTGAGGTTGCTGAAATAATAGAGAATGCTGGAATACTGAACAGCTAAGGCAGCATTTATGGAGACAGAAGACCAAGTTAACATTACGCATAGATGAATTATCTGGCAATGCTGGAAAAATCAGCTGGTCAGGCAGCATCTCTGGAAAGAGAATTATTGCAGATTTGTTGTAAACCTCATAATCTACTAGGCAGAAGTTTAGCCTTGTAGCTTAGTCCTTCCAGCACAAGGCACTGGAAGAACTATTGCCTCTGCGAAGACCTTCAGGTCCTTTGGAAAGATAAAATAATCAATGTCAGTGTCCTCGCCTCGGTCATCCCTAACCCAATCTTAACCCTATCCCTCAGCATTGAGGTCCTGGTTACATCCAATATGTTACCAAAAGCCAGCCACAGAGTTTCCATGCCTGACACTAGCATCCTAAAGCAAGCATTTTATCCAAGCTTGTCATAGAAGGAGATTACTACGTGCACAGAGGAAAAGATTCAATGCTGTGTTCAAAGCCTCTTTGAAGAAATATACCATCCACACTAACTCCAGGAAATGTCTAGCCTGGGACCACTCAAAGTGGGGGATGGAGTGTTCATCTATCTATCCATCTATCTATCTATTATATAAAACTCTGTGGCTGCCTGACTTGTGTCCGCCTGACTTCCGTCTGCCACAAATCCCCTTTGATGCCGCGCTAGGCCCACACAGCACGCGGAAACGCCGATATTTTTTTACCATTTCTAAAGAGATTACATTTATCTTTACGAATAGACACTCCTGATTAAATTTGGTCGTGTTTGTGTACACTTTTTAAAATAAAATACTTCTCCCCCCCCCCAACCCCAACATTTCAAAATGTTAAACAAACAGCTCTCAGCCATAGAATGTTAGTAAAGATTCCGTTGTGTGAGGTCACAATGCCCAATGCTCACAGATGTCCAATCGGAATGGATCCATTTACATATGCTTTTGCAGCAGCCCCAGCCCCTCCCCCACAACCCCGCAGCCTGTATTGAAGGGCGTCGTCACGTGTGTGGGAATAGAGAAAGAGCATTGGGGGTGATAGGGAATGGGGAAATTTCAAAATCAGCTCTCAGCAATAGAATGTTAATGAAGGTTCCGTTTTGTGATGTCACAATGCCCAATGCTCACAGATGACAAATCAGAATGGATCCATTTACATATGCTTTTGCAGCAGCCCCAGCCCCAGCACCTCCACCCCCACCCCCGCAGCCTGTGTCGAAGGGCGTCGTCATGAGTGTGGGAATAGAGAAAGAGGATTGGGGGTGATAGGGAATGGGGAACAGATGGACTGTCCCTACCCGTCCTACTTCCACTCTCCCTCCCCCACCTCTCTCCTCTCCCCCTCCCTCCCCTCCCTCTCTTCCCCCTACTCCTCTCCGCTCCCCCCCCCTCCCGCAAACGCGCGTTGGGAAAACAGCCCACCAACAGTCTCTCTGTCTTTAAGACGGAACTGCAGATGCTGGAAAATCAAAGGTACACAAAAAAAAGCTGTATAACCTCAGCGGGTGCAGCAGTATCTATGGATCGAAGGAAATAGGCAACGTTTCAGGAGAAATCCCATCTCAGGATGGGCTTCGGCCCAAAGCGTTGCCTATTTCCTTCGCTCCATAGATGCTGCTGCACGCGTTGTGTTTCTCCAGCTTTTTTTGGTGTACCAGTCTCTCTGTCTCTCCACTCTCTCTCTCTCTCTCTCTCTGCCCTTCTCTCTTCACAGCCCGCGGCTCGACTCATGCACGCCCGCTCCAACCCCCCCTTCACCTTTCTCCCCCATCCTCTCCTTCCTCTCTCCACCCCTCTCCTCTCTCCCCCTCCTCTCTCCCCACCTTCCTCTCCCCCCTCCTCCATCCCTCTTCAAATTTTTTTTAATCTAACATTAAATTTTCTCTCTCTGCCCCCCCCCCTCTAGACGCACCTGAGAGTTGAGGGCTATTCATCAGTGGATAGGGTGGAGATGGGATAAAAGTAAATAAAAAAAATAATATAATATCAAGGGGTGTGATGAGTGTGTGTGTTTGTGGATGCAGGATTCCGTGCTTTGGAGGAAAGGTGGTGGTTAGTGTGACGCCACAGCCCCTCCCCCCCCAAACGCACGTTCGGTGTCCAGACCCAACGGGTCTGCACTTGGTCTAGTACATAACTAAAACTCTGATCTTGTTATCTTCCAGTTTGGCAGTCATTCTATTTGCGCAAAAACGGTTTGCGATAACGCTATGATTTTTCGCCAGTTCACTCCCCGTTCTCCTATGCTGCAATTGCACCAGGTTTCGTTCTGATCGGTTGAATGTCGTAAAAGTTAGCGAGGTTTAAAAATCGATCTCTTCTCCTGCCTTCCAGCGACGCGCGGATTCGTCTTTTCCCATCACTCCCCAGGATGGTCCACCCCTTCCTGCGTCATCGCGTCTTTAGTGGAGCTGAGGGTGGCCGGCGGAGGTTTTCAACCGGACTTTCGGAGGGGCCCGAAGCAGCCCCGCTCCAAGCAGCCGCCCAGACCCAAGCAGCAGCCCAGTCCCGAGCAGCAGCCCAGCCCCCTTCAGACTTCCTACACGACATTTGCGCCATGGTTGGGATGGATGGGAGCGGGGATTTCCATGGGCGCAAGGAACAAATGACCTAAAGTTTGCATTGAGTGAACTGAGTGTTCTTAACGTCCTCGTCGTACACGGGCGTTTTGTGAGAGTGGTTGGATACCAGCTTCAGCTCAGCCACCGTCGGTCACATTATCCGGACAGGCGGCGGGGGATCAGGCGCTGATGTGAGGTATCGGCGATGCTCTGGAATCCTAGTCGGCCGCCGCCGAGCAGCGGGATCGAGGAGGCAGCGCCCGATCCGGGGAGTAGAGGTGTCAGTTCTTCCAGCGGCGGGCGGAGAGTCACCAGCTACCGTAGCCCGCTCCCCTGTAGGGTGCTGACTCCTCGATCTCGGGATCCAACCAATCTCACAAAACGCCGGTGTGCGACGAGGACGGTAAGAACACTCAGTTCACTCAATGCAAACTTTAGGTCATTTGTTCCTTGCGCTCGTGGAAATCTCCGGCGCGGTCGAGACGAGGGGGTTCTGAAGTTGCATTCTCTCGATTGAAGACATTTTCTCGACTCTCCTAGAAGCAACGAGCCATGGCTTTACCAGTGGTTACCTGTCTAACTGAAACCTCTCTTCCCCCACCTCTCACCGTCTCTCCCTGTCTCTCACTCTCATCTACCCCTCCACCTCACTTACACCCCGCTCTCCCCCGCTTTTTTAATTCTCCAATGACCTTTGCGAAATCCCATGATTCCTTGCATTTTTCGGAATACACCGAACTGGCTTATTCTCCCCATAACCTCTGACACCCATACTAATCAATAATCTATCTATCTCTACCTTAAATATATCCACTGCCTTGGCCACCACAGCCTTCTGTTGCAAAGAATTCCACTCATTCACATGGAACATCTTGTTCAAGATGTATTGAGAAGCCTAAGCATGAGCATGGAAGAAGGTACCACCTCACAAACACCAAATTCATCCTCAATCCAATGCTAAAAACAGAGATGAGGACAGATTGTCAACTCAACCTGCATTCAAAGTATTGCTATAAATGAAATTCCACAACAGAATCAAAGTTAACATTTCAGGTTTTATGAAAAATGTGTTCTAGTTTCATGTGATAGTTAAATAGCATTTACAATGAGCATTCAAAACTCTTAGAATTGTATTATCTTGTTCCTAGCTCTTGTGAATGATGAGGTCAATACTGAATATTTACCCTGATGTAAAAAAATTGCTGTTCAGCAAGTAGGAATTTTTAAAATGAATGAAAGAATGCAATATTCTGAAGTAGTGTGTATATAAATCTAAAAATGAAATCATACCACATCAACCATATTTCATGACTCCAACAGGTATAATGCAACTGTGTAGGAAGGAACTGCAGATGCTGGTTTAAATCAAAGATAAACACAAAAAGCTGGACCTTCTCTCCAGAGATGCTGCCTGTTCCGCTGAGTTACTCCAGCTTTTTGCGTCTATCTTAGGTATAATGCAACTGTTTTATTTAATAACTGAAGTATCATCATATTACAAATTACTTTCTTGATACAAATGCAGAGATGTTTTACAGCATTTTGCAGACTAACAGGTAGAGGTTCAATTTTACTTTGGATGTCACGTGAGTGACTACGTGAAGAACCCCGCCAGGACGCATGCGTGTCATATCGCTACACGCATTGCGAAACAGTCACACGGGTGGAACGACGTTCCCCCTCAGCGGCAAAGTTTAAAAGCCGGGAACTGCAGGTAAGTGATACTCTGCGTTCTTTTTGTTCTCTACATACTGTCTTACAGGTGTAGACTCCAATGGACAAAACGAGGAAAACCAAGAAGGCTGCTCCAAAGCTGGCGAGGGAGGACCGCGGAGTTGCGGGCAGCCAGCAGCGGGCAGCGGCACGTGAATCACCCGTAATGGGAACAGCTGTGCCCGACTTCGGCCTCGCACCGGCCAGATCTACACCGCGGCCGGGCGGTAAGGCAATACAAAAGTCTAATAGAGTCGTTGACTCGGATGAATCCGACTTTGAGCAGCCGTGAGCGGCCAGCGACCATGAACGCTGGAGCCGGATGGAGCGGCTTATGGAGCAAATGCTCCAACGTGACAGGCTCCGGGAGATGGAGTCTAGTCACTGTGGGAATTTAATACACCCACAGCAGCACCTCTTGTAGGTCTGCACAGTGCATCTCCCTCGTCAGAGGGGAGTACTGGGGGTCAATTCTGGGCTGACCCTGAAGAGGGGTTTCCAGAACAAACATCAAGTGTGCGAGGGGTGCAGGAAGACCAAAATCTACTGGACATGGTGTCCCAATTCATACAGCCAGACCAAACTGGCCGAAACCTGGAACCGAAACTGGCTGCTAGTATTGACTATATGTCATTTAAGCAGCTACAGGAACAGGCTGTATTGGACACCACAGCAAGACATTTGCCACCTGGGAACTGTACATCCCTGAATGTTCCCATTGTAAATAATTGCATATGGAAACACGTCAGAGCAGGAGTTAGAGGCATGGATGTCAAACTCCAAAAAGTACTAAAGCTCCTAACAACGGGAATAACAGCTTTCGCCCGGACAGTAGATGAAAAGGAGATGTCGCAGGATCAACAGGATGCACTGGGCACTCCTCTGTAATACCCAATACGAAATTAACGTCATCAGGAAGAGTGCCATCCGACCTGCTTTAAACCCAAAATTTGCAGGTCTGTGCAAACCTGGAAACATAAAAACCACCAATTTTACTATTTGGAGGTAACCTATCCAAACAAGTCAAAGAGCTCGATGAGGAGGCAAAAACCATGGGGCTCATCAAAGCGACATCATCAAAACCCTACTATGGTCATAAACAGCACCCTTATGCACCCACCAGTAGAACAAGACAAACTGGTGAAAGCTCAAAGGCCAGGTACACTGCACATGGGTGTTTTTTAGGCCATGGCCCAGACTGGCCTTCGTGGAAGATGCGCAAATCCCCAACGCCAACCCAACCACAAACCCAGACGCCGGCGCCTCAACCTCCACGAAGGATTCACAAAAGGAAGTAAACCAGCCACTGGTAACTATGGAGGTAGGTGGGTCTGGTTCCTTACGAATTGCAGGGAGTATGGAGGTTGGTGGGAGATTACACTTCTTTCTGGATGAATGGAGTATGTTAACTACAGACACTTATATTTTAAGCAGTATCCAGGGATATACCATAGAATTTATACACAAACATAGCCCTCCAGTTCAGCATGTACCGAACCGAATGTTCGTACTTTCAGGTAAAGAAAAATCAGAAGCACATGCTGAACTGAAGCGGCTTTACGCAAAAGGGGTAATTGAAAAAACCCAACACGAATCGCTGGAATTTGTGTCCAATATCTTTACCAAAAACAAAAAAGATGGTGGTTGTCGCATCATCATAGATTTGACAAATTTGAATACTTTTGTACAATATATTCATTTCAAAATAGAAACCTTTGTTACTGCTAACCAATTGATTTCCAAAGGTTACTTCATGGCTAGCATCGATTTAAAAGATGCTTACTATTCAGTCCCTATACGAGGTGACCACAGATGTTATTTAAAATTCAACTGGATGGGACAGCTCTGGCAGTACAGAGCACTACCAAATGGGCTAACATCAGCCCCTAGGCTGTTCACTAAAATTTTGAAACCAGCCCTATCGTTTCTGCGGAAACAAAAACACATGGTGATGGCATACCTAGGTGACATCCTCATTGTGGGCAAAACTTTGGAATTGGCCAAAGAAACGGTAACAGCCACAAAACAATTATTTGAAAAACTGGGGTTTATCATCCATCCAGTTAAATCTAAATTAAACCCTTCCACCACAATGGATTATTTGGGGTTCACCATTAACTCAGTTCACATGTCGGTGACTTTGCCTAAGGAAAAGGCTATAGCCTTAATAGAGGTTTGCAATAACCTCATTGACATCAGTAAACCATCTATCAGATTGGTAGCAAGCATAATTGGCAAAATAGTGGCTGCCTTTCCAGCCACACAATTTGGACCTTTACATTATCAAAATTTACAGAGGGCAAAAATACGAGCACTCAAAGTTAATGCTGGTCATTTTGACAGACCAATGAAGCTACCAATCAAAGCCATAATGGAACTAAAATGGTGGACAGATAACAGTCGGCATTGTTCCAATCCAATCGTTATCAGCAACCCTTCTATGGTACTACAAACTGATGCCAGTGCACTTGGTTGGGGTGCTACCAATTCCATCTCCAGCTGTGGAGGCAGATGGACTGCACAGGAGGCGTCATTATTACAAACACTGGGCATAAACTACCTGGAAATGTTGGGTGCATTCCATGGCCTAAAGTCATATTGTTCTGGGTTATATCACCAGCATGTTAGACTACAGATTGACAATACCACGGTGGTAGCATATATCAACCACATGGGTGGAAACAAATCGATATCATGTGACAATCTGGCCAACACAATTTGGCAAAGGTGTATCCAGAAAAATATTTGGATATCAGCCACTTACCTACCAAGTAAACTAAATTCAGAGGCAGACACCAGGTCACGCAAATTTAATGAAAACACCGAATGGATGTTGGATAAAAAAGTATTTGCTGATATTACAGCATGGTATGGAACACCAGATATCGATCTATTCGCATCCAGGCTTAATCACCAGTTATCAAACTATGTTTCATGGGAACCAGATCCTGGGGCAGCGGCGACATGCATTTTCGCTGCATTGGGGGAAATTGTTTATTTATGCATTCCCTCCTTTCTGCCTCATCAGTCGGGTATTAAGGAAAATACAGCAAGACTCTGCGTCTGGTATTTTGGTAGTACCCGATTGGCCTACTCAACCATGGTTCCCTGTGATACTCGACATGGTATTAGAACCATGCATCACCATCTGGCATAGACCAGATTTACTGGTTCATCCCGTAACAAGGGAAAGCCACCCATGTCATAACCATATGAACTTATTAATTTGTAGAGTCTAAATGTACCTCTACTGCAACTGGGACTGACGGACCGAACAGTGAACATTATTTCAGCAGCCCACAGACAGTCCACCAAAAAACAGTACCTGGTATACATCAGGAAATGGGAGATGTACTGTCACAGAAACAACATCACCTACCGATCCATGAACATCCTGTCTGTTCTGGAATTCCTGGCAGGCCTCCATTACGATGAGGGGCTCAGTTATAGTGCCATCAACTGCGCCAGAAGTGCCCTGTCAACATATCTATACCAAGGAACAGAGCGTCATTCTGTTGGAACTCACCCCCTGGTAACAAAACTTATGAGGGGAATTTTTAATATCAATTCCCCAAGAACCAGGTACTCCCAAATATGGGATGTGAGTATTGTCCTGACGATGCTAAGGAATTGGTCTCCAGCAAAAACTCTGTCCCTACAAAGACTGACACTGAAAACAGTCATGCTGATGGCATTGGTCACGGCACAAAGGGTACAGTCATTACATAAATTAAGACTGGACAACATGACCTCTTCATCTGGAAATATAATGTGTCATATTTATGAATTAGTCAAGCAGGACAGGGGTCAGCAGGCCTCAATATAGAATTTAGGGCTTACCCGACAGATGATCGTCTCTGTATAGTAAGACATTTACTGCTATATATGGAGAACACGAAAATCATCAGAGGCAAAGAGATGGCACTATTAATCAGCCACAAGCAACCTCACAAAAAAGTGACGGTCCAGACCATCTCAAGATGGCTGAAACAGGTTCTATTAAAGGCTGGGGTGGATACTAACATTTTCAAATCTCATTCCACCAGGGCTGCAGCAACATCGGCAGCTATGCAGTTGGATGTTCCGATGGACCAAATCCTCAAGACAGCAGGATGGTCAAGGGAGAAAACTTTCCAACTATTTTATCATAAACCAGTAATTAAATCTGGAACGTTTGCAGAAACAATTTAAAGTTCTGTAATATAATTTCACCTCATAAATAGGGACTATAATTTGGTGTTAATAAATTTATCATGGATTTCAATGTCGTATTCATGTCTAAACATGTTAACACAATTCCTCCCATAGTCATTAAGGCAGATGTGATGCATGGACTTGTTTCCACGGCATGAAATCACAGAGCTTTGAAATCTTCACGTAGTCACTCACGTGACTCCGAAGTAAAATAGTAAGATTAAACAAGAACTTACCAGTTCGAAGTTTGATCATTATTTTATGAGGAGTATGTTGAGGGAATACGTGCCCTTCGCTCCCACCCTGGATCATATACTCAACTGGTATCTTCTTTTCTAATCTTACTATGTTCAGTCATTACAGTTATCTGTGATTTCACACCGCTGCTTTGAAGAATGACACGCATGCGTCCTGGCGGGGCTCTTCACGTATTCCCTCAACGTACTCCTCATAAAATAATGACCAAACTTTGAACTGGTAAGGTCTCGTTTAATCTTACTATTTATACCTCATTGTCCCTTACCACATATCCCCAAAGGTTTCTTGCAGGCAAATTGTACCAGCATGCACTGTCTCAAATGAATAAATTGAAGGTCTAGCCATGTGGTAATGTGCAAAGGAAGTGATGGTACGAGGGTTTCTTATTATGATTTCAACGTTCATTTTTATTATATCTTATCATACAAGAACTGATGGAGGCTGAGTTTCATCTTCAAGGAACTTTATTTATTAGGCTGAGTGTACAACTGTAAATATAGTTTTACAAAAATCAACCAAAATAGTATCTGAGAGACCAAAATAGTGACACAAGTCCCATCCTTGCTTGTAGAACAGCAATCAGCGATATATGGAGACACAAGGCTGAACATGTGGAAGGGTCCCATACCGAAATGTTGCCTGTTCATTCCCTCCACAGATGCTGTCTGACCCATTGAGTTACTCCAGCACTTTGTGCATTGTTTAGAATCAGCTATAGATAGACACAAAATGCTGGAGTAACTCAGCAGGACAGGCAGCATCTCTGGAGAGAAGGAATGGGTGACGTTACGGGTTGAGACCCTTCTTCAGACTGAGATATCTTTAGAATATATCCAAACATATCTTTAGAATCAGCTATATGTGTTCAATTCCATATACATTACAACATAACTAATATACATTACTCTATCACCCATCCCTAATTAAGTTAATTCAACGTTATTTAAGAAAACATTTCACAAATTCTGAAACTATCCTTTCTCTGACAGAGGATTTGACCTCCAGTTAAAGCAGTGTAGGAAATGTTTGCTGTAGTGCCTGATTTGCATTGTATTCAGGCATAATGTCCAGATAACTATCACCAGCAGCTGGCCCTTCATCTGAAAGTCAAAGCCATGTTTGAAGTTATGTTCAAACAATCTGAGGCATGACTTAATTTCAATGAACAAGGAAATCAGGGATTTATATCTGTGTAATTGGAGAAGTGACATCCATTAATGTACTTTGGAATCACTGCACTCCAGATATATGATCTTTAACGAGAGTACATTTTTCTTCTGCTGCTATCAGAGTTCTGGGCAAAAATCTGAGCAGATCTTCAGAACGTGCTTCCATCCAGCAAGGCAACACAACATCAACACTGCATGGTGACATATCACAACATTAGGTTGACTCTTTATCAATGGAACGATGGATTGGCACGTCAGCAGACCACAGCAATTCTTTGCTCCACATCCTTTTGCAACAATTGCTGCAATGGAATCAAAAGTATTGCTAGATTTCACAAGAATTTAAGACGATAATTTAACCTTCACTCAGTCACATAGTTGGAACAGGAGCACTGGAAATTTGTTTTCACCTTCTCTTCAAATGATATACGAGTTTAATGTTCTCGTGGTGTCCCAAGTACTCCAAAAGATTTATCACAAAAGTGCACCTCTCTTTAAAAGTATGCATGCTGCTTGCAAACTGCCCAACACTCCAGATTCTGCTAATTTTCATCTTTAAAAGCCCATGTAAGGAAAATATCATCCACTTGTAGAAACATTTTAGTTCAGTTTTAGTTTACTTTCAGTTTAGTTTAGTTAGTTCAGTTTAATTTTGTATAGTTTAGTTTTAGAGAACGTGCAAACAGGCCTTTGCCCCACCGAGTCCACAGCAACCAGCGATCACCTGTGCACTAGTTCTATCCTACACACAAGGGACAATTTTCAGAAGCCAATTATCCTACAAACCTACACGTCTTTAGAATGTGGGAGGAAACCGGAGCACCTGGAGTATACCCATTCAGTCACAGAATTCTGTACAGACAGCACCCGTAGTTATCGAACCCGTGCGTAGTAAGACAGCAGTAAGACAGCAACTCTACCACCACCCTAATACAATAATATGGATTGTTTTCCTGTAACCCTTCCATTGTTTTCTGAAAGATAATAGATGTAAATTCTGTAACTGGTTATAAGGTCTTGGTTGACCATCAAAGCATCTCCAGTTGCTCTTCTATTACAATCATCTAATATACACAACTCAACCAGCAAACTGCTGCCCTCCAGATAAAACTACAAATAATTATTGTATTCTAGGTATGGGGTACTGCTCCAGGGACAAGTCTTGATGAACAGTCAGCATGATATCCCAATGGAACCGTTATGTTTTGAAGCTGGCGTTTAACAGGGTCAATTATTTTGTCTCTGCAAAGTTTGTCCATTTTTTGCATCAATAAAAGACACAAAGTGTCGGAGAAACTCAACGGGTCAGGCAGCATCTCTGGAGAACATGGATAGGTGACATTTTGGATCAGGACCCTTCTTCAGACTGATTGAAGGGGTGGAGGAAGAAAGCTGGAAAAGAGGTGGGAGCAGGAGAAAGCTTGGCAAGATGGATATAGGTGAGGGTGGGGGGTTATTTGACAGATATTTGGACAGAGACCAGAGATTAAAAAACAAAGAAGTGTAAGATAAGGAGGAGCAAAATGTGTAGCTAGCAGAGGGAATATAGATGAAAGGGCACGGGGGTTGGAGGGGGCAGTGGAGAAATGGATGCAAATGCAGGTGTGGCACAGGGGAGAGACAGGGAAGGGAAAAAAAGGGGGTTGTTTATTTAGTTACCCAAAATTAGCTAACTCAGTGTCCACACGGTTAGGGTGGAAGTTGCCCAAGTGAAATATAAGTTGGTGTTCCTCCAGTTTGCGTGCAGCCTTACTCTGGTAATGGAGGAGACAGAGGGCATAAAGGTGATTATGGGAAGGGGAGCTAAAATGGTTGACAAGTGGAAAATACAGCAGGCCTTGGCGGACTGAGTGGAAGTATTCAGCAAAAGACTCACTGATGTAACATCAGTCTCACATCAGGAACATCAAATGCAGTAGACGAGGTTAGAGGGGGTTCATGTGAATCTCTATCTCATTTGGCAGGACTGCTGGGTTCCTTGGATGGATGTGAACAATTCCTTCAACATGCCCAGCTCATCGTTAAAACCTCTTCATATCTCTGGAGAAGCTCCCATAATGTTCCAGGTTCACTGATATTAATGTGATGAAATTTTCAGGGAATTACTTTTCGTTGGTCCCTTCCTAAGAGATGTGTTCCAACGGCTGTAATAATCTCCACATACGATAATGTACTAATTTTTCTTTGGTATTTCATTGTCATGTTTGCTACTCCAACCACTTCAAAGCTTTCACCTGTATTGGTTTTCAGATTACACTGTGCCTCTTTAAGTTTAGGTGCCGTGTATTATAGCTGCCCTCTGATTTTTTTCTGTCTGGTTCATCAGTGTAACACTTCACCGCATGTCAAGCTTAAATGTCATACCTCTGTCATTCCCTTTCATGACAGTAAACAACAGTTCTACTTTTTGTTATGTGTAAGAAGGAACTGCAGATGCTGGTTTAAACCGAAGATAGACACAAAAAGCTGGAGAAGGGGTCGAGACCCTTTCTTCAGTCTGAAGAAGGGTCTCGACCCAAAATGTCACCCATTCCTTCTCTCCAGGGATGCTGCCTGGTCTGGCTGAGTTACTCCAGCTTTTTGTGTCTATCTTAGGTATAATGCAACTGTTCGATTTAATTTGTTTTGTCAGCCCGTTTATAATAAACATTGAAAACACTTTCTCTATTTCAGGGTCTTCATTCCCTTAACATGGTGAGATTGGTAGAAAACGGCAATTTTGAATGCCTTCTTTTAACTTCTTTAATTTTCTCGGCTCATCTTTAAGGGCCTGTCCCACTTAGGCGACTTTTTAGGCGAGTGCAGGAGACTCTGCGCTCGCCTCATGATCGCCACATGGTCGCCACATGTTCGCTGGTGGTCTCTGGTGAGTCTCTTTCATGGTCGCGAGGAGTTCCCGCATTCTGGGAACATGTTGAAAAAATTTCTGCGACCATGGAGAAAATCGATACTTTTGTAGTCGTAGGTGCAGTGGTAGTGTGGTTACCATGTACTTGTCAAACTTCACAGCTGTGTATCTCTGGCTTATTAAAAGTTGCCTGGCTTCTTAAAAGTATCTCCACACCTTCTCCCCCCTCTCCCCCCTCCCCCCTTTCTCCCCTCCCCGCTCTTTTAAAGGACTTACCGTACACTGTGCTAGCCGTCTTAACCTTCCTGTTCATCGCGGTGTGTGTCTGTGTTA
>CM075977.1:120229241-120254295 GCA_038087875.1 Malacoraja senta
CCTTTTCACTTGTCCGCTGAAAATCGCCTAAGTGGGACAGCCGCTTTATGCCTACTCTTACAGCTTTGGTGGACATGGTGTTTAAACCATAAATGTGATACTTTTCTTGCCTGACCAGTGTTCAGATCAAAAATGTTTCCCTCTATAGCAATAACAGCCTTTGTTTCTCTTTTTTTAAATGCCTTCTGATTTAACTCAGAACAATATTTTTTTTGCTGCTTGTCCTACATTCATGCTGTTTTATGGAGCATTTGATCTCACTTGCAAGTGCCTCATATTTTGCTTCCCAGTCCCACTTTTTCAGTGTGTTCTCAAAGGACAGATTCATCCCTAATAATAATCATCAAGTCCAGTTTTTAATTTCTATTCTTAAATGCTGCGATTAAAAAGTACATGAGGCCTTTCTGTAACCCTGTAGCCTTGCAGTAGATAGACACAAAGTGCTGGAATAACACAGCTGGTCAGGCAATATCTCTGGAGAAAAAGGATGGGTGACGTTTTGGGTTGGACCCTTCTACAAACTAAACCAGCATTTGCAGATCTTTGTTTCTACTCTTTGCAGTAGAGACACCCTGTTCAACAGAGTGTCTCAGAACAACACCTGGCAAGCAACACAGCAAGCCCTGGAGGACAAAAAATTAGTATTACAACTGGGATGTGATCAAGGCCAATAACCTTTGTTACATCCAATGCGCTCAGTCATTTCTTGATATAGAAACATAGAAACATTGAAAAATAGGTGCCGGAGTAGGCCATTCGGCACTTCGAGCCTGCACCGCCATTCAATATGATCATGGCAGATCATCCAACTCAGTATCCTGTACCTGCTTTCTCTCCATGCCCCCTGATCCCTTTAGCCACAAGGGCCACATCTAACTCCCTCTTAAATATAGCCAATGAACTGGCCTCAACTACATTCTGTGGCGGAGAATTCCAGAGATTCACCACTCTCTGTGTAAAAAATGTTTTTCTCATCTCAGTCCTAAAAGATTTCCCCTTTATCCTTAAACTGTGACCCCTTGTTCTGGACTTCCCCAACATCGGGAACAATCTTCCTGCATCTAGCCTGTCCAACCCCTTAAGAATTTTGTTAAGTTTCCATAAGATCCCCCCTCATTCTTCTAAATTCTAGCGAGTACAAGCCGAGTCTATCCAGTCTTTCTTCATATGAAAGTCCTGACATCCCAGGAATCAGTCTGGTGAACCTTCTCTGTACTCCCTCTATGGCAAGAATGTCCTTCCTCAGATTTGGAGACCAAAACTGTACGCAATACTCCAGGTGTGGTCTCACCAAGACCCTGTACAACTGCAGTAGAGCCTCCCTGCTCCTATACTCAAATCCTTTTGCTATGAATGCTAACATACCATTTGCTTTCTTCACTGCCTGCTGCACCTGCATGCCTACTTTCAATGACTGGTGTACCATGACACCCAGGTCTCGTTGCATCTCCCCTTTTCCTAATCGGCCACCATTCAGGTAATAGTCTACTTTCCTGTTTTTGCCACCAAAGTGGATAACCTCACATTTATCCACATTATACTGCATCTGTCATGCATTTGCCCACTCACCCAGCCTATCCAAGTCATCTTGCAGCCTCCTAGCACCCTCCTCACAGCTAACAATGCCCCCCAGCTTCGTGTCATCCGCAAACTTGGAGATGTTGCATTCAATTCCCTCGTCCAAATTATTAATATATATTGTAAATAGCTGGGGTCCCAGCACTGAGCCTTGCGGTACCCCACTAGTCACTGCCTGCCATTCTGAAAAGGACCCGTTTACTCCTACTCTTTGCTTCCTGTCTGCCAGCCAGTTCTCTATCCACATCAATACTGAACCCCCAATACCGTATGCTTTAAGTTTGTATATTAATCTCTTATGTGGGACCTTGTCGAAAGTCTTCTGAAAGTCCAGATATAACACATCCACTGGACTTTCAGAAGGCTTTCGACAAGGTCCCACATAAGAGATTAATATACAAACTTAAAGCATACGGTATATAATATGGAGTGAATCAATCTGGCTAAAAACTGGGCCCGAAGAAGGGTCCCGACACAAAACATCACCAATCCATGTTCTCCAGAGATGTTGCTTGACCTGCTAAATTACTCCAGCACCTTTGTCTAACTAAAGACTAGTTTTAGTAATGTGGTGATCTCCGGAGGAGGCCAAGATAAATCATTTCTTCAGTTCTTCCGGCTTAAAGTATTTGCAAATGCTTTAGCCTTTGTTAAGTACTTTGTCTCTTTAGGCATGATTTTACCTTTCACTCACCTCGACCAATGTTAGCTTCCCTTGCATTTATTACTTAAACTGAAGTAATATTCAAGAGATTGTATATTTTGTTTCAATGTACTATGCATCCCTTTAGGTGGCTTTTCACTCCAAAAGAGGGACAAGGTTTCCTTATAACTTGTTCCCTTATAACTCCTGTATTTATACACTGTGGACGGCTTGTTTGTAATCATGTAGTCTTTTCACTGACTGGATAGCACGCAACAAAAAGCTTTCCACTGTACCTCGATACATGTGACAATAATAAACTAAACTGAAAAAGTAAATCAAACTAAACAGTTCTCCAGCACCAAGAATCTGGCTAATGGCTCCTGGAGGTGCTCCTTATGGGCTAGTGAATGCAATGTAGAAGGCATAGGAACCTAAGGAGAGTGGAGCAGGAGGAGGCCTTTCAAAACTATGATCGTGACTCGACAGGCTTCATCTGCTCTTCAATTGAAGGGGAAAAGATTTAATAGGAATCTGAGGGTAAACGTTTTCACACAAAGGATGGTGGGTGTATGGAACAAGCTGCCAGAGGAGATAGTTGAAGCTGGCACTATTCCAACATTTAAGAAACAGTCAGACAGGTACATGGATAGAACAGGTTTGGAGGGATATGGACCAAACGCAGGCAGATGGGCCTAGTGTAGCTGGGACATGTTGGCCGATGTGAGCAAGTTGGGCCAAAGGGCCTGTTTCCACACTGTATCACTCTATGACTCTTAGTGCCAGTTCACCTAAGCCATCAATTACTTGATCTTTCAAAAACAAATCTACTTTCTCTTTAAATACCTCTATTATTCCGACCTTCACAACTTTTCAGGGAAGAGAATTCCAGAGATTCACCACCCTCAAAAAGCAGGTTTCTACACACCTCCGTTTAAATGACCACCCTCCAGAGCTTCACCCCATGTTCGAGATTCTCTGACATGTAGAAACATCTATAATGTCATGCTGCATTAGGATCCTACAAGCTTTAATAAGATCACCCTTAATTTCTTCTAAACTCTCTTTTAGTCACTTGTGATAGGACAACTCTCTCATCCCAGAAATTAGCCTTGTGAATCTCATTTAGACTATGCCTAAAGCCAGAATGTCCTTCCTTAAAAAGGAGAACAAAACTATACACAGTTCTCCAGATGTGGCCTCATCAATACGTGCCATACAAAAATCAGTTTGAGCTTCAGTACATCCTTTACTTAAATTTAAACATTTGAATATGCAAACTCAATTCAACATGCATGAGCTCACATTTCCCCACATTAAACTCCATGCAAGTCAGAGATATGGATCAAATTGCACAGAAAGAGGACTGAGATTTGAAATATTGGCTGATCAGTTGCACAGTTTCACCTGAAGTGAGCATATATCTCACAGTTCTGTTAATTTCTTAACCCTTGATGTAGAGAGATTTCTTACCTGGAACTGCTTGCTTTCCAGAAGAGGTTATCCAATTATATTAGAAGTCAAGATCCACAAGTGCCGTGATAATATTGGACTAGATGTGCATCGAGGTTGTCTCTTGGTTTGTTCAGTAACTGCACTAACATATCTGGCTCTCCAGGAACATAGAGCTCTGATGAACAGAGACATAGACTTCAGACTTTGGAGATACAACGTGGAAACAGGCCTTTTGGCACACTGAGTCCGTGCCGACCAGCGAGCACCCCATAAACTAACCTACACGTACTAGGGACAATTTTACTTACAACTTACCGAAGTCAATTAACCTACAAACCTGTACATTTTTGGAGAGTGGGAGGAAACCAGAGCACCCGGAGAAAATCCCACGCCGTCACAGGGAGAACAATGCAAACTCCGTACAGACACCACCCATAGTCAGGATCGAACCCGGGTCGCTGGTGCTGTAAGGCAGCAACACTGCTGTGCCACTGTGTCACCCCTGACATTTAGAAACAACTGGAAAAAGTAAAATAAATAAAATTAAAAATTATAAAAAATATTAAAATATCTGTAAATGAAGGAACAAGTGGGTGATCAGATATACAATGCAGATATTGGTTGGTTCTCTGTAGAAGTACCAGCCAGCTAACAGTGCTTTCTGGTCCCCCTTTTGGCCCAAAGAAAACAGTACATTTGAAGAAAAAGATCATCAAATGTCTCCCACTCTGTTTAATGCTGAATTTCTTGATGGATCTGACTTCGAAGAAACTTGGAGTAATCAACATTCCAAAGGGATTGGTAATAGGTTTTGCTCCAGACATTAGCTTTTCCACAAGATGATAGATTGCACCCAAGCTTCAGAAGGAGCGGCCATTAGCTATTACGTTGATTGAAAATCTTGTTAACAGCCTGATTCCAGGGGTCCAATAGATTGGATCGGCAAGTAATTTGTTCAAACAAATATTATTGTTTGGTCTCCTAAGATTTGGATGACACATAATTTGATATTAAAAATCTTCTCCATAGGTTTCTATCCTCAGATCAATTCATATTGATGTTTCAAAAGATATTGCCACAGCAAAAATAAATATACAGTGGCATTTAAACGTCAATGAACATCTCGCAAAGTTTGTTAGCAATGGGTTATTTGGGGCATAATTGTATGCCTACACGATTCATCTTAGGTAATGTGACAAAAGCCTCAACACTGACATAGAACATTATGTATTGAAGTCCAACTCCAGAGATTTTAATAAATAACTAGACTAAGTGGGACCCGTTGGGACCCAGTCACACGGGAGGCCTGGTCCCCCCCTACGCAACCCATTCCCCAACGCAATATTCCACCACTCACCTGTGGGGGGAGGGGGGTGTGGGGGAGGGTGGATGTGGGGGAGGGGGGATGTGGGGGAGGGGGATGTGGGGGAGGGGGGGTGTGGGCGAGGGGGGTGTGGGGCAGGGGGTCTGTGGGGGTGGGGTGTGTGAGGGAGGGGGAACCTTCAAGACCTTCATAACTTTTGTACTATTTCACCGATTGGAACAAAACTTATTTGACTTGCAGCAGAGGAGAATGGTGAGTAAGGTGGCAAAAAATCGTAGTGCTATGGGGGATCATTTTTGCGCATATTTAATTACAATGCAGACAGTTGTAATTAAGACTAATAGAGTGGATAAGGGAGAACCAGTGGATGTGTTATATCTGGACTTTCAGAAGGCTTTTGACAAGGTCCCAAATAAGAGATTAGTATACAAACTTAAAGCACATGGTATTGGGGGTTCAGTATTGATGTGGATAGAGAACTGGCTGGCAAACAGGAAGCAAAGAGTAGGAGTAAACGGGTCCTTTTCAGAATGGCAGGCAGTGACTAGTGGGGTACCGCAAGGCTCAGCGCTGGGACCCCAGCTATTTACAATATATATTAATGATTTGGACGAGGGAATTGAATGCAACATCTCCAAGTTTGCGGATGACACTAAGCTGGGGGGCAGTGTTAGCTGTGAGGAGGATGCTAGGAGGCTGCAAGGTGACTTGGATAGGCTGGGTGAGTGGGCAAATGCATGACAGATGCAGTATAATGTGGATAAATATGAGGTTATCCACTTTGGTGGCAAAAACAGGAAAGTAGACTATTATCTGAATGGTGGCCGATTAGGAAAAGGGGAGATGCAACGAGACCTGGGTGTCATGGTACACCAGTCATTGAAAGTAGGCATGCAGGTGCAGCAGGCAGTGAAGAAAGCAAATGGTATGTTAGAATTCATAGCAAAAGGATTTGAGTATAGGAGCGGGGAGGTTCTAGTGCAGTTGTACAGGGTCTTGGTGAGACCACACCTAGAGTATTGTGTACAGTTTTGGTCTCCAAATCTGAGGAAAGACATTCTTGCCATAGAGGGAGTACAGAGAATGTTCACCAGACTCCTGGGATGTCAGGACTTTCATATGAAGAAAGACTGGATAGACTCGGATTGTACTCGCTAGAATTTAGAAGATTGAGGGGGGATCTTATAGAAACTTACAAAACTCTTAAGGGGTTGGACAGGCTAGATGCAGGAAGATTGTTCCCGATGTTGGGGAAGTCCAGGACAAGGGGTCACAGTTTAAGGATAAAGGGGAAATCTTTTAGGACCGAGAAGAGAAAAACATTTTTCACACAGAGAGTGGTGAATCTCTGGAATTCTCTGCCACAGAAGGTAGTTGAGGCCAGTTCATTGGCTATATTTAAGAGGGAGTTAGATGTGTCCCTTGTGGCTAAAGGGATCAGGCGGTATGGAGAGAAGGCAGGTACAGGATACTGAGTTGGATGATCAACCATGATCATATTGAATGGCGGCGCAGGCTCGAAGGGCTGAATGGCCTACTCCTGCACCTATTTTCTATGTTTCTATGTTTCTATGACAGGAAGTGATCAAGATGAGAGTTTTAGTAATTATACTAGACTAAGTGGGACCCGTTGTGTCCCATGGTCACATGGGAGGGCTGGTCCCCCAACGCAATATTCCACCTCTCCACCAATTCCAATATTGGTGGCCAGTGGGGGGGGGGGGCTTTCTAGAGCTAGTATATGTATTGTGGGCTGAAGGGACTGGTTTCCAGAGGGCTAGTATGTACATTGTGGGCCAAATGGATTCTTGGGGTGGCAGCACAGTCACTCAAGCCTGATGTGCTGGCAGCTCACTCACGGATGGTGGGCTAGCAGTTGACTCACAGCTATTCAAGCAGGGTGCAAGGCCACTAAATTCAAATGCAGTTTCCTTCCATTTCAAGCAGGATGCAAGGCCACAAAATTCAAGTGCAGTTTCTTACCACTTCAAGCAGGGTGCAAGGCCACCAAATTCAATTGCCGTTTCATACCCTTTCAAGCAGGGTGCAAGGCCACCAAATTCAGGTGTAGTTTCATACCCCTTCAAGCTGGGTGCAAGGCCACCGAATTCAAGTGCAGTTTCCTACCACTTCAAGCAGGGTGCAAGGCCACCGAATTCAAGTGCAGTTTCTGACCACTTCAAGCAGGGTGCAAGGCCACCGAATTCAAGTGCAGTTTCATACCACTTCAAGCAGGGTGCGGGGCCATCAAACTCAAGTGCAGTTTCCTACCACTTCAAGCTGGGTGCAGGGCCACCAAACTCAAGTGCAGTTTCCTGACACTTCAAGCAGGGTGCTAGGCCACCAAATTCAAGTGCAGTTTCATGCCACTTCAAGCAGGGTGCAAGGCCACCAAATGCTAGTGCTGTTTCATGCCATTTCAAGCAGGGTGCAAGACAACCAAATTGAAGTGCAGTTTCATACCATTTCAAGCAGGGTGCAAGGCCACCAAATTCAAATGTAGTTTCATATCATTTAATGCAGGGTGCAAGGCCACCACATTCAAATGCAGTTTCATACCATTTCAAGCAGGGTGAAACCACCATAAAACCACCATAAAACCACAAAAAACACCGCATAAACACCACACTCACTGTTCAGTAGACATTCAGTGTGTTCAGTTGATTTACAGCTCAGACAGTGACCTCTCCCTCCCCCATCTTGCAGAGACTGAGCCATACCCACACTTCTGGGTTTTATAATCCTCTCCCTCCCACCGGAAGGGGCCTGGCCTTCATGTCGTGGATAACAGGAGAGAGATTCTCAACATTTTTTTAATCACTAATAACACTTTTATTTTTCATTGATGAGAAGAATCCTCTGCACCTGATGAGCGGAGAGGGACTGAGTAAGATGGCCAAAAATCACAGTCGTAAGTGGTAGTGTTTTATCTAATATCAATATACAATGCAAACAGGAAGTTGTCATGTTTAGACTTTCCACCATTTGCAGTGCAGCATTTCAAAGCAACCACCACCAACAACCATTTGCAGTACAGCATTTCAAAGCGACCACCACCAACAACCATTTGCAGTGCAGCATTTCAAAGCGACCACCACCAACAACCATTTGCAGAGCAACATTTCAAAGCGACCACCACCAACAACCTTTTGCAGTGCAGCATTTCAAAGCAACCACCACCAACAACCATTTGCAGTGCAGCATTTCAAAGCGACCACCAGCAACAACCATTTGCAGTGCAGCATTTCAAAGCGACCACCACCAACAACCATTTGCAGTGCAGCATTTCAAAGCGACCACCACCAACAACCATTTGCAGTGCAGCATTTCAAACCAACCACATTTTCATTTTCAAACCACATTAAGGGCACTCACAGTTGAGTAGACATGTGTTCAGTGTTATTCACAGCTCAGAGACATGACCCTCTCGCTTCCTCCATCTTGCAGAGACGGACTGAGGCTCAACACTTCCGGGTTTAATAGTCCCTCGCCCCTCTCACCAGCAGGGGCAGCAGAGAGAATCTCAACATTTATTAAACATTAATAACTTTTTTATTTTTCATCGATGGGAAAAATCCTCTTGTCCTGCGCAGCGTAAGATGGCTAAAAATCACAGCCGTAAGTGGCAGCGTTTTTTTCTAAAATTATGATACAGAAAAACAGGAAGTGGTCAAGATCAGAGTTTTAGTAATATAGATAGATGTAGGCAAGAACATCAATGTATCATTGGAGGAGTTCTGTTGGAGGGTTGTCCTTTAGATGAGGCATTAAATGAGAATGATACTTACTTTCTCAGCTATTGTAGAAGACTCCAGAGAGCTACACAGAGTTATGGAGATATATAAATGGACCCGTCTGCCCTGCTCATTCATGCCGACCAAAGGATTTTACTGAGTTAGCCCCATTTGTTTGCATTTAGCCCATATCCCCCTACACCTTTTCCTATCCATGTACCTGTCCAAATGTCTTTGAAACATTGTAATTGTACCACTTCTTCTGGCAGCTCATTCTATAGACCCACCACATTCTGTGTGAAAGGTTTGCCCCTTAGGGCCCTTTTAAATCTTTCCTATCTCACCTTTAAGCTGTGCCCTCTAGGTCTAGACCCTCAGCCCTTGAAAAAGACTGCGAACATGCACCTGGATAAATGCTGGTCACCATTTATCCTCAATGTTATTTTTAAAAAACAGATTATCTGGTCAGCATTTCCTTATCTGAGTCTTCATCGGCGGTCACTCGAAACGAGTATGAAGATACAAGATACAAGATACATTTATTTGTCACATGTACCAGTTGGTACAGTGAAATGTGTGGTCACCATACAGCCATAAAATAAAATAAAGAACACAACACACGATAGAGTCCAACATAAAACATCCCCACACAGCAGAATTAAATGTTTCCCACTGTGAGGGAAGGCACCAAAGTCAGTCATCTTCCTCTGATGTTTCTCCGTGGTCGGGGCCTCCGGAGCCCTCCGCAGTTGCCGCTACGGGTGGCCTGCCGCTCACGCCTGCTCACCGGGATGTTGGAACTCCGACGTCGGAACGGGAGGCCAACCCCAGCGGCTTGGACCTACGAATCGGCCGCTACCCACCGGAGTCTGCGACTCCCGAAGTCCCCAGGCCGCGCCGGGCGGGGATTCACACAGGCGGCCCTCGGCAAAGGACCCCAGGGACTCCCCGATGTTGTTCAGCACCGCCCGCGCTGGGTGCTCCACGACCCACAGCTTCGCGATGTCGACGCTGCAGGCCCAACGCTCCGGAGCTTCAAACGGCGATCCAGGTAGGCATCGCCCGCTCCGTGGTAAATCCAGCACCGCGCCGCCACAGCTGTGGTCCGGTCCCCGGTCTCCGGTAGGAAAGGCCGCTCCGATCCAGTTGGTAGGCCGCGTGGAGGGGGGCGAGGACGCGACTCGGAGAAATAGTCGCATCCTCGCCAGGAAGCGACTGGGAAGCGGTTTCCCCCTTACCCTACCCCCCTCCCCCACATAAAAAAAACTAAAGAATTCCCAAAACAAACTGGTCAAACTAAAATTTAAAAAAAGATAGGAAAAAACGAACAGACTGTAGGCAGAGGCTGCCTTCAATGCGGTGCCCCTAGTGAATGTGCTCTCCTCTCCATAGGGTGGTCTACTTGTGGGTCTGTAGATGTCTGTAGAGGACGATCCGCGATCCACATACCTTGCTGCAACGTGGGCAAAGGAGACTGGCGGTGGTTGGTAGTCGTCGGGCCTCTTTCTCTCTCTCCTTACGGTGCTGTCGCTTTGTCTCTGCGACATGGCATCGCTCTGTTTCATGACATGCAGCTCCTCCTTGCACAGATTTCCTCCAGGAGCACCTGCCCAGTGCAATGTGCTCCCAGTTGCTCGATGTGATGTGGAATTTCTTCAAACTGTTCTTGATGTTGTCCTTGAAGCATTTCTTTGGCCCGCCAAGGGCTCACCGACCTTCCTTCAGTTGAGAGTACAGGATCTGTTTAGGGAGACGTGTGTTGGACATGCGGATGACATGGCCAGTCCATCGAAGTTGGTGCTGCATTATTGTGGTGATGATGCTGGTCATGTTGGCTTCCTCCAAAACGCTGATGTTGGTGCGTTTGTTCTCCCAGCTGATCCTCAGAATCTTTCGTATGGATCTTTGATGGTATTGTTCCAGGGCTCTCAGGTGCCTGCTGTAGGTGGTCCATGACTCGGCTCCATACAACAGGGTGGGGAGGACAACGGCTCTGTAGACCAGCAGTTTTGTTTGAGCCTTTAGGTCTCGGTCTTCAAAGACTCTTTTCCTGAGTCTGGTGTGGGCTCCGGCTGGCACAACTCAGGCGATGGTTGACCTCAGAGTCGATGTCAGCTTTTGAGGAAAGAATGCTGCCAAGGTAGGGGAAGTGGTCAACGTTTTCAAGAGTGGTGTCGTCCACTTTTATAGCGGCCTGGGTAGACGGCTGGTTGGGTGGAGGTTGATGTAGGATCTGAGTCTTCTTGATGTTTAAGGCTAGGCCATGGCTCTGTTTGCCTTGGCAAAGGCATTCAGGATGCCCTGGAGGTCTTCTGCTGAGTGTGTTGCAATGGCGCAGTCGTCCACATACTGAAGCTCCATGATGGCGGTGTTACTGACTTTGCTATTAAGGTTGAAGAGCCCACCGTCAGGGAGCTGTAAATTTGCTGTCAATTTGATCAGGCAAGTGAAAGTCAAAGTCAATTTTATTCGTCACATGCACCCGAAGTTGCAGTAAAATGAATTTGCCAGCAGCGATACACTTAAAAAGAATGCACAATGCACAATAGAATTTAACACAAACATCCACCACAGCATTCTTCAGTGTGGTGGATGGCACAAAGTTCAGTCAGTCCTCCTCCTTTCTTCATTCGTGGTCAGATGAACATCGTGATCATCGAGAGAATGATCTATTACTTCCTCTGGGCATATCCTGCCCGACCAACAATACAGAAGAGAGTCCAGAGGGAGTGGCTTTGTTAACCCTCAATGTTGATAGTGTAGATACGATAGTGGCATATATGAGGTTTTTACTCAGGCACATGGATATGCAGGGAATAGAGGGATATAGATCATGTGCAGGCAGGAATAAGTTTAACCTGGTATCATATCCAGCATGGACATTGTGGGCTGGAGGGCCTGTTCCTGTCCTCTATTGTCCTATATACATTCTATTGACTCTAGGCCACATGTAGAGTCTCCAACCATCAGCCGTAGAGTTGCTGCCTTACAGCGCTTGCAGTGCCAGAGACCCGGGTTCGATCCCGACAACGGGTGCTGTCTGTATGGAGTTTGTACATTCTCTTCGTTACCGCATGGATTTTCTCCGCGATCTTCGGTTTCCTCCCACACTCCAAAGGCGTGCAGGTTTATAGGTTAATTGGCTTGGGTTTGTATACTTGGTATAAGTGTAAATTGTCCCTACTGTGTGTAGGCTTGTGTTAATGTGCGGGGATCGCTGGTCATTGCGGACTCGGAGCGAAAGGGCCTGTTTCTGCGCTGTATCTCTAAACTAAACTAAACTAAATATGGCAGGGAAATAGACTGTTGATTACTGCCTACTTGTCTGCAGCAGTGAAATAATTTTTATTCACAAAACCAAAGCTCGTAAAAACCATGTGCCTAGTTGAGCTTACAAACACAGCTCCTGTCGCTGGGAGGAGCGCTGATATCTGACTAAAACCCCGCGAACGAACCCCCACGGTCAGGTGACCGTGCCGACCAATGACGAGGGTTCTGACTACCCAGCCCCACCACTAGGTGCCGCTACAAGAGCACCTTATATCCTTAAGCAAGTATCTCTCTGAAGCATGGCTGGCATAGCTGGCTGAATCCTAAGGGACAGTTCTATTCTGGGACTGCGGCAGGTAGCCTGAGAACCAACACAAATGGAAATACTTTGTCTTCATTAATCCTCTATTACAGATGCATCTGAACATGACAGAATTGATAAATGTAACTACTGCACGGTCCTTCTGGAGAGCAGGATCCATCTCCACCTAAAGGATGGTTTCGGTCAAGTTGTAGAGAACTACTAGCATGTTACATGGAAAATAAACACAAAATGCACGAGTAACTCAGTGGGACAGGCAGCATCTCCAGCATCTCCAGTAACTCCAGACTTACTCCAGCATTTTGTGTCATACAGAGATGCTGCCTGTCCCGCTGATTTACTCCAGCATTTTGTGTCTATCTTCGGTAAAAAACAGTATCTGCAGTTCCTTCCTACACATACCATGTTAGGTATGTTTTTGGCAGATTTTGCCAAGGAATAGAGTGTAGAAACAAGGAACTGCAGATGATGATTTACAAAAAAAGACACAAAATGCTGGAAAAACTCAGCAGATCACACAACATTCCTAGAGAAGTCTGAAAAAAGGTCCCAACCCAAAACATCACCTATCCATGTTCTCCAGTGAAGCTGCATGACCTACAGATACTCCAGCACTTCAGAAGGGTTTCGGCCCGAAACATTGCCTATTTCCTTCGCTCCATAGATGCTGCCTCACCCACTGAGTTTCTCCAGCATTTTTGTCTCCTCCAGCGCTTAGTCTTTTTTGCCAAGGACTAGAATGAGAAACGAAAGGAAGCCAAGGATGGATCCTTGGTACATCAGGGAAGGTGAAAAGGCATTGCAGGACATTTTACAGCCAAGACAGCAGAGGCAGGAATAGTGGCCAGTAGTAGTCCCAGGAGCTAGACAATGGAGGAGAGCTGTTGGAGAAGGAGGGTGTAATAAATAATGTAAAAGGCTGCAGAAAGGTTGAGAGGAATGAGGTTGGATTGGTTCTGTTATTACATAGAACTGGTCACGTAGAATTATATTCCGACTTCAGTCCTTGTTTAGTTTAAGTTAGAGATACAGCACGGAAACAGGCCCTTTGGTCCTCCGGGTCCGCGCCGACCAGCGATCCCCGCACATTAACACTATCCTACACCCACTAGGAACAATTTTTTACATTTACCAAGCCAATTAACCTACAAACCTGTTCGTCTTTGGAGAGTGGGAGGAAACCGAAGATCTCGGAGAAAACCCACACAGGTCACGGGGAGAACGTACAAACTCCGTACAGACAGCACACGTAATCGGGATCGAACCTGGGTCACCAGCGCAGCATTCGCTGTAATGCCCCTGTCCCACTTAGGAAACCTGAACGGAAACCTCTGGAGACTTTGCGCCCCACCCAAGGTTTCCGTGCGGTTCCCGGAGGTTTTTGTCAGTCTCCCTAATGGTCGAAAGTGGCTTCCACTTCTTCTATGTTCCGGCGATTATTTCAAAAAATTCAAAACCGGCCGCGACTGAAAATAGGTTGCCGTTTTAAAAATCGGTAATTTTTTAGTCGAAGACGGTTGCGATGCTAGTTGAAGGTGGTTGCCGGAGGTTGCAGGTGGTTGCCGGAGGTTGCAGGTAGTGGAAGGTAAGACCTTGGGTGGGGCGCAAAGTCTCCAGAGGTTTCCGTTCAGGTTTCCTAAGTGGGACAGGGGCATAAGGCAGCAACTCTACTGCTGCGCCACCATGACTTCCTTTAAGTAGTTTAAGTCAATGCTCCTGAATTTTCTATTCAAAACATCACATGCTCATATTTAAATTGGGAGCATAAACAAGCAACCATGGTTGATTTGATTGTGACCTTCCTCTACATTCCCATCTACTCGCAGTAATCTTTCACCCCTCATTTGTCACCTCTTCTTTGAAAATATCTATGCTGTAATGAACAGAATTCCAAAGGCTCTCAACACAGAGTTAAATGAAATTATTTTATTAATATCATTTTTGTGACCCCCTTATTTTTAAAAAGTGAACCCTAGTTCTAGATTCTCCCACAAGAGAAAACATTTCTCCACATACACTTTATCAAGATCCCTCGGGATTCTATATGCCTCAAAGAAATTCCCCTCACTCTTGCAATCACCAGCAGATGCAAGCTTCGGCTGTTCAATCACTCCTGCAAAGGCAAACCAACATTTCCGGAACTAAATCCAACACATTATTATTGAATTGAATATTTTATAGTCACATGTGACAAGTCACAGTGAAATTTTTTGCTTGCATACCAAGGTATGCAAATAGTTGCCCATAAAGGGCACTTACAAAGTTACAAATTCCCCCTTGCGTGCCAGGTCCCCCTTTGTTCTCCCCTCCTCCCCCTCCTTCATAGCAACCCCCCCACGCCGGGTCCCCATTGTTCTCCCCCCTCCTCATGGCGGTCCCCCCACACCAGGTCCTCCTTTGTTCTTTTTCTCACTTCCTTACACTCACCTGAGACCTGCTTACTGCGCTCTCTTCCGACTCACTGGCACCCTGACAACATCTGAGTCAGAGAACAATATTATACAAGGCACTCCAGATGTGATCTCACCAAGTTCTATTATAACTGAAGCAACACCCCTCTGCTTTTGCATTCAAACTGTCTAGCAATAAACAATAACATTAGCATTCTTAATTAACCACAGGATCTGCTTAGTGGCCTTTTGGGAATAATGCAATAGTACATCAGACCACTCTATAGCTTCCCCAATCTCTCGCCTTTTTGATAATCTGCTTCTTTTTACTTCTGCCAGAACAGGCAAGATCCAAAGCCTCCCGGCGGCGGTGGGACCTCTCGGCAGTGGTGGGGCCTCCCGGCGGCGGTGGGGCCTCTCGGCAGTGGTGGGGCTTCGCGGGTCGATGGTCGATGAGGGTGCTGGGAGACCGCCGTGAGGGGGGAGGGAGAACAATGGGGGACCCGGCCTGGGGAGACCGCCTTGAGGAGGGGGAGGGAGGGGAGGGGAGCTGGGGAACAGAGGAGCAGGTGGAGGTGCTTTGTAACTTTGTCAGCGCCCTCTATATGGTGACTATTTGTATACATTGGGTATGCAACAAAGAATTTCACTGTGACCTGTCACATGTGACAATAAAGTATTCCATTCCATTCCATTTCAATATAATATGGCAGTACCAAAGTGGAAATTAATGATTGCTTATACTGATTGTCACAAGTGCTGGAGCTATTCGGAGACGGCAAAGTTGAGCAGCTCTTTACCGCAGTAAATTTAAAAGATATTAGTTCAAACATGGTCAGATGTTGAAGTCAAACGTTGAATATTTAATCTGATATTTTGCTGCACTATTGGTCTCTCCATGAGTTTAGTGACCGAACTGGACTTTGTGAGATTCTTGCATCCTATATTTAGTCAGATCTGGTACACAACCTAAGACCAAACGGTTTTCATGAGAATTTTAGGGCAAAAGATGTTAGAAATGGGAAATACAAATTACTCCTTTTTAAATGACTCGTACTACTTTAAGTATTTAGGTACATGATGTAGTTAACTTTTATAAATGTACATAATATATATTATATAATTTATAAATATATGGATGATGGTGTGGTAAATTGGATTAGTAAGTATGCAGATGATACTAAGATAGGCGGTGTTGTGGATAATGAAGTAGATTTTCAAAGTCTACAGAGAGATTTAGGCCATTTGGAAGAGTGGGCTGAAAGATGGCAGATGGAGTTTAATGCTGATAAGTGTGAGGTGCTACATCTTGGTAGGACAAATCAAAATAGGACGTACATGGTAAATGGTAGCGAATTGAGGAATGCAGTAGAACAGAGGGATCTAGGAATAACTGTGCATAGTTCTCTGAAGGTGGAATCTCATGTAGATAGGGTGGTAAAGAAAGCTTTTGGTGTGCTGGCCTTTATAAATCAGAGCATTGAGTATAGAAGTTGGGATGTAATGTTAAAATTGTACAAGGCATTGGTGAGGCCAATTCTGGAATATGGTGTACAATTTTGGTCGCCAAATTATAGGAAAGATGTCAACAAAATAGAGCGAGTACAGAGGAGATTTACTAGAATGTTGCCTGGGTTTCAGCACCTAAGTTACAGAGAAAGGTTGAGCAAGATAGGTCTTTATTCTTTGGAGCGCAGAAGGTTAAGGGGGGACTTGATAGAGGTCTTTAACATTATGAGAGGGATAGACAGAGTTGACGTGGATAAGCTTTTTCCATTGAGAGTAGGGAAGATTCAAACAAGAGGACATGATTTGAGAATTAAGGGACAAAAGTTTAGGGGTAACATGAGGGGGAACTTCTTTACTCAGAGAGTGGTAGCTGTGTGGAATGAGCTTCAAGTGGAAGTGGTGGAGGCAGGTTCGATTTTATCATTTAAAAATAAATTGGATAGGTATATGGACGGGAAAGGAATGGAGGGTTATGGTCTGAGTGCAGGTAGATGGGACTAGGTGAGAGTAAGTGTTCGGCACGGACTAGAAGTGCCGAGATGGCCTGTTTCCATGCTGTAATTGTTATATGGTTATAAATTAAGTTTTTATTTCGATTATAAAACCTTTTAAATCAATGTCAAAAATATAGAAACATAGAAACATAGAAAATCAGAATCAGTATCAGAATCAGAATCAGATTTTATTCGCCAAGTATGTTTTGCAACATACAAGGAATTTTACTTTGGAGTCACGCGAGTAACTACGTGAAGAAGGCCGTCAACCCGCATGCGCGTCATTACGTCTACCGCATTGCGCAAGGCTGACTGGCAGGCACGCTGCTCCTGCCAGCGGTAAGTTTAAACCTGCAGGTAAGTTTTAAACATTCCAGGTTATGTTTTCTCTGCAGGAATCTCTTTTTACAGAGTTCCTGCTGGATTTCGGGGCGAAGTCGGGACGGGCCGCGGGGAAACCTTTATGGACCGCGGGGAATCCCTCTCACGGACCGCGGGGAACCAGCTACGGAGATCGCGGAAGTGCGTGTAGCGGGCGGCAGTCAAATTTGCCTTCAGAGTCGCTGGCGAAGGAGCCAGCGGCTTCAGACTGATGCCGGCAGCACCTTGGCTAACCCGCTTGGAGGATAGCCACGGAGAAAATCTGTACGGCCCGTTGACTCAAACGAGTCGGGCCAGGAGGATTCCTGATGGAGAGGATCCCCACCTTCAATGGGTAGCGTCTTCGGACATCTAACCCACATGGAGCACCTGATGGAGAGGTGCTCCACAATGGTATGCTCCAAGGAGGGAGTTATATCACCGCGGGTCTCTTCGGGGCCCACGGCAGCAGCACCTGTTACAGGGCTGCACACTGTCTCCCTCTCTGAGGAGGGGAGCAGTCGGGGTCAGTTCTGTCTGACTCGGAGTTCGGAGGTATTGCCGGGGAGCATACCACGAGGCACAAAGGATATGGTACGTGGAGGGGCCATATCAGCGCAGGTCTCCTCGGGGGCCTAGATATATAGATACATAGAAAATAGGTGCAGGAGTAGGCCATTCGGCCCTTCGAGCCTGCACCGCCATTCAATATGATCATGGCTGATCATCCAACTCAGTATCCCGTACCTGCCTTCTCTCCATACCCCCTGATCCCTTTAGCCACAAGGGCCACATCTAACTCCCTCTTAAATATAGCCAATGAACTGGCCTCAACTACCCTCTGTGGCAGAGAGTTCCAGAGATTCACCACTCTCTGTGTGAAAAAGTTTTTCCTCATCTCGGTCTTAAAGGATTTCCCCCTTATCCTTAACCTGTGACCCCTTGTCCTGGACTTCCCCAACATCGGGAACAATCTTCCTGCATCTAGCCTGTCCAACCCCATAAGAATTTTGTACGTTTCTATAAGATCCCCTCTCAATCTCCTAAATTCTAGCGAGTATAAGCCAAGTCTATCCAGTCTTTCTTCATATGAAAGACCTGACATCCCAGGAATCAGTCTGGTGAACCTTCTCTGCACTCCCTCTATGGCTATAATGTCCTTCCTCAGATTTGGAGACCAAAACTGTACGCAATACTCCAGGTGTGGTCTCACCAAGACCCTGTACAACTGCAGTAGAACCTCCCTGCTCCTATACTCAAATCCTCTTGCTATGAAGGCCAACATACCATTCGCTTTCTTCACTGCCTGGTGCACCTGCATGCCTACTTTTAATGACTGGTGTACCATGACACCCAGGTCTCGCTGCATCTCCCCATTTCCTAATCGGCCACCATTTAGATAATAGTCTGCCTTCCCGTTTTTGCCACCAAAGTGGATAACCTCACATTTATCCACATTATACTGCATCTGCCAAACATTTGCCCACTCACCCAGCCTATCCAAGTCACCTTGCAGTCTCCTAGCATCCTCCTCACAGCTAACACTGCCCCCCAGCTTAGTGTCATCTGCAAACTTGGAGATGTTGCTTTCAATTCCCTCGTCCAGATCATTAATATAAATTGTAAATAGTTGGGGTCCCAGCACTGAGCCTTGCGGTACCCCACTAGTCACTGCCTGCCATTGTGAAAAGGACCCGTTTACTCCTACTCTTTGCTTCCTGTTTGCCAGCCAGTTCTCTATCCACATCAATACTGAACCCCCAATACCGTGTGATTTAAGTTTGTATCCTAATCTCTTATGTGGTACCTTGTCGAAAGCCTTCTGAAAGTCCAGATACAACACATCCACTGGTTCTCCCCTATCCACTCTACTAGTTACATCCTGCGGCAGCACCTGTTTCAGGGCTGCTTACTATCGCCCTCACTATGGAGAGGAGTGCGAGGGGTCAGTGTGTACTGACTCCAAACTCAGAAGTTTTGCATCCAGGCTCTATCACCATTGCAAAAATATGTAGCACAGTGGCAATAGATGTATTCTCGCTACAATGAGGAGGAATATTCTTTATGTCTTTCCTCCATTTTGCCTCATCAGTCTTGCACAAAATACAGCAAGATCTCGCCTCAGGCATTTCATACTGCCTGACTGGCATATGCAACCATGGTTCCCGCTAAATGTTGGGAATGATAATAGGACCTTATATGGTTATCCTAAACACAAAAATTTGGTGGTTCACCCCGTGACTCGGGAAACCATCCTCTGCATGATAAAATCAATTTATAGACTTGCAGACTCTGAGAAGACCGTTCGCAGCTTGGGTTGCCAGACCGATTATGTACATGCTCACTGCAGAGTGCAGGGATAGCACCGAGAAAGCAGCACATTTTTCCTCATCAGGAGATGGGAAGTGTTATGTTTTAATGCCAATGTTACATATAATATGGCACGGATAACTAACGTCTCGGAGTTCATTTTCAGATGGGTCTTTGACAATTAATTAAGTTATAGTACCATTTCTGTGCCAACGTGCTTCCTCATCATAGTTGCAGCAGCGATCGGGACCCACTCTGTCGGGTCTCACCCTCTGATATCCAGATTTATAAAGGATATCTTTAACGCAAATTCTCCCAGGCCCAGGTACTCGGAGATATGGGATGTTAGCATTGTTCTTAAACTGCTTCGCCAGTAGGGCCCAGCTACATCTCTATCCCTGGTCAACTCACTTACAAAGTGGTTATGCTCATGGCGCTAGTCTCAGCGCAACTGGTCCAGCCACTACTTAAATTGCGACTGGACAGGATGGTTACATCTGCTAATAATATTTATTTTATGTTTATGAAGTAGTTAAGCAGAGCAGACCAGGGGCGTCAGGTCCCAAACAATTCTCATGGCATACCCCATGGACCTTTGGTTGTCTGTGGTCACACATTTACAACAATACGTCAAGGTCACCGAGAGCCTTAGAGGCTCTGCACTAGCAATGTTTGTTAGTTACCAAAACCTCATAAAAGGTATCTATCCAGACCATCTCCAGGTGGTCAAATGGGTTGGCTTATGCAGGAGTAGGTACTAATATTTCTATCTCACTCCACTAGGGCTGCTACAACATTAGCAGCAAGGGTTATGTACGTTCCACTGGACCACATCCTAGCAGCTGCAGGATGGTCAAACGGATGAACTTTCCAACATTTTATAATAACACATTGCCAGACTGGGGGTATTTGCCAAATTCCATTTATGTTTTGTTTCATAGTTTCCCCCAGGATGGGAGGGGTCACTATTATTTTCCTTTGATGATTAAAGCATCAGCATGTTTAACAAACTATGTCATTGCTGAATGCATTAATCTTTTTCACTCATCCATGGTCAATTGATGCAGTGTGTGATGCCTGGACTCGTATCCGGCATGAAATCACAGAGATTTAAAGTCTTCACGTAGTCACTCACGTGACTCCGAAGTAAAATAGTAAGATTAAACGAGAACTTACCAATTTGAAGTTTGATCTTTATTTTATGAGGAGTTACGATGAGCGATTACGTGCCCACCGCTCCCAACCCTCATATTATGAAGGTCATCTGGTAGTTTCAAGTTCTCTCCAATCTTACTATATTCAGGTCAACTCCTGTTATCTGTGATTTCACACCGCTGCTTTGAAGATTGACGCGCATGCGGGCTGACGGCCTTCTCACGTAATCGCTCATCGTAACTCCTCATAAAATGAAGATCAAACTTCAAACTGCTAAGTTCTCGTTTAATCTTACTATTTCACTGGCCAGGTCAGTCATACAATTAAAAAGCAACACTCAAAAAACACATTTTAACATGAACATCCACACAGTGACTCCTACACATTCCTCACTGTGATGGAAGGTGAAATAAAGTTCAAGTCCTTCACTAGGTGCAAATAGGTGCAGGAGTAGGCCATTTGGCCTTTCAACGCCATTCAATATGATCATGGCTGATCATCCAAAATCAGTACCCTGTTCTGGCTTTTTCCCCATATCCCTTGATTCCCTAAGCCATAAGAGCTAAATCTAACTCTCTCTTGAAAACATTCAGTGAATTGGCCTCCACTGCCTTGTGCGGCAGAGAATTCCACAGATTCACAACTCTCTGGGTGAAAAGATTTTCCTCATCTCAGTCCTAAATGGCTTGCCCCTTATTCTTAAACTGTGACCCCTGATTCTGGACTCCCCAAACATTGGGAACATTTTTTTCTGCATCTACCCTGTCCAATCCTCATAAGAATGTTATACGTTTCTATAAGATACCCTCTCATCCTTCTAAATTCCAGCAGATACAAGCCCAGTCGACCCATTCTTTCATCATACGTCAGTCCCGCCATCCCGGGAAATAACCTGGTGAACCGACGCTGCACTCTCTTAATAGCAATATTGTCCTTCCTCAAATTAGGTGAGCAAAATTGCACATAATATTCCAGGTGCAATCTCACCAGGGCCCTGTCCAACTGCAACAGGACCTCCTTGCTCCTAAATTCAAATCCTCTCGCAATGAAGGCAAACATGCCATTGGCTTTCTTCACTGCCTGCTGTACCTGCATGCTTACTTTCAGTGACATATTTTAATACTATGACATTAAAAGGCTGTAGAATCCATTATTTGGCTATTCAGAAATTCTGATGATTTGGCGTCTGGCTCATCAGGTGATATTAGATGTTCTCACTTCTTTACACTCAGCTGAGTCCTAGTTACTGCGCTCCCTTCCAACACTGGCACCCTGGTTCCAGAGTTTTACTCTGTCTCATCAGCAACCTAGTTTATGTACTCCCTTCTCACTGGCACTGGTTCTAGCACTTCTTTCAGGCTAACAAACATCCTGCTTCCTACGTCCCCTTCCAACACAGCAAGCCCCTGGTACCCACTTTCCCTCTAAACTGATCTAGTTCTGCTTTCACACTCTCTTTAACCTGTGCAGCTCACTAAAACATGTATCATGCCACTGTGTAATATCTTTAAAAAAAAGTGAATTAAAAATATGTTGGAGTGAGCAACATTTGAAAGTTTGAAAAATAGCGAGATGAAAGATACTGCAGATCATGAGCAAGATTACAAAGTGCTCGAGGGACTCATCGGATCCCTCAGCATCTGTGGAGGGAAATGGACAGATGGCTTTTTGGGATAGGATCCTTCTTCAGACTTATGGAGTAGAGGGGAGAAAGCTGGAAGAGAGAGATAGGGTTGTGGTGAACAAGCGACACCACCCCTCAAAAACCTGAGGAGGACTTACCTCATATGTTGTCTCCCATTGTCCTGTCAGCAGAAAGGAAGTTGTTTTTCATTAGGGATTACCAGATCATGCTGCGACAAAGTCACTTGGACAAAGGTAAGATTTCATCATCTAGTTTGGGCCTGTTGCTGCAGTTGAAGCTGACACACATCCGGAAGCACATAATCACTGCAGGAAATCCTAATACTGATGCCAATTATACACTACTCAGTGGGCTCCATGTTTAAACCTGGAACTACACAGAGAACCAAACTACAATTTCTATGCACATGCACTATTTGTACAGATAAAGTAATATTTAGTCATTTTTATGAGGATATTGCCAGGACTAAAGGATGTGAGCTATAGGGCGCTCCCTATTCCTTGGAGCTCACGCAGGAGGATGAGGGGTGATCTTATAGAGGTGTATAAAATCATGAGAGGAATAGATTGGGTAGGTGCACAGTCTCTTACCCAGAGTAGGGGAATCGAGGACCGGAGGACATAGGTTCAAGGTGAAGGGAAAAGATTTAATAGGAATCTGAGGGGTACTTTTTTCACACAAAGGGTGGTGGGTGTATGGAACAAGCTGTCAGTGGAGGTAGTTGAAGCTGGGGCTTTCCCAACATTTAAGAAAGAGTTAGACAGGTACATGGATAGGACGTTTGGAGGGATATGGACCAAGTGCAGGCAGGTGGGACTAGTTGTACATCTGCAGTTGTACAGGGCCCTAGTGAGACCACACCTGGAGTATTGTGTGCAGTTTTGGTCACCAAATTTGAGGAAGGACATTCGTGCTATTGAGGGAGTGCAGCGTAGGTTCATGAGGTTAATTCCCGGGATGGCGGAACTGTCATATGTTGATAGAATGGAGCAGCTGGGCTTGAATACTCTGGAATTTAGAAGGATGAGATGGGATCTTGATGAAACATATAATATGAATAAGGGATTGGTCACGCTAGAGGCAGGAAACCGATTCCCGATGTTGGGGGAGTCCAGAACCAGGGGCCACAGTTTAAGAATAAGGAGTAGGCCATTTAGAATGGAGATGACGAAAACCTTTTTTACCCAGAGAGTTGTAAATGTGGAATTCTCTGCCTCAGAAGGCAGTGGAGGCCCAATTCTCTGGAGGCTTTCAAGAGAGAGTTAGATAGAGCTCTTAAAGATAGCAGAGTCAGGGGATATGGTGAGAAGGCAGGAACGGGGTACTGAATGTGGATGATCAGCTATGATCACAGTGAATGGCGGTGCTGGCTCGAAGGGCCGAATGGCCTACTCCTGCACCTATTGTCTATTTTCTATAGTGTAGCTGGGACATGTTGGCCGATGTGGGCAAGTTTGGCTGAAGGGCCTGTTTCCACACTGTATCACTCTATGACTATCATGATTCAGATGAAACTATTGTGTGGAATATAAAAAAGTTATGTTTTGAGGTCATGCCATGTGAAGAGCACCTCTTCAAACAACTGGAGGCTCATTAGTGTTGCTGTTTCAAAAATACTTGTTACAGAGGGAGAGCTATCAAACAAGCATCCTTTATTGAAGACAGTAACTCTTAACTAGATTACATTAGATTAGTTTATTATCATACATACCAGGGCGTAATGAAATTCCTTGTTCACATGAATAAACAGTATACATATAGCGATATATACAATGAAAAAAGCAAAACAGCAGAATGGTGCAAGATTAAAGTGCAAAATCTAAGTAGTACAAAAAAATATTAAAGTGCAATAACAGAATCACCGATTGAGATAGAAGTAGAGTTGGAGTACATAGCAGCACTTTTAGGAGAGGGATAAAGAAGAGGTGGTTGGTTCAGGAGTCAGCAGTGGTGAAGAACTCGTCCTTAACTCTGAACATCTGAGCTTTCATCTGCGCCTTCTACGTAGGTGGTGACTCTTTGTATGCATAGGGATGCAAAACAAAGCATCTCACTGTGATGAAAAAAGTATCTCATCTCATCTCAGTTTATTTCATCTTCTCCCAGAAGGTGGAAGAAAGGAAAGAGAAAGACTAAGGTGACAGGTATATTTGACAATACTGATGCAATCCACGGTGAACATGGATTGGATGGAAGGAAGTGATGAGCCTGTGTTGGTCAGAAAATTCTCCTAGACCTGCTGAATCCTTTCAGATCCGAAGATAGTAAAAATGGTGATGCGCTCTCTTGATCACTGCATCAGTGTGAAGGGACCAGTTTAGGTTGCTAGTGATATATATGCCCAGAAACTTGAAGCTGTCGACCATCCCTGCAGCAGTTTCGTTGATGATGATAAAGGACAGATTTGTGTTCACTCCTTGCTTACTTAGGTCAACAACTTAAGGGGCTGTCCGACTGCGGTGACCTAATTGGTGAGTTTAGAAGAGTTTAGGAGAGTTTAAGAAAGTGACATGTTGAAGACCTCCTTCAACAATGTAGAAAACCTCCTTCGACCTCCTTCGATTATGTTGAAGACTAGCTTCGACTTGCTTCGGGAAAATTGGACACCGAATAGTGGAGAGTGAAGACGACCTCCTTCGATCTCCTTCGATCTCCCTTCGACTATGTTGAAGACTATCTACGACTACCTTTGACAACCTTCGATTACCTTCAACTAACCTCAATTACCTACGAATTACATGCCGATCTACTATGACCTACTTCGACTAAACCCACGAGTAATAAAAATATCGATTTTTTCCATGGTGACCTTTTTTTACTCGCGGGCATTTTTCAGCTTGTTGAAAAAATACGCCGCGACCTAGC
>CM075977.1:120254495-120345370 GCA_038087875.1 Malacoraja senta
TTTTTTTACTCGCGGGCATTTTTCAGCTTGTTGAAAAATACGCCGCGACCTAGCTGAGGCCTCGAGTACGCGGGGACTACTCTCGAGCATGAGGGAGAGTTACAAAGACCTCCTAGGACCTCGTGTCGTCCATGCTGCGGGTATGAGTCGTGGACAAACTTTTCTAAACTCGCCAATTAGGTCGCCGCAGTGGGACAGCCCCTTAACTCCATCATCTTGCTGACACTTAAGGGATAAGTTATTGTTTTGACACCATGACACTAGTTTTTGCTCTCTTTCCTGTGATACTAACGAATGTATCAACAATAAATCAAAAGTCAAACCACATCGTCTACTCATTTCTTAAAGATGAACTTGTACCTATGTGTACTGTTTCCTCTTCTAAAAATGAACAAACATGTGCAACCATCGATAATTTAAATACCTAAAATTGTAAACTTAACAATGAATGTCAATATACAGTTGTACATTCAACTAGCCATTAATTCAATTAATCACTTTGTCTATTAATTCCCTGAACTTTTCACTGCAAGTTTCATCAGAAATTTCCATTACCGACATCTATGCTTCTGATGGAGAAACGCAGAGGGCGAGGCAGCATCTATGGAGCGAAGGAATAGGTGACGTTTCGGATTGAGACCCTTCCTTCGCTCCATGGATGCTGCCTCACCCACTGAGTTTCTCCAGCATTTTTGTCTACCTTCGATTTTTCCAGCATCTGCAGTTCTTTCTTAAACATCTCTGCTTCTGATCGCTGGTACAGACTCGTGGTCCACAGAAATAATAGGCAATTAGACCTAGATTTTCTGCAGGCAATCCAATACTTCATCTTCTTGATAATTTAGGAATCTCCATTATATGTACTCTGCACAGTTTTGCTTTTCTAATTGGAAATTGGTTAAATTATGCCTTGGCCTACTTGCCACATTTGGCCATTTTGCCATATAGTGGCAAAATATCAACATGCACATTTACAGTCTCATTAATCAATTATCATCAATTATCAATATCAATCAATAAGCCGGATTTAAATTTATTATTCATACCACCCTCCTCAGAATACAAAGAAGTAGAATTAATTAGCCATAGTAAAGAAACACTACTGGAGAAATTACAGTCACAAGAGAATTACAAGGCTATAATCAGGAGCAAAACACGGGCTGCCAGAGGAACTCAATGGGTCAGGCTGCATCTGTGTAGGTAAAGAGGTCATCAACATCTCAGATCGAAACCCACCCCATCAGTCGAGTCCAGTCCTGATGCAGGGACTCGACCCAATGTGTCGATTATCCCTTTGCCTCCACATATGATG
Organism: Malacoraja senta; assembly: GCA_038087875.1. NCBI lineage: Eukaryota > Metazoa > Chordata > Chondrichthyes > Rajiformes > Rajidae > Malacoraja > Malacoraja senta. The sequence goes on from CM075977.1 coordinate 120,255,808, forward strand.
CGTAACCTACTGACTTCCTCAGCTGTTTGTGTTTAACTACGGGAGGTTGCACTGCAATCTTACACCATTCTGCTGTTTTGCACTAATTGCATTTATTAGTGTATTGATTTATAGATGATTCATTGATGTATTTATCATCACAGTATGTTCACGTCTAGCTGTGAGCTGGATGTGAACAAGGAATTTTGTTGTACCCTGGTGTGCATGACAATAAACCAATCTGATCTAAAGAATTTTGAAAATTACAGCTGGGAGTATGGTGAACTCTCTGTTTATCTTCCAAAATTCTTTAGATTCTGGAACGGTCCCAGCAGATCGGAGGAGTAATAAACATGACCTCACTAGTCAAGAAAGGAAGAGGGAAAACAGGGAACTACTTACATATTCACCTGACATTAGTAAAATATTGGAATTCATAATAAAGGATGTTATAGCAAGAATCAGAGGATATCAATACGACTATGCAGTCAATATGTATTTGTAAAAGGAAATACCCAAAACATTGCCTATTTCCTTTGCTCCATAGATGCTGCCTCACCTGCTGAGTTTCTCCAGCATTTTTGTACACAACTCACTGACTTCATCCATTTCACCACTAACTTCCATTCGGCACTCAAATACACCTGGACCATTTCCGACATTTCCCTACCATTTCTTAACCTCACTATCTCGATCGCAGGTGATAGACTACTGACTGACATCCACTATAAACCCACTGACTCCCATGGCTATCTGGACTACACTTCTTCCCACCCTGCTTCCTGTAAGGACTTCATCCCCTACTCCCAATTCCTCCGTCTATGCCGCATCTGCACCCAGGATGAGGTGTTCCACACCATGGCATCGGAGATGACCTCATTCTTCAGGGAACAGGGAGCCTCTTCTACTATAGATGAGGCTCTCATAAGGGTCTCTTCTATACCCCGTGACTCTGCTCTCACTCCCCATCCCCCCACTCGTAACAAGGGCAGAGTCCTCCTGCTCCTCACCTTCCACCCTACCAGCCGTCATATACAACAAATAATCCTCTGACATTTTCGCCACCTCCAACGTGATCCCACCAGTTGCCACATCTTCCTATCTCCTCCCCTTTCGGCTTTCCGCAGAGACCGCTCCCTCCGTAACTCCCTGGTCAATTCATCCCTTGCAACCGCAAGAAATGCTACACTTGTCGCTTTACCTCCCCCCTTGACTCCATTCAAGGACCCAAGCAGTCTTTCCAGGTGCGGCAGAGGTTCACCGGCACCTCCTCTAACCTCATCTATTGCATCCACTGCTGTAGATGTCAGCTGCTCAGCATCGGTGAGACCAAGCGTAGGCTTGGCGATTGTTTCGCCGAACACCTCCGCTCGGTCCGCAATAACCAACCTGATCTCCCGATGACTCAGCACTTCAACACCCCCTCCCATTCTGAATCCGACCTTTCTGTCCTGGGCCTCTTCCATGGCCAGAGTGAGGACCACCGTAAATTGGAGGAGCAACACCTCATATTTCGCTTGGGCAGTTTGCATCCCAGCGGTATGAAAATTGACTTCTCTAATTTCAGATAGTCCCTGCTTTCTCCTCCCCTTCTCAGCTCTCCCTCAGCCCACTGGCTCATCCTCTTCCTTTCTTCTTCCCGCCCCACCCTCACATCAGTCTGAAGAAGGGTTTCGACCCAAAACGTTGCCTATTTCCTTCGCTCCATAGATGCTGCCTCACCCGTTTGTAAAAGGAAAGTCAGGTTTGGTTGCTGTAATTAAAGTTTTTATGCATGTATCAAATAATGTAAATAAAGTGGAGCCATATGTTGTAATGTATTTGGAAGATCTTCAATTTAATCACAAGCTGGTGGTTGATGAATTAGGTTGGTCCACATGGGTGGCAGAGTGGCACAGCTGATAAAGCTACCTCACAGTGCCAAAGACCCTGCTTCGATCCTGAACTTGGGTACTGCCTGGGTGTGGAGTTTGCACATTCTCCCAGTAACCGCGTGGGTTTCCTCTTTGTGCTCCGGTTTCCTTCAACATCCCAAAGGCATGTGGGTTTGTAGGTTAATTGGATCCTATTGTATAGGGAGTGGATGAGAAAGTGTAATTACATAGAACTAATGTGAACAAGTGATTGATGGTCGGTGTGGACTAGGTGAGCTCAAGAGCCTATTTGCATACTATATCTCTCAACTGAACTAGACTAAACTAAACATGATATGATAGCATGGATTGAAAATTGTTAACAGGTAGAATAGTGTACAAATGGGTCCTTTTCAGGTTGGCAGGTTGTGATTATTGGGCTTCCACAATGATTGCTGCTTGTGCTTGGACTATTGACAATCTACGATGTACTGATTAATTGTTGATTGATTATGCATTTCTGTTTCCATTCCAGGCACTTATTAAATATGATGTTATACCATTCATTTAAATGATGTGACATAGGAATTAAACTCATAACTTTAAATATTTTTATTAACCCGTCGAGACTATTACTGTAATTAGGTGGTAACTGGTTGACTTGTATTTTACCAATCATTCATCACTGTCTGTCTGCCAATGCCAAGTCTTAAATTATGTTCTGAAACCATTGGTCTGCAAACTGCTGACATGAATAATTATCAAATTACAGTCATCTCTGTGCAAATTGAAGGAAAATAACATGGTGAGTTTCAAACTATAGGTCAAATAGTCCTCAGATTTTATAAAACAAATTGCTAATCTTTGTATTCAGAATAATAATTAACAATATCAGCCTTGATAATACATTCTGGGGGAAAAAAAACAGATTTTGTATTAATTATGCATAAGCACCAGCAACTGCAGAAAAATAAACATTTATACAGTTGCTACTTTTCGGTGACATTGCCAAATGGGTTTTTTTAATCATTGGTTGCAGGTTTGATAAATGGGCCACAGTTGATAATAAGGTTGATGGTTGAAATCCACAGTAAAATTGTTAAGTGGCATATTAACCATTTAGTTCCACGATAAGCTCATATCTTTAAGTTACTGTATACAGTATATTTGGCAGGACAGAATCAAAATGACATTGATGATATTTTAATTTTTACAGAGCCTGTGAAGATGAAACTTCTGAATCAGATGTTCTTTTACAACATATTTTCTATTCAGGATTAGTTTGGGACTTTGGGTTGGTGAGTTTTCCAAACAAATGAAAAATAAGTATTGAAAATCCAAAGGATTAAATCCAGCTACAAGATAGCCTCATAAAGCACTTCTGATGTTTTGCATAAGTAGTTTCATGAATGGACCAATTCTATTAACTTTATCTCTTAGCAAAAATATGTTTCACCTCAAAATGCAAGCATATTTTGAGGTATTAAGAGTCATTTCACGATGTTCTTCTGTGATGCATGACAATGGAAAAAGAAAATTGATCTGAGGTCTAATATGTGATTGTTCTATTACCTTCACTTTGCAAATACTGATAAACCTGTTTTTCCAATTTTGCTACATCTGAATTTTACTATTTTCAGCTTTTCTCCTTTCATCTTCACTGCATGGCATTTGTGGCACACAGCAAAAGGAATGGGTAATATTAATGCAAGGTTTTGAAAACGATCATTGAAACATTTTCATCTCAAAATCTATCATACACAATATTCCATGGAAAATAAGAAATATTGCATGCAGTTTAACACCTTAAATACAAGCAGCTTACTTGAGGAAACTGTAGTGGAAATAAAAATATATACATAGTATTCATCTGTGAATAAGGTCATGTGATAGGAGTAGAATTAGGCCATTCGGCCCATCAAGTCTACTCCACCATTTAATCATGGCTGATCTAACTCTCCCTCCTAACCCCATTCTCCTGCCTTCCCCCCATAACCTCTGACACCTGTACTATTCAAACAACTATCTATCTATGCCTTAAAAATATCCACTGACTTGGCCTTCAAATAACTTGAACAAAATTTGAACTTTAACATCTGAAGAAACAACAGCAAGAGGTACACATGCTGTTACCAATATATGTTATATTTTGCAAAGTACAGCTGCACACTACAGAAAATAGTGTGCCAGTGCTCACTTTATGGGTGAGAGGCAGTCTTCTTAGCCTCCAATATGGTATCCAGAAAGTGCTTGCTTATTAGGAGCCACAAGTGAAAAGACAATTAGGAAGGAATGCAGCCCTATATCCAGACCTTTATCATGCATTTACATTTGTTTGTGGCCAGTACCCTGATTGGCTTGTCAGAAGAAATAGTTTGTATTTAGGTTTTTATGACTATTGAAGAGGAGGAAAGGAAGAGAGGAAATAAGGATGGAACAGATGGAGGAAGGAAAGGGAAAAAAATCATAAATGCATCCATTTGTATTGTGCCTTTCATGACCTCTGGGCACATTTGAAATGTGGTGGCTGTTCTGAAATATGGCAATGTGGAATCCTTCATGAATAGAAATGATGTCAACAACAGCAACATGACAAGATCATCGATTGTGTGCCTGAGAAATAGAAGGATGTTGATTTAGATCCTAATCCCTCCAAGGAGAAATAGCAGTGCTCTCAAGTGGAAGGTTTGTCTACTGATATAATATGAATAGAGTTTAAAAATAAGAAAGGTGCAAACACTATACTATTATTGTATTATAGACACCCCCAATAGAAAGTGAGAGATAGAGGAACAGATGTGTAGACAAGTTACCGAAAGTTGCCAAAGCACCACAATTGTCTTAGTGGATGACAATCTTCCCCAATATTGACTGGGACCTACTCAGTGCAAAATACTTAGATGGGGCATAAATTGTTAGGTGTATTCAAGTGGGTTTCTTGAAAGAGAATGTGGATAAACCAAACTGAGAAGGGAACTTACTGGACCATGTGTTCGGAAATAAGCCTGGATAGATAGCAACAGATTTCATAATTCTTTGAATTATTGCCCAACCTAATTATTTATGTCAACGTCAACCATTGTAAGAGGCAGTTTAAAATTCTGTGTGAAAGCTGGCACTTCTGGCAAGACAGCAGTTTAGATTGTATGGTTAATGTTCCCAGTGGACATTTACTTCAGATTTGTGACAGTGCAACAATGTTGTCACTGAATCAAAGAGAGATTTAAAGGGAAAAAAAGGATTACAATTGTAAATGTATTTAATGTGAAACATGCATGCAAAGAATCAAATACACAGGACAAGATGTTAAGAAGTCCCTTGTGCCAATAGGTGGGGAGCATTTCACGACATTCGTTGATTGTTGAGAGTGGTAGACGCTCAACATCGGGGGGGGGGGGTAACCTTCAGGACAGTTGGGCACAGGACACATCATCAGTAGTGTACCCTTGCATCACTGGGTGTTTCGGCCTTTTAACACTATACACCCTCCACAAGGGCGGCCCGCTGCAGGATGATCAACCCTCAGCGCATGTCCCGTGTCAAACCGTCCCAAAGATTCACCCCGACATACATATCTTTCTCACATTTGTAAAGCCTTGTCATTAATTGGCAATTTAATTTTCAATGAATTATTTAAACTAAACAGTTGTTTTTTGTTGTTTTTTAAAACAATGATTGTAAAATTAACTGTCCTCCCATTGTGTTTTCTGGTTTTGGAAGTGTGCTGGAAAAGCTGTTAATTAGGCAGGGACCAGATGTAGCGTTTTTATTTTATTTATTGGATGTTGAGGCTAATAGCATGGAGGAGGTTAAAGTGGAGTGGTGGTGCAGCATAGTGGGGAGTCAACTCCAGAATTAGAAACTGGCAATGTCAGTGACTGAAATCCCAGAGAGAACATCAATCCAAGTAGTTATTCATTTATCCATGCAACTATCTTTCTAGAACTCAGGTTTAGTGAAGTGAATTTATTGGCATACGCACGAGTACAGTGAGGTACAGGTGCAAAGATAAACATTTGAGAACATGAACTCAGGCAAACATGAACATGAACTCAGGCAAACATACAAGAACAAATTAAATATAAATTATACATACATTTCACAACATTTCTAAAAGAAAGAAAACTGCAAAAATCAAGACATTAGTGTAAAAACATAATTGGTAAAATAATGCAAGCCCATATCAGTGCAAGAGACGCCATGGTGTTCTGCTGTTGAGTTAGGATGAGGATTGTGTACATTGGTTCAAGTTCCTGATAGCTGTGGGAAAGCAGTTGTTCCTGAACCTGGCGATGTGGAACTTCAGGCTTATGATAGCAATGAGAAGAGGGCATGGCCCTGGTGGTGGGGATCCTTGATGATGGATGCCACCTTCTTGAGGCACCACCTCATGCAAATGCTTAGATGGGGATTGGGGGAGAGCTGTGCCCATGATGGACTGGGCTGAGTTCACCACTCACTGCAGCATCTTGAGTTCATCGGTGTTGGAATTCTGTGAAGGCTAATTCTGTGAAGGTCAAGATACTTTCTACAATACATCTGTAAAAGTTTGTTAGTATATTCTGAGACATACTAAATCTCTTTAAACTTGTAAAAAAAAGTAGAGTGTTGGTGTGACACCTTCATTGGCTGTCAAGTCTTCTAATGTTTTTGTGCAGATTCCCCGCTTGAAAGGGATCTGATTCATCCACCCCGAAATGATGAACTGGATTTCACTCAATGACCAAACCACTTCTTTTCCATTTTTCTTTCTCCTTTTATTTTGGCAGATTCAGCAATTAATTGACAGTTTCACTTGATTTATTGCTTCAGCCATTACTTTGAAGGCATTTGGATGTTGTAGGTCTTAAGGTATTTAACAGTTTAGTCTTTTAGCAGGTGAAAAACTGGCTGCCAATCGGGTGCTGTAGATAATCAGTCCTGCATGCCTTCGCTGGCGATCGCGGCAGTTTTTAGGACAGTCTCTTAGATTATACTGTTCAAGTTTTTAGCCGCAAGTCAACTTCCGTCTTTTCCTCGCTTCCGGTGCTGTGTGCCCTTTTTTAAAGCCCCGGGCGGAACTCGGCTTATCTCCGCTTCTCTGTTCATGGTCGGGCTGACTCTGCTCCCGACCGGGCTTTCTCTGCTTTCTCCCCCCACCGGGTTGACTGTTCCCAGTTGGGCTGAAGACTCAGCCTCTTGTCGGTGGCTTTTCTGGACCTGTCCGTGGCCTTCACGGTACTAGGCCCCCACCCGACGTCTGTGGCTGCTGCTTGGGCTTGGCTGTGGGCTGCACAGCCCTGGATATATTCCAGGTAAGCTGACACCGTGCTTGGTGACCCTTACTGCCCCTGCTTGATTTCCTAGCTCTTCCCTGAGCTATTGCTTCCCGTTCCTACCTTTTTTCTTTTTGGCGCCAATTCAAAACCATTTGGCTTGGTGCTGTTCCACTTGTTTCCAAATACTACTTCTATTTTTAACTTTTGTTTTTGATTCTTCTTGCTGGCCTTGTTCTTATCTTCGTTCTTTTATCCTCGTCGCCAATTGTTGTGTATTCGGATGCTTTGAACAGTCTTGAATAAAGGCTCGGACACGGGAGGAATCATACAAGCTTCTTTACTGCAGGACGCCACCTTGTCTTTTTTGCTCCTGCGTACTTGCCCCAGACATCACAAGACACCAATTACTTATCCTAATTATCCCATACCTAACACTCCTGCCCCTTCAACTTGGAGCCCGGTAACACCAATTATATTTCATACATAATACTCCTCCCCCTTTAACTTGGAGGCAGGTAATACCTTTCATTACAGTTTGACTTGACACCTCCCACTCGGTCTTCCAATGGAACCACTTGGGAGATCGACGCTTTAAAGTCAAACTTTGAAGTCTAGGTTTGAACTTGGTCTCCTGATGCATTACTGTCTTGTCCGTCTACTGGAAGCAAGACAACCAGCCGCCTAACATCCCTGTGAACAATCGTGGCTTGGATCCTCTCCTTTCCCTGAGTGGAATGCCTTGCCCTTTCTTTCAAAGCCTTTGTCAGAGGAATGGAGTAACTTGGAAAGATCCGTACATTAACGTCTCTCACGATGCCTTTGCGGTCTGGATTGGAGCTGACGACTCTGCCCAGCTTGAATTGCCCCCTCAGTGCATTTTGGTCACTTAACCAGACAATGTCTCCGGCAGTGACACTTCTCTGAGTGGTGTGCCACTTGCTCCTTATAAACAAGTTAGGACCGGCGAGTTGGCTCCAGCTCTTCCAAAACTTGTTCACCTCTGACTGCATTGTTCTAAGTCTTTTGTAGGGGTAGCTGGAAAAGTCAAAAGTCTTGATGTCTCCGCACTGAGATGCTCGGCCAAGCAGAAGAGTATTTGGTGTGATGTACTGAACGCAGTCTTCCCGGCTTTGTATCCTGGCGTCGATCAGACATTCATTTGACAGGTTGGCTGCCATGTAAAGAGCTGTCTGAAACTCACTATAACTGAGTGACGATTCTTTTCCAAAACTTTGGAGCGCTCTCTTCACAACACGCACAGCAGCTTCCGCAGCGCCATTTCTGTGTGGAGAATCAGCAGGATGGATTTTCCACATCCACTCTGTTCCATTTTTAGCTGCGTTCTCCTCCAAAGCTGCTCTGTCCAGGTTGTCCAAAAATCTATATAGTTCCTCTAAGACTTCTTTTGCGCCAATAAAATTGGTGCCTGGATCTGACCAGATCTTCTTGGGGTGCCCACGGACTGCTGTGAATCTTTGATAAGCCATCAGAAACCCTTCACTTGATAAGGTGTTGACTAACTCTGTGTGGATGGCTCTGCTGGCCATACAGCAGAAGACAACTCCCCAGACTTTGAGTTTTACCCTCTTCTTGACGTCATCGTGTACGTGGTTGGGTCCAAAGAGGTCTACTGTTGTAAACTCAAAAGGAGCAGCAGGTTCAGTTCTTTCAGGCGGCAGATCACTCATTACTTGTTGACAATTCTTTGCCTTTGCTTTCTTGCAGATTATGCAGTGATCAACGACTTTTTGAGCAATTCTCCTTCCTTTTATGACCCAAGCCTTTCCTCTCATTTTAAGCAAGTTCCCAGCCACTCCGTCATGACTCTCCCTGTGAGCCTCCCGAGCTAGCAGCATGGACACCCAGGCATCAACGGGCAGGATGGGAACAGCAACTTTATCCTCTTCAAAGCTCTGCACTCTGCCACCACAAACCATCAGCCCAGAATCTTGGTCTTTATAGGCTACCAGTCGATCTGTTGTGGTGCTTGGGAAAGTTGTGCCCAATTGCGCAGCACAAAAAATGTCTTTTAGAGCATTTTCTCGTTCTCTTACTGTAATGACTCCTGTCAAAGAGGTGGCCTCCCACTTTGGATCGTTTAGGGCTTTTTCCTTGCCAAGAAACCTCTTCGCTGCTCTCCAAATCCATGCAACTGTCTTGATCAGTCGAGTTAGAATGCTGAACCGCTTGACATCAACAAGGTTCTGAATAGCTGACCCTGCAGGTGGTCTCTTTGGGTTTGTGGGTTCCGGTTCTTGTTTCTCTACTTTGGCTCTTGATAGTGCTGCAACAAAAGCTTTCTTCTGTAACTTTCCGATGTTCGCTCTGGCAGTGGCAGCCAGTTCCTTAGCTGATCTTATTGGCCACTCACTCACAGGCAACACCAGAAACTTCGGTCCATTTTGCCACTCCGAATACTGATCAAGGTCTTGAGGGCTGGCACCTCTGGTGATTACATCAGCGATGTTTTGTGGGCCAGGAATCCACAGCCAGTCCTGAATGTTGGTGCTTGTTTGAATCTCTCCAATCCGATTGGCAAAGAATGTCTGAAATCCGTAACTTTCTCGCTGTATTGCACCAAGGATTGTTTGGCTATCCACAAGATGATACCACTTCTCCACTTGAATTCGACTGTGTAGCTCGAAATACTTCCTCAAGCGTGAGGCGAACACTGCTCCGCACATCTCTGCTTTAACAGCGTCTCCTCTGTGGTCCAAGGGAGTTAACTTGGCCTTGGATTCCACAAGTCTGACAATTGGGCCATGGTCTGAATCCCATCTCAGGTACATCACCGCCCCGTAGGTGTGCTCACTTCCGTCAGAAAAGGTGATCCCCAAGGGTTCAGTTGCGGAGCAAGAGGGAGTCAGTGCCCTGACGAACTTGACTTTTCCAAGTTGTACATACTCTTCAAAGAGCTTAATTGCATCCTCCCTGAGTCCATCTGAGAGTGTCATGTCCCATGTGTCTCTGACCGAACAGCTTCCCTCTTTTGCTTCTTGGAAAGCTCTGCGTACTAGAATCGCTCCCTTTTGCTTAACAGGAGCCACTATGCCGATGGGGTCATATAGCCCTGCTACCTGGCTGAGAAGCTCTCTTCTTGTTAGGGGATTTGGCGTCTGAGTTTTGATTTGCTCTTGTAGAAGGCCTGGGCCAAGCCGCATCTTTTTCTTTCTCTTGGAGAAATGGATTCCCACCATAACGTGGAGCATGTCCTCTTCAACAATGTAGCCCAGACCAAGTGCTTTGTTATCATCATCATGCATTTGGTTTGGTAGGATCATGGTTTTTGTTTTGCTTTTCTTTAAAGTATCACTCTCCTCCTTCCTCCCACTTTGGCCAGACAGAACCCAAGGCTTGAGCTCAAACCCACCAGCTTTCAGGATTCGTTCCACATTTGCTGTGATGATTCTCAACTGGTCGAGGCTGTTGTGAGATGTGAGGATGTCGTCAACATAGCTGTCTTTCTGGAGTACTTGCTACTCATCCTTGAGGTGGGTAAAAGAAGGAAGATTAGCAGTCTCACGCATTGCCAACTGTTCAATGCACCTCGCAGGTTTGTCTCCGATGTTCACTCTTGTGATAGCATACTCTCCCAGCTCCTCGTCCTCGGAATCTCGCCAGAGGAATCTGTGTAAGTGTACTTCACGGTCCTCCAACCAGACTGAGTTATACATCTTCTTTATGTCTCCCAGAGCAGCATAGATACCGCCTCTGAATCTGAGGAGGACGGCGCGAATTTGGTTGAGGACGTCTGGACCTTTCATCAGCAAATCATTTAAGCTGACACCATTGCACTTTTGGCTGCTGTTCCACACTAGTCTCACTGGGGTCGTGACAGAGTGGGGGTTTGGAGCAATAAGGTGACTCACATACCACACTGGTCCCTCCCAGTTTGCAATCATGTCTTCGGACAATTTGATTGCAGCCTTTCGGTCCACCATGTCGTGCACCTGAGCTGTGTAGGCACTTTTCCATTCAGGTTCTCTGGATTGCTGCCTCTCCGTCCTGAGAAATGTGGCTTCCACTGTCCTTTTATTATTTGGTAGAGAAGCTGGGTCTTCCAGCCAAGGATAGCTAGCATGCCAATGTGGGTCTTTACTGTGACGGTCTCCTGTTACGTAGGTGAGGCCTTCCCTTACCACTTCGAGCTCTCTCTCTTCAGCAAGAGTCATTTCTTTTCCGCCTGGCTGGCAGTTTCCACAGCGGCAACCCCCGCACTTTGGCTCGCATGCTGCTCCAATGCTATCCTACTTCCACCAATCCAAGAAGTCCCGATTGGCGGTTGATGTACGTGACTTCTGGACTTTGACGGCGACCTGTTTGTTTGGTGAAAGTTCCTCAGGGACTGCGTCAGTGAGCTCCTCATACTTTAAAGCAGCTGCTCTCATTGATCTTGCGAAGTGTGTTTTAGACATGTGGGCTGACATGGTAAGCTTCTCAAACAGCTCAGGATGACAACCTCCAACAGTCTTTCCCAGTGGTCCATCCCACAGAATGAGATCTCCAACAGTTCTAATCCTCTGAGGCGCTAGCTGACCTTCTCTATGACTTATGAGCAAATGTATCTCTTTTGGTCTCACAAGTTCCTCAAGTGGGACGTCTGGAAAGAACGTTTGCAGCTGCTGTGGTGTCACATGTTTGTGAACATCTGCAATGCTGTCCAATCCATAACAAACTAACTGGTGTGACTTGAGTGTGCCCTTGGGAGTCTTCACTCGGATCTTTAGAATGTAGCGCCTCGTCTCTACGTGGACCTTCATCCCCCCAACTCCATGGACGATAAGTGTGATGTCTTCACTCCTAAGGTTCAGTCTCCTCGCAGCCTTGTGAGTTATGTAGTTGGTATCTGAAGCCAAGTCAATTAATGTCCCAACCTTTTGTCCAGCATTTGCTACGACCTCCAGAAGCATCATAATCACTGGGTGCTCTTGCAGTCCACCTTCTTTTAGGAGGCTTGGCTGATGCTTTGCAGTGTTGAAGGCTCTTGTTGCAGTGTTGGAGAACACATCTCGGCATTGTTTTGCCAACTCTGGTGGAAGTTTGCTAAAAAACTCCTCTTGGTCCACTGTATATTTATTTTTGCCTTTACCTTCCTCTGGACCAAATTTACTCCTTCTCTGATCCACACTGCTTTTCCTCATCTCATAATTGGGGCACAGATAATAATGATGCTCAGGAGTCTGTTCATCCTTGCAGATTTGATTTTTACACAGATATGCAGGTTTGCAGTATGAACCATCATCATGAACTTCAAGACACTTTTTGCATGCTCCCAACTTCTTTACTGCAGCTCTTTTCTCTGTCAGCTTTAGCCCTCGAAAGTGCTTGCAGAAGTACAGCTTTCTTTTATGCTTTACGTCACCACAGACTACACAACTTGTGTGGTCATTTCCTGACTTGGTAGACTTGGTTCTGGCATGTCTTGGTTCAGTCCGAGTTTCCTTTCTACTCGGCTCCTCGTCCCTCAGTTGCTCGAGCTGTTCGTATCTGCTCTCCTGCTCTTTGAGAAATGACAAGAGACTGTCAAACCGTTTCTCTGGTGCTACAGCATTCTTCTTGTCAGCTACATAAACCAGCCATTCCTTTTTGAGGGTTTCTGGAAGCTTGGTTTCAATTGATTTTGTCATCAGTGGATTTTTAATAGCGCCTGTGTCTCCGAGATCGCTCAAGTCCTTAAGCGCCTTTTCCACAGCTTGAATTAATTCCACTATTTTACGTGGCTGATGTCCTCTGACAGGTGGGATTCTCTGAAGCTCCTCCACTATCTCAATAGCAATAGCTGTTTGATTTCCAAACCGGTTCTCTAGGACACGAAAGATATCATCTGCAGTGTTATAACTTGTGAGGCGGAGGTCTCTTGTAATTTTGTCCTCCAGACTGTCCAGCAATTGAACCTTCACCTCATTTGATCCAGTGGGTTCACCTTGCTTTTGCAGTGCTTCCCAATCCTTCCTCCATCTATAAAAGTCACGCTTGTTTCCAGTAAACATAGGAAGGGCCGTGGGTCTCAGTCTGATGGCTGGTGAAGGATAATTGAAAGCATTCGCCGCTTGTGCTAATCCTTCAGCGTCCTTCTTTATTCTTGCCTGTATGAAGTCAGCCTTCCTGGAAACCAGCTTGAGGACGAGAAGCTTGAGTGTTCTTAGGTGTTTCTGGAAGTTCTCTTGCTCATCCAGAGGGACCCAACGTTTCCACCGACTATACGTCTCCTTTGCAGTCTCTACCAGTTTCTGCAGGTGGTTAAGCATGAATTCATATGCTTCTTGGTTGCTATTTGATGGTGCAGTGGCAGCAGCAAGTTCACATGCACCATCTGCTGTCTGTAGTGAGGTGGATAATTCAACATTTCCAAAGTTTGCCCATAGAGTGTCCTGGATGAGCCCTTTGACCTCTTTTAGTTTCGACTCACACTCCTTTGCAGTCTTTGCCAGGTTGGCTTTTTGCTCTTCAGTTAACACAGCTTCCTCATCTGCTTCCAGCTCCGCCTCCAGCTCTGCAATGAGTCCAGCCTCCACATCGTCATTGGCTTCCATGACTTTTTCGGCCTCTTGCATGAGTTTGTTGAAATTGTTCCTGAGCTCCTCTTCAGACATTTCTTTATGGTTCCTAATGATGCTGTTAACAAGACGAGAGAATGCCCGTTTTGCTGTTGTCCTCTCCACCTTGAGCTGCTCAGCTGACTTTCCAGTAACTTCATCAGCCATGATTTATCTTGACTTAACTGTCTCTTTTCCAGGTTTCCAGATCCCCTGAGAGCAGCAGTTTTTCACTGTCAAGTCTTCTAATGTTTTTGTGCAGATTCCCCGCTTGAAAGGGATCTGATTCATCCACCCCAAAATGATGAACTGGATTTCACTCAATGACCAAACCACTTCTTTTCCATTTTTCTTTCTCCTTTTATTTTGGCAGATTCAGCAATTAATTGACAGTTTCACTTGATTTATTGCTTCAGCCATTACTTTGAAGGCATTTGGATGTTGTAGGTCTTAAGGTATTTAACAGTTTAGTCTTTTAGCAGGTGAAAAACTGGCTGCCAATCGGGTGCTGTAGATAACCAGTCCTGCATGCCTTCGCTGGCGATCGCGGCAGTTTTTAGGACAGTCTCTTAGATTATACTGTTCAAGTTTTAGGCCGCAAGTCCACTTCCGTCTTTTCCTCGCTTCCGGTGCTGTGTGCCCTTTTTTAAAGCCCCGGGCGGAACTCGGCTTATCTCCGCTTCTCTGTTCACGGTCGGGCTGACTCTGCTCCCGACCGGGCTTTCTCTGCTTTCTCCCCCCACCGGGTTGACTGTTCCCAGTTGGGCTGAAGACTCAGCCTCTTGTCGGTGGCTTTTCTGGACCTGTCCGTGGCCTTCACGGTACTAGGCCCCCACCCGACGTCTGTGGCTGCAGCTTGGGCTTGGCTGTGGGCTGCACAGCCCTGGATACATTCCAGGTAAGCTGACACCGTGCTTGGTGACCCTTACTGCCCCTGCTTGATTTCCTAGCTCTTCCCTGAGCTATTGCTTCCCGTTCCTACCTTCTTTTTTTTTGGCGCCAATTCAAAACCATTTGGCTTGGTGCTGTTCCACTTGTTTCCAAATACTACTTCTATTTTTAACTTTTGTTTTTGATTCTTCTTGCTGGCCTTGTTCTTATCTTCGTTCTTTTATCCTCGTCGCCAATTGTTGTGTATTCGGATGCTTTGAACAGTCTTGAATAAAGGCTCGGACACGGGAGGAATCATACAGGCTTCTTTACTGCAGGACGCCACCTTGTTTTTTTTTGCTCCTGCGTACTTGCCCCAGACATCACAAGACACCAATTACTTATCCTAATTATCCCATACCTAACACTCCTCCCCCTTTAACTTGGAGCCCGGTAACACCAATTATATTACATACATAATAATCCTCCCCCTTTAACTTGGAGGCAGGTAATACCTTTCATTACAGTTTGACTTGACATTGGCGCATCTATGTGTTGAGCCTAGGACAGGTCATCCAAGATGTTAATACGATACGATACGAAATGACAGAACTTTATTTATCCCAGGAGGGAAATTGATCAGCCAACAGTCATAAAACACAATAATACATGAAACATGAATTAAAGTGATGAGTGGAAAGAATTGGGGATGTGCAAAGATTGGGGAGGGGGGGGTGGAGAGGAGTCGGTCTACCCCACGATAGAAGGGGGAGGAGTTGTACGGTTTGATAGCCACAGGGAAGAAGGATCTCCTGTGGCGTTCTGTCCTGCATCTTGGTGGAACCAGCCTGTTGCTGAAGGTACTCCTCAGGTTGACCAGTGTGTCAAGATGTGACCGTCATCAAAAACATCACCACGAGGGCCAACAACAAACCCTGGTTCACCAGGGCGGTACGTGAGCTCCTGAGAGCACGGAATGCTGCTTTCAAGTCCGGGGACAAAGACGCCCTTAGTACTGCTAGGGCCAACTTGAACCGGGGCGTGAGAACAGCCAAGCGTGTCTATGGACAGAAAATTCAAGCACACTTCACAGACACTAAGGACCCCAAGCGCCTGTGGCAAGGCATCCAGTCTGTCACCGGCTACAGGCCAACACCTCCACCATGCGAGGACAACATAGACTTCCTCAACACACTTAACACCTTCTTCAACCGGTTTGAGGAAGACAACACCACCACACCAACAAAAGCCCCTCCCTGCCCAGACCATGAAACACTTCACCTGGACCCAGCTGATGTGCGGAGGACCCTACTCAAGGTGAACCCCATAAAAGCTGCAGGTCCTGACAACATACCGGGGCGTGTGCTCAGAGACTGTGCTGACCAACTCACAGATGTTCTCACGGACATCTACAACACCTCTCTGAGCCAAGCCATCATACCAGCATGCTTCAAAGCCACCACCATCATACCGCTACCCAAGAAATCCCCAGCCTCAACACTGAACGACTACCGGCCCATAGCACTCACGTCCATCATGATGAAGTGCTTTGAAAGGTTGGTTAAGGCCCACATAACATCCAGTCTCCCCTCTACACTTGACCCATTCCAGTTTGCATACCGTCCCAACCGTTCCACTGATGATGCCATAGCAACAGCCTGGCTCATCTGGAAAACAATAACAGTTACGTGCGGTTGCTGTTCATCGATTTCAGCTCCGCCTTCAACACAGTCATCCCCCAACACCTGGTGAATAAACTCGGCGAAATAGGCATCAGCACCCCACTATGCAACTGGTTACTGGACTTCCTCACCAACAGACCACAGACAGTAAGAGTTGGCAAAAGCTCATCAGAGACCACCATCATGAACATCGGGGTCCCACAGGGATGTGTGCTGAGCCCTCTGTTGTTCACGCTGATGACACATGACTGTTGTGCCAAACACAACTCGAACCACATCATCAAGTTCGCAGATGACACAACAGTGGTGGGCCTCATCAGCCACGATGACGACTCAGCCTACAGAGAGGAGGTACAACAACTCATCAACTGGTGTGACATCAATAACCTTCAACTCAATGTCAATAAAACAAAAGAAATAACTGTGGACTTCAGGAAGAAACAGACAGCACACACCCCACTCACCATAAATGGCAGTGCAGTGGAGTCTGTGAAAAGCACCAAGTTCCTGGGAGTACACATCACAGATGATCAGACATGGTCCACCAACACCATCTCCCTAGTCAAGAAAGCACAGCAACGCCTCCACTTCCTTCGACGGATGAGGAGAGCCGACCTCCCCCCTTCTGCCCTCACAACTTTTTACAGGGGTGCCATTGAGAGCATTCTTACCAGCAGTCTCTCAGCCTGGTATGGCAGTTGCTCTGCTGCTGACCAGAAGGCCCTACAGAGAGTGGTGAGGACAGCGGAGAAGATCACTAGATCACCCCAACTAGCAATTCAAGACTTATACCCATCTCGCTGTCGCAAGAGAGCAACCAATATCATCAAAGACACCACCCACCCAGCACACAAACTGTTCACCCTCCTACCATCCGGCAAGCGCTACCGCAGCATGCGGAGCAAAACCACCAGATTCAAAAACAGCTTTTTCCCTCAGGCCATCAGACTACTCAACACACTCAAGAAAATTCCATGAACATTACACAAACAAAGACCAACTGACTGTCAAATTAACTTTAACTCAATGTCTGCAGTATGCTATTTGCACTTTTCTATATTGCACCTTTTATTAATGAATATTTTATATAATGTATATGTCTGTCTATTTTTATTGGTATATTGTCTGTCTGTGTTATAAATATTATTTGCACATGGGGAAACGCAATTTCAATCCTCTGTGTAACTACTTGTTGCATTATTTGAATTGACAATAAAGTTTACTATTACTATTACTATGGAGGGGGCGAGGTGTATCGTCCAAGATGCTCTGCAGTTTGAGGAGCATTCTTCCCTCCAAGACCACCTCCTATGAATTCAACTCTGCCCCCAGGACGGAGCCAGCCTTCCTGATAAGTTTGCTGATCCTATTGGCATCCGCAGCCTTTGCCCCTCTGCCCCAGCACACAACAGCAAAGAAGGTGGCACTGGCTACCACTGATTGGTAGAACATCTGCAGCACCTTATTGCAGACGTTGAAGGAGTAGAGTCTTCTAAAAAATTACAGCTGGCTCTGTCCCTTCTTGTACAGGGCCTCGGCGTTCCTGGACCAGTGTAGTTTACTGTCCAGGTTCATTCTAAAGTAACTGTACTTTCTGGTAAACTGCACATCCACACCATTGATGGAGACAGGGGTGTTCCCCTCCTCCTAAAGTCCACCGCCAACTCTTTAGTCTTAATGACCAGGAATTTGAAGTTGCTCTCTCTCTCGACCATTGACCCACCGATGAAAACTTACATATAGTCACCCAACTTTCTCTTTCTGAACTCTACGATGAGCTACTTGGCCTTGTTGACGTTGGGCGAGAGATTGTTGGTGACACGCCACTCAACCTGGTGTTCCAACTATCATGCCGCCTCAGTGGTGATTCGGTCAACCACAATGGTGTCAACGGCAAAATTACAGATGGCATCGGAGCTGTCTTGAGGGGCAGTTGTGTTTATGGTCAATGAGGAGGAGATGTCATCGACCCATACCAACTAAGAAGACCTGCTGATGAGGAAGTGAAGAACCTTATTGCAAAGGGAGGTACAGAAGCCCAGGTCTTGGAGGTTGGCGATGAGTTTGGAGGGGATAGTAGTTGAAGGCTGAGCTGCAGCCAATAAACAGCAGCCTGACATAGGTCTTCCTGTTATCCAGATGGGTAAAATGGAGAGATGTTCGTCTACTGTGGCGATGGGCAAATTAAAGCAGACCCAGGTTATTTCTGAGGCAGGAGCTGATTGTGCCATATCCAACATCTCAAAGCAGTTCAGTATAGTGGTAGTAAGTGCTATCAGACATTGAAGCAGTTCACCGTGCTCTTATTTTGCACCATTATGATAGGTGTCCTTTTGAAGCAGATGAGAACCTCAGACCACAGATGCGAGAGATTGAAGATGCCCTTGGTCTGCACAGGTCTTTAGTTCTCAGCCAGGTGCACTGAGCTGAGCGCCTTTCATGGATTCAGAGTTGTTTGTAGATTCACTCTCTTAAAGGATGGTCTGACGTTGGCCGCAGAGAATGAAATTACAGGATCGTCAGGGGCTGCTGGGGATTTGTGTAGGTGTATCATTGTTTCCCCTTTTCTTTACAGGTGTGCATACAAGGCATTGAACTTCTCTGGAGGTGATGCATCATTGAAACAAATAATAATATTAATAAGAAGAATTATAAAAAAAATATTTGTAGAATTATATGGTAAAGGACTTGACATTGTAGCCATAAATATATATTCAATATCTTCTTACTTTGGTATGCATTTGCACAATAGATATGGAAATCAACAAATCTAAGTCATATTGTTCTACTTTGTGAATTGTTTTCATTGCGATAATAATACTTCATTGATTCAGACCAAGTTGCGAAAAGAAAGCTGATGATTGACAGAAATGGGTGATAATTGAGGAATCTATGGACCACTGCCAAATTAAAATTTTCATTCTCAATGTTCAATACTTCATTCCTTTATTTTAACTGGAAAGTCCTGTTCTGAGCAACAGGAAATACAATAATACATTTAAAATAGGTCAATATCAAAAGAGAAACAGGATAAATTGCTTTTGCAGTCATTGTTTTAAACCGCTAATTTGTGGCTTTATCCCACACTACTTTATCACCAAAAATCTAGTTTTTACATAGCATTCTTCATTGTACCATCATATCATTCCAGAGAAGAAACCACACAAAGCCCAATATTATATTGGTAGATACATAGGTCAGTGATTGAGAAACACGAATGGCATACACAATGAGAAGGGGCTTTGTGAAGAATTTTACAATATTGAAACAAGATGGTTTTATAGAGTGAAGCAGACAATAGACAATATGTGCAGGAGTAGGTCATTCGGCCCTTCGAGCCAGCACCACTGTGATCATGGCTGATCATCCACAATCAGTATCCCGTTCCTGCCTTCTCCCCATATCCCCTGACTCTGCTATCTTTAAGAGCTCTATCTTAAGGGCCTGTCCCACGGCCGTCATTTGCGCGCCATTTACGCGACCTCCAAAAATTTGGTCATCGCATTGTGATGCACGGGTAGCATCTGGGTAGCGCGGGACGAGTGCATGGAGAGGCGTGGAGGAGTGTGGAGCTGCACGAAACCTTCGCGCGCCACCGGCATGGCGTATCGCTTACGCACGCGGACGTACTGCGGTCGCATGCTGATGTCCTGACCTCGTACGTGTAGTGCGTAATGATGCATGATTACGTCACCGTGTGTAACCATGCTCCGCCGCATGCCACCCATATGCAGTTGGCCCGCCTTTAACATGTCATGGATATAAGCGCGCGCGATTTAAAAATTTGCACAGTTTCGTAGAGAAAACTACATGGTGAACACCAAAATATACTAAACCGGAAAGTGCAAAAGTGAATTCGTTGCTTCACTTGCAATGCTTGCTTGGGTCCCTGGATTGTGGGTAAGGAAGAGGTTAAAAAGACAAATGTTGTATCTCTTACAGCTGGATGAACGAATGACATGAGAAGGGGTGCGGTTGGTAGAAATGGAAGAGCAAACCAGATAAGTGATACAAAATGCTGGAGTAACTCAGCGGGACCGGCAGCATCTCTGGAGAGAAGCAATGGGTGACGTTTCAGGTCGAGACCCTTCTTCAGACTGAAGAAGGGTCTCGACCCGAAACATCATCCATTAATTCTATCCAGAGATGCTGCCTGTCCCGCCGAGTTACTCCTGCATTTCGTGTCTATTTTCAATTTAAACCAGCGTCTGCAGTTCCTTCCTACAGATTAATTTGGTCTGCAGCTTGCTACTTTTCATTCACCTCTTTTTTTAAATAGGGGCATTACATCTGCAGTTTTTCCAATTGCTAGCACAAGAAACGGGAACATTTTAGAAAATCACCATAAATATCATAAACTGGTAAATATCATAAACTGGGTATTCAATTGACGTCACGCGCTCCAGACGGCTGTGCTGACGCATGAAGATGCGTGATGACGCGCGCGACAGTCGCACGACCGTCACCCATCAGTCACTACCGGCCTGTCACGTAAATGACGGCCAAGTGGGACAGGCCCTTAACACTCTCTTGAAAGCATCCAGAGAATTGGCTTCCACTGCCTTCTGAGGCAGAGAATTCCACAGATTCACAACCCTCTGTGTGAAAAGTTTTTCCTCATCTCCGTTCTAAATGGCTTACCCCTTATTCTTAAACTGTGGCCCCTGGTTCTGGACTCCCCCTACATCGGGAACATGTTTCCTGCCTCTAGCGTGTCCAAACCCTTAATAATCTTATATGTTTCAAGATGCCCTCTCATCCTTCTAAATTCCAGAGTATACAAGCCCAGCCGCTCCATTCTATCAACATATGACAGTCCCGCCATCCCGGGAATTAACCTAGTGAACCTCGTGAAATAACAAGTGGAAGAGTAGGAGCTGAATAAATAGCCACCCAGGATAAACAAAATGTGTAGGAAGGAACTGCAGATGTTGATTTAAACCAGATAGACACAAAATGCTAGAGTAACTCAACGGGACAGGCAGCACTTCTGGAGAGAAGGAATGGGTGATGTTTCGGGTCGAGACCCTTCTTCAGAAGACGCTTCTCCAGTTACTCCAGCTTTTTGTGTCTATCTTCAGGACAAACAATAGGTGGTCAAAGAGAATGTATTGTTTGAGAGCATTAAGATGTTCATAGGAGAATATGCTGTTTCAAGTTAACTAGGCAGTGCATCTGGAAAATAAAGGATGGAGGTATTGTATTGTATTGTATTGTATTCAATTTATTGTCATTATCTCATAAGAGACAACGAAATGGATTTTCCTTACAGTCATGTATCATAAAAATAAATAATAAATCAATTAAAAAAAAATAATAATTTAAAAAATAAAAAATAAAAAAAATAATAATAAAAAAGCACAAACACAGAAGTCCACGACACAACATAACCCCACGGCGGCACCAAAGTTAAGGAAGGTACCATAGTCCAGCCAACCTCCCCGCCGATCTTCCCAGATGTTCACCCGTAGTCGGGGCCTCCCGAGCACCCACAGTCACCGTCACGGTAATGGTGCTGCTCAACTTTGCGAAGGAACGTTGAGGGTTGGACAATACTTCAAATGAAATTGAAATCACTGGGTGGTGCCCGTAATGGCCGCCTCGCCAACAGTCTGTCTCGTCCCTTCTCTGATTTTATTATTTTAAGTATGTCTTAAATATATTTCATGTTTCATATTATGTTTTATGCGGGGGGTGGGGGATTGGGAGAAACCTTTTTCAGTCACTTACCTCGACGGAGATGCGATTTTTCTCCTTGTCGCATCTCCGTCCCCCCTGTGGCCTACAATGTGGAGTGGTGCGGCCTTTCCCGGAGACGGGCCCGGAGCTTCAAACCGCGGGCGCGGCGCGGACTTACCATCACGGAGCAGGCGATCCTTTGCCAAGGAACGCCAGAGAAAGTGCTTCAACCGCGGTCCCTGTGGACTTTAACACCGTGAAGCCGCGGTCTCTGGTAACACGAGGCCAACTCGGGAGCTCCATGCCGCGGAGTGTTCCAATCCATCCCGATGCCGCAGTTTCAATCATCCCGACGCGAGGGCTTGAACATCGGACGTTCGGCAGCGGCAAGTGCGGAGGGTTTGGCCTCGACCACAGGTGAACAAAGGAGGAAGATGACTAAACTTTATTGCCTTCATCACAGTGAGGAATGTTGATTCCACTGTGGTGGATGTTTATGTTAAATTGTATTTATATGGCTGTGTGCATTGTTGCTTTTCACTTAGTATGGCTATATGATAACTCAAATTTCACTGTACCTTAATTGGTTATGTGACAATAAACGCAAACTTTAACTTGAAGATTAAGGGATGATTACAAGAGCAGGGGGGGGCAAACCATCTTTACTGTTTATCAACATCTACATCAATGATTTGGATGAGATAGTTCATGGCAGAATTAGCAAGTTTGCAGATGACACAAGAGTCGGTGGTACTGTAGAGAGTGAAGATGGTTGTTGAAGATTACAGCAGGTTCTTGATTGGTTGAGCAGGTGGGCTGAGGAATGGTTCTTGGTTCTTGGTTTCTTGGTCCTCCAAAATATTCCAAATGGAATTGAAACTGGAGGTGGTTGAGGGAGGACTTAAGCCAGAAAGGGTTTTTGGGAAGAAAGAGCTACCTTAAATTTAGTTGCATCTGGTTGGGTAACTAAAGTAGGGTGGAGATTATTCCATGCTTTAATTGTGCGGGGGAAGAATGAATTGCTGTACACATCTGTCTTGGTAGCTGGAATCACAAATTGGATCGAATGCCCTCGTCTGCTCCTAATTGGTTTGGGTTTGGTGTAGGTCTTGTAATCTATGTCGAGCTGACCATTTAACATTTTGCAAAAACAGGTCAAACGGTGAGCTTCACGTCTGTCTTGGAGAGGGTTCCACCCCAGAGAATTCAGAAGTTTGGTAACACTCGCTTCTCTCTCATAGGTGTTAGTAACAAATCGAGCTGCCTGTCTTTGGACACGTTCGATGGTAGAAATGTTTTTATTTGTGTATGGGTCCCATGCTGCAACGGCGTAGTCCAAATGAGGTCTAACGAGGGTGAAGTATAGCTTCTCCTTGACAGAAGTTGAACAATGATGAAAGTTGCGCCTCAGAAAATTTAGGACACCTGTTGCTTTCGCCGTTGCATGATGAGTCTGACCATTCCAGCGCAGATCATTCTGCAATTTGATGCCACGATACTTGGTTTGTTTGGATTCTTCAAGGGTGGTACCAAGTATTTTGTACGATGTTTCGCCTGGCTTCCTCTTTCTGGTGACACGCATGATTTCACATTTGGAAGGGTTGAACTGCATGCCCCATTGTTGTGACCACTCAACCATTGTATCGAGGTCCTTTTGGAGAGCATCTTCATCATCAGCTGACTTAATTGGACGGTTAATGGAACTTAATGGAATTTAATGTTAATGGAATATATAGAGAAATGTATTGTGTTGCATTTTGGGAGGTCTAACATGGGCAGGACCTACACAGTGAATGGTAGAGGTCTGGGAGTGTTGTGGAGCAGAGGGATCTAGGAGTGCAGGTGCATGGTTCCTTGAAAGCTGCATCACAATTGGATCGGGTGGTCAAGAAGGCTCTCGGCACATTGGCCTTTCAGAGTATTGAGTAAAAAAGTTGGGAGGTCATGTTACAGTTATATAGGACGTTGGTGAGGCAACATTTAGAGTATTGTGTTCTGATTTGGTCACTATGTTAGAGGAAAGATGCTGTCAAGCTTGAAAGGGTTCAGAGAAAATTTACCAGGATGTTGCCATGACTCTATAGGGAGTCTATAAAGAGCTATAGGGAGATGTTGAGCATGCCTGATTAACTTGTATTTATCTTACTGTCCTCCAAAAACATCTTCAATAATTGATTTTAACATTTTTCCTGTGCCAGGCAAAGCTAACTGGCTTGTTGTTTCTTGCTTTTTGTTTCCCTTTTTAAATATAGAACATACATGAGAAATGTCCCATCTACACTAGTCCCACCTGACTGCATTTTGGCCCATAAGCATCTAAACCTGTCCTATCCATGTACCTGGCTATTGTTTCTTAAACGTTGCAATAGTCCCTGCCTCAACTACCTCATCGAGCAGCTCATTCCATGCATCCACCACCCTTTGTGTGGAAAGGTTACCTCTCAGATTCCTATTACTGTAAATGCTTCCCCCTTCACCTTAAACCTATCGTAGATTGGTTACTTCACTTACTAACCAATGGAGTGCTTTATTATTAGGGCTCCACCTACTACACTGTTCATATTATCGCAACCCAACTCGTGCTGGCAGTCTACGCTGCTACTCAGCTGAAGCAACATGCTGCAGTGTGTTATAAGTGCCTTTTAATAAATACTGTTGTACCATGTTCGTGAGTATGGCTGGGTCATTTGACACCTAGGTCCTCTAGTTTTTGATTCCCCTGCTTTGGGCAAGAGGCTCTGTGTGTCTACCCAATCTAATCCTCTCATGATTGTATACCCCTCTATAGAATTACCCCACATCCTCCTGCACTCCAAGGAATAGAGTCCCAGCCTGCTCAACCTCTCCCTATATCTCAGACCCTCGAGTCCTGGCAACATCCTTGTTAATCTTCTCTGTACCCTTTCCAGCTTGACAACGTCTTTCCTGTAACATGGTTCCACATGGTGCCATCCACCCTTTTAAGTCTGCACAGCTATTCATTGGAACATGCTGATCTTCTGTTTAGGGGTCATTTCCCAACACTATCCTCATGTCCCTTGATTCCTTTAATGCCCCAAATTCTATTGATCTCTTAAGTAAATACAATGACAGATATTTCACAGGTCTTTAGAGTAGAGAATTCCAAAGGTTCACCAACCAATGAACTCCATAGTTAAGGCATACTTTGGGGTTATTTATAGATACAAAATAAACCGTGATTATTGTGGTCCATTTCTGACAATCTCCGATTATTTCGTCCTTTATTCTCAAATTTTTATTAAATGATTGGTGTGGCCAATGACAGACAGATGTACAGTTAAATGCAAAGGACTGAAACGTGCTGTCCAAGGCATGTTACTTCATCATTAGCATTGCAAAAAAAAGCATTTCATTGTCTTCCTCATCATTGACAAGCTCTGAATGCTGTGAAGTTGTTGCATTTCCATTGCAAATAGAAACTAAGCTAGCCAGAGAGATTTAATGAAAAGCACAGATGCTCTTTTGATAAATCAATCCTTTGGCAACAATTAAAATAAACAATTAATAAATGGAGTGTTTCATTCCTTCAGGATGGGAATTGTTCAGAATTATTTTGAAAAATAGAAAATTTGAAATGATTACTTTTCTGACTTTCACTACCAGAATCCAAGAACATTACAGTGCAGATGAACACAATTTGATCCATTAAATCTATTTCAAAAGCAATACAATGAATTCACGAACTGTAGCTGATTTGGAACCATTATAGCTCTTGCTTTTGGAAGTAGAGCTTTCGAGGAACATTAGTTATTCTGCATTGCTAAACGTCCATTATATGCACAGATTAGATTAGATTAGATAATTTATTGTCATATGCACCAGGACGCCATGAAATTCCTTGTTGGCATGAAACTCAGAGTGAATATTATAAATACAGTAATGGTAAATACACCAATAAACACAATGAGTGCCAAACAGCAGAATGGTGCAAGGTTGTAATGCACAATGCAAGGTACTGTAATAGAATAACTAACTAAGGTAGGGTTAAGATTATCAGTAAGTGGCAGCCTATCTGTGCGAAGAGGTGATTAGTTCAAGAGTTTGATAGCAGTGGGGAAGAAGCTCTTCTTCGGTCTGGACGTCCCAGCTCCTGTATCTTCGCTCGGAAAAAATAAAAGAGAATGGCCAGAGTGGTGGGCATTTTAATAACACTTCCAGCCTTCCTGATGCAACGCACTGTGCAGATACGGACTGGATAGGAGGAAGTGATGGATTGGTCTTTGTTCCCCACTCTCTGCACATTCAGGTGGTAAAGAGCAAAGCAGTCGCCATCCAAGGCTGAGATGCACCCTGTCAGAATACTTTCTAGAGCGCATGTGAAGAAATTTGAGACTAGAACTTTACTTGCATGCTCAAAATGAGTATAATTCATAAGGTGCATCATTGCCAGAGATAAGCTCATTCATAAGGTGCATCATTGCCAGAGATTGCTCCCAATTTCAGCTTGTAGCCAGTAATGGTCCTGCCATGGTCTTTTGGTCTTCTTGATTGAACAGAGCCTCTAGCTTGTTTTGGAATTCCCAGATAGCCTTATACATATCATACTTGGCTTTTTTGTACCGTGCGGAAACACCCCTCTTGAAAACCGTGGATCTAGACTTTAAGAGAGAGTGAATCTCCCTGTTCATCCAAGGTTTCTGGTCAGGATTGACCCTAATTATCTTTGTCAGAATTTGGTTGTCAGTGCATTTCTCGTGATTTCAATACAATTAGTGACGACTGAAGGTATACTCATCCAGGCTGGATGAAGTGATCTTGAACATGTTCAAGGCAGACCTGAAGTAAACCTTGGCCTTCTCTGACCACTCCTGCAGTAATCTTTTTGTTGGTGTCTCGCACTTCATTCTCTGTCTGTAAACCAGCAGGAGCAGCACTGATAGATAATCAGACCAAGCAAAATGAAGGCATATTGACGATGGTGTAGCAGTGGTCACTCGACATGGGGCAGGAGATATACTGGTGGCATTTGAAGTTAGTTTCATCAAAGTCACTGGCGATGATGAACATCAGGGTTTGCTGTCTCCAGAAAGTTGATGACAGAATATAATTTGTCCAGTGTTACCTGGCATTGGCTAGTGTGCTACGCGACCAAGATGGTGGAGGTGAACTCCCTAGATAGACAAGAGGAATGGTAATTTTTGATTCAGTATTCCAGGTCAGAGGAGCAGAATTGAGCTGACCATCACGTTAGTGCACCCAAAGCATAGGACAACAATGCAGACGCCTTTCCCCTTGCCTAATGATTCTGTACGCTCCATACAATAAATGTGTGGTGTATAGCAGGGTCAGGTGAATCAGAAGTGAGCCATGTTTTGGTAAACCAAAGAACACAACAGTCCCTGCTCTCTGTTCTTCAAGCTTGCCCTCGAGTGATTGAATGTTGGCTGGAAATATGCTTGGGAATAGGTGGGGGGGGGGCGGGGGGGTTGGGATATGCATTACTTTACCGTCCTCTACCGACCACACCCGTCCTTTCCCCCCAAATTGTCCTGCTTCCTTGTGCGTAATCACAACTGACGGTAGTATCAAATCTAATAAAGATTGGTCATTCCGAGAGATCATTTGAAATTGTGATGATTGGTAAGAGATTTTCAGCACAAGGACTTTCTCAGTATTGGAGCACTATGGCTAATTAGGAGAAATAATCATAAAACACTGTTTTAACTATTTTAAAAGGAGCCTCGTGTAAAATGTTACCACTCTCCGGCACTATCTTGGAGTCTTTATCTCCATAAGAATAGTAAGATTAAATGAGAACTTACCAGTTTGAAGTTTGATCTTTATTTTATGAGGAGTTACGTTGGTGATTACGTGAAGAACCCCGTCAGGGTGCATGCGCGTCAATCTTCAAAGCAGCGGTATGAAATCACAGACAACACCATAATTGAAGTAACATATTAAGATGATCAACATGAGAACTACCATTATGACCTTTTTTCTATGAGAGAGGGTTGGGCGTGGCGGGCACGTAATCACCAACGTAACTCCTCATAAAATAAAGATAAAACTTCAAACTGGTAAGTTTTCGTTTAATCTTACTATTTTACTTCGGAGTCACGTGAGTGACTACGTGAAGATTTTAAAGCTCTGTGATTTTTATGCCGCAGATCAAAATCCCGGCTTCTCACTGCATCGATTGACTGAGTATCATCAATAATGCTGTAAACATGACATTGCATATCATGCAAAAATAAACAGTTTTATTTTTTGGTCATAAAACAACCAATAAACCCTCTTAATGTAGGGGCAACAAACGAAACAGAATGAAACAGTATTGAAAACAGACTTTAAACAATAGCAACAGGACTCAATATTGAGTTGGCAAACAGCCCTCCATCGGCAATCGGCCGATGGTAGTATTGCTGAAACACAAGTTCATTTTTCCAACCTGCGGCTTTTAATATATGGTCGATGGGAACGTCCATCGCCCTGGCCGCGGATGTTGCCACTGCGCTAGTGGAATGAGATGTAAACACATAAATGTTAATTCCTGCCTGAACCAACTCTTGCTTTAACCACCTTGAGATAGTCTGAACTGCCACTCTTTTATGTTGGCTTCTTGTAACTGACAAATAATCCTGTTTCTTCTTGTCTTAAAGCCCTTGTGGCTTCAATGTAATGTAACAAATGTGTCGTTATACATAAACATGGAGCTGTAGGATATGCTGAGAACATAATCTTAAATCCTGTCACACCTGGCCTGCTTTGTTTGAGCAGGTCAGAAATATAAAACAGAACATTCTCTGTATTCACTTCCATTCTCTCGAACTGAAGTTTTTGCAAAGTCTGCACTCTCTGTACTGACACCAATGCCATTAGCATAGCCAATTTCATGGTTAATTTTAACAAAGTTATAGACGTGACAGGGACCCAATGACGAAGTATGTTAAGAACAACGCTTACCTCGCAGATTACCATATACCTAGGCTTAGGCGGTTTGGAATTAAAGATTCCTTTCATCAACCTAGATATGAGAGGGTGAGAACCTATACTTTGTGTCCGTGTACCTATTACAAGATATGCCGACAAAGCACTTCTAGCTGTATTGATAGCACTATAGCTATGACCCTCATCATAATAAAGTGTAGATAAAACTCTAACACATTTTCAATAACTACAGTATCATATTGAATATTCTTTTGAACACAATATTGTTCCCATTTTTTTTATTTTTGTTTTCATGTCATATACTGCTTTTGAGTACTCTTTCTCCAGGCTGCAGTGAGTATATCCACCGTTGGCCTAGAAAGTCCTCGACCAATGTAAGGCATTCTTAAAACCTGCAAATTAACAGATCCATACGATCACATAACGGATGAACTTAACGTGTTACTGGATGCTCCAGCAAATTCCTACTGTTTGGAATCAGCAAAAAGAGGTTGGATCGCTATCTGTAACATCAAAGAGAACCATGGTTGAATCAGGCAATTTGGTATCACCAAACCCCCTGAAGCGGCATCCTGCTTCATTTTCTCAAACACCGACCTATGAGGCAGAATGGTGGGAAAATATACACAAACATATCATCCCAATTTAGTGAAATAGCATCAATTGCCACTGCCCCTGGATCTGGTGCCTATGAAACACATTTTGGCCTTCCATATAGAAGTACTATGTTCCTGAACACATCCTGGTTCCACATCCACTCTGTGTTATGACGGAATTTTCGTGAGCTGCCATCTGGTACTACATTAAGTTTCCCTGGCAGATAGATAGCTCCAATCCAAATCTCTCTATCCCTACTGCAGGTCCAATTTTATTTGCCAACCTGTCACATGATAACGATTTGATTCCACCCATGTGATTCATATCAGCAACTGCTGTAGTGTTGTCTATTTTGCACTGCACATGCAAACTAGTTTAGTTAGTGCCATAAGCCTTGAGTCCATAAAATACCCTTGGTTAATTCCCCATGTTTGCAGAAGCAATGTTCATCTGTCTCCACAGCTGGATCTTGTATCAGTAGCACCCTACCCAAGTGCTCTGACATCTGTCTGCAAATCATGGAAGCTTGGTCCAATAACACTTTGGAACTACTAGTGGACACATGCTGAATCCACCATTGTACATCAGCAACAGCCTCTATTGATAGAAGCATAGGTCTATTATAATGACCCCAATGTATCCTCAATGCTTGTTCCTTTGACCTTTGTAATTGTAGATAATAAAGTGGCCATATTGAACTGCTGGAAATGCTGCCAGCCATTACCACAGCAGACTTGTCACCTGGCTAATTGTAGGCTGTGTGTCAGCAATTAACTTGATACTGCTCTTAATTAGCTCTACCCTTTTTTGCCTGGGCAAGGTCACAATGATGTTGATTAAGTCCATTGTGAACCCAACTAGTCAATTTGTGTCACAGGTATAAATTTAGATTTCTCTGGATAGGTTATGAAGCCCAATTAAAAAATGTTTTTTACCAACTGCCACTGATGCTTCAGCTGTTTCCTTTGATTGTCCTACAATCAAAATATTATCTAGTTAAGCCATCAGCACATGCCCTTGACTTCTCATCATGCCTAGAATAGGTTTTAACAACTTTGTAATCCCTCTAGGAGCTGAAGACAAACCATTAGGCAGTGGATTGTATTGGCATAATTGCCCCATCCAGCTGAATTTTAAATCTTCTATCCTGCAAATGAACAGACACTGAATCTGCATCTTTAAGATCTCCTTCACAAACGTTTCCATCTTAAAATGTCTATACCGTACAAAAGGGTTAAGACTATTCAGGTCCGTATAATTCTGCATCCACCCATCCTTTTTTGGTCTGGGAAAGATATTGGACACAAACTGATGGCTTTGGTAAACTGCCTTAGCAATTACACCTTTATTACATAAGCTTGCAAGTTCCAGCTGAACTTCCAATTGTACAGTGATACTGAAGTCAAACTCCTTTTTGGAACATGTTGCATGGGTAAATCAGAATTTGCATTAAGCTTTATTCGATGCCCTTGAATAACCTTCAGTATAAACATATCTGAGGTAAACATTTAATTGTATCACATTAGATCTGTCTACATGAGAACCAGATCCTCTTACCTCCTTACCACCTGGCATTCTTCCCCGGCCTTGAGCTGGATATCTCACCTCCCTGGCGGCGCTACAGCCGAACGCCAACTGCGCTGCATCGTAGCTGAACTCGTCCCTTGCCCGGACCAGTCTGCTCCCTTATAGGGATACTTCCGCTTTGGTGAATATGTGGCTGCCGTCTTAGCCTCCTCCTCCAGCTCCTTCACCTGCTGTGCGAAATCCTCACCAAACAGCTGTGCCGGTTGCACTGTGCCAGGCTGGCAGAGTGAAGCATATTGAGCATTGATGGTTGGTTTAATCGCAGTCTTGCGGAGGCAGTTGATCTCATAGTGGGCACTCCACAATAGCGCCTTTTGTTGTAATTTGTCATGGCCTCTCCATCCACCATCCTGGCAAAGCTCGTTATACCAGATGCCAGCAACTTTAAAAATATGCTGGAGCTTCACATGCTCCTGGGCTCTCATTAGTATGCCCATCTTGCCCCAATTCTTCCTGTTCCCAACAGGAACTTTTAACAGTCCACAGTTGATTGGGGCTTCATGCTTCATTACTGTCTCATCCATTGTCAGCTCCTGTAGCTGATGTGAGACTTGGTAATTTATGCTGGTGGCAAGTTCCTCACCCAGAGGCTCACCAGTGTCTGACGACATGGCAAACCGTGCTGCACACGGTGTCAGCTCTGACAGCTGCCTGCCCTCCCTTTGGAAGTCGTCGGACTCAGGGTCAGAGCGTATCTGCCCTTCTGCACTCACCTCTTGCAAAGAGGGTGCTTTCAAGCAGGCCTCTACTAGGCACTGCCAACGGAGCCTTCCCTAAGGCTTCCCGCCTGCACAACTCCTCCTGAAGTTGTGGCTTTGTGAAGCAGGCCTCTCCTAGGCATTGCCAGCGGAGCCTTCCCTAAGGCTTCCCGCCTGCACTACTCCTCCTGGAGCGTCTCTGTGGAGCAGCCCCTGTATGAGCTGCTCCTTTTGGATAACCGCTGGAGAACAGTATCCTGTCCCCAACGGGACTCTCGTGGCCCGACTCTGTGGAGTCTATAGCCCTGACAGACTTAGCTTATGCCGACCGCCCGACTGGCGTTGGCTGTGTACCCGGCTGGGCACTTTGCCAAGTCTGTCGCCGCACCGCTACCGGCTTGCCACTCCCCCGAGGTGACAGGCTGCCTTTCAGAGACTGCGCTCCCGCAGCTCTCTCTCTCCTTGTCGGCAGCAGACCTGCACCTTTTCCTTGTTCCTGTATGTGGGGGAAAAAACACACAGAAACAATTTCTCTACTTTTCTCTAACTCCTCCAAAGTCTCCCCGACTTTGGTGGAGCTGTAATTACTCACCTGCAGCAGGAGCTCCGTGCTCCTGCTGCCGTTCGCACCAATGCGTCAGACGTAATGATGCGCATGCGCCCTGACGGGGTTCTTCACGTAGTCACTCATGTGACTCCGAAGTAAAATTGGGATATAAAGCAGGATGTGATCGGGCTTGGGAGGAGCTGGGGTGGAAGGAGAAATGAGAAATATGTGGAAATGCAAGGTTGTGTCAGGTAGATGAATTAAGGGGAGATAAAGACAATAAAAGTGAGGGGCTAGTGAGCAGGATAATCAATAGCAATGGAAACCTTAAGGCAACAACTTGAAAGAACATGGACAGCGAACACTCCAGCAGTGGCCCAGAGAGGGTTAGCATTGTGATTTAGTTACTCTGTTCCAGACACATGTTTAATTTCCACTGGTAGTGGGTTGGTTTAATGTAATCAAAGTTGAAAAATGGAATTTAATATAAAAGCTAAGCTCCATTATAGTAACCATGAACCAACCATAAAAACCCGCCTGGTTCACAAATGCGCTTTAGAGAAGAAAATCGAGGACATAGGATTAAGGTGAAGGGGGAAAGATTTAATAGGATCCTGATAGATAACTTTTTCACACAAAGGGTGGTGGGTGTATGGAACAAGCTGCCTGAGGACATAGTTGAGACAGGTAATATCGCAACATTTATGAACATTTACATATGTACTTAACTTAGCTGGAGGAACAGCACCTCTTAATCCCACTTGGGTACCTTAAACCTAACAGTGTAGGAAGGATATGCAGATGCTGATTTACACTGAAGATGGACATAAAATGCTCGAGTAGCTCCGCAGGTCAGGCAGCACCTCTGGAGAAAAGGAATAGGTGATGTTTTGGGTTGAGAAGAAGGGTCACTGAAGAAAGGTCAGATCTGAAGAAGGCTCTCTCTTCCTCATGCTCCACCTGGATTAGCCCCCATTTCTCCCATCCCCGTTTACCTATAATTCCTTCCTCTGGCTTCACAATTCACACCTCCAATCCTTACCTCACGCTTTTTGGCTTTTCATCTCTGGCCTTGTCCAACCATCTGTCTGTCAAAAACCTCCTTCACCTGTATCCACTTATTACTCCCAGGCTTTGTCATGCTCCTTCTCTCTTTCAGCTTTCTTCTTCCCACCACCACAGTCTGAAGAAGAGTTCAAACCTGAACCGTCACCAATCCATGTTCTCCAAAGATGCTGCCTGACCCACAGAGTTGCTTCAGTACTTCGTGTTTTGGTGTTGTAAATCAGCTTCTGGAGTTCCTTGTGTCTCACGTACTGTTTTCACTGAGTTTCAAATGAAGGAATCGCTCTCCGAACATCCTAACCTCCTACTGATATCCATTTTTGCAAGCTACCCCTCCTTCTCCTCCTCCCTTTCCTAGAAGTTTGTTCTACTCTGTCCATTTTCCCAGTAATGGTGACTTCTTAAAGAAATATCTGTCACTCCCAACCTAGTATGAGAGAAAATGGATTGAAGAAAGTCTTGAGGTTTATGTTAGGAAGATATTGGAAGTAGGAGGGATTCTTGTACTTATAAATGGGGACTTGGAGTTCTCCGTGCGGAAAACTGATGGGGGTAAAATACCTCGAAATAACAGGACATTGCAGAACAAGTAAGTTAGAAAATGAAGTCAAAACGCCAGCTCAGACTTAACCAAATAAATAATGATGTAGTGGTTAAGAGAGTAGACTACTTTAGAGTCATCCAGTGGTTGAAGTGAGGAACTACAGATAGATAAACATCTTTAACCTGTATCTCCATGGAGATGCGGGCTTTAGTGATGAAAAGCATGTCAAAGGATTAACTGGGCAAACTAAATGCCACCTTCAGAAATGACAGATATTACAAATGCCAGCGCTATTTACACAAAATGTCCACAGTTATATTGCCTGTCAGGAGAAAAATCTAACTTTAATAACATACCTGGGAAATCCAAATCCAAAAAAGCTTCACTACAAAAGGTCACTCCAAGTATTAGTCACCAAGTTAACATTAATTTATCAGTTAACTGAATAGTGCATGGATGCTCAAGTATAAGCCCATTCAAAACATTCCCAACATGGTGGCAAATCTTTTTCAAGCCTCAGATTTATGTTGAAAACGCTTCCCGATGTCTGAACTTCTGAGAGCAAGAAATCAATTTCAGACTGTACCTAACAAAAAAAGGTAGAAATCACAAATTGTGCCTGTTTGAACTGATGAAAGGATAAAAGATTGATTTGATCTTAGTGTTGTTTCCTTCAGTGGTTGCATTTGGTGTTAAATGGGAAAACAAAAAGCCCTGGGGAAAACAGTTTCGCGTTCAAATAAATATAGGAAAGGCTTGAGACAGTTGTCTGTGAGAGCAGGGCAGAAAGCCAATTTTGCAACATGTTACTGGAGATGTTTTATGACATTTTACAACTCGTGTTTTATCTGTATGAAATGCTCAAAACTTATTGAGAAACAATTGATCTTATTTTAAGTTGGGGGTGCTTTTTGAACTGTTCTATCACAACAAAATGACCTTCTGTTGAGGAAGTTTAAAAGATTTAAAAGTTACAAAAATGGATTCAGCTGAAACTAGAAGTTATCTTTCTCCTATATAATTGCAAAGCCAGCAGAAAACGGTTACCCTTGCTCCTATTACACTAACAAGGCTAACAAAGATAATTATGTTATTTTTCCCATAACACAAGCGAGATAACAAGCACAACTTCATGAATGTCTCCTCTATAATATAAACATTAAGAGGATGTTCAGACACTCTGCTCCTACCCTTGCTCTATAAGATTATAATGTGCGTCATTTAAGTAAAAAACCCAAGA
Source organism: Malacoraja senta (assembly GCA_038087875.1). Taxonomy (NCBI): domain Eukaryota; kingdom Metazoa; phylum Chordata; class Chondrichthyes; order Rajiformes; family Rajidae; genus Malacoraja; species Malacoraja senta. Next base: position 120,290,852 of record CM075977.1, read on the forward strand.
TGCTTGATCTGCAGAAAAATAGCCTTCTCGTCATAACCATATATGGGCTAACCCTTCCTCTCTTGGAAGAACCTGTCAATCTTAAGAAGCTGTCAATCTTAAGAAGCTGTCAATCTTAAGAAGCAAGATGCGGTACCATGCTCTGTAAGATAAAGTATTGCTGAATCGCTGATTAAGTAAGTAAGTAGGTTTATTGGCCAAGTAGTCACATACAAGGAATTTGCCTTGGTGCTCTGCCCACAAGTAACAACATGACATACAGTGACAGTTACAAATGACTCAGAAAACACTTGACATTAATAATAATAAAACATTAATGATAAAACACCATTGATCAAGCATGTGAACCAACAAAATACCAGATCAAAGGGAGACTACAGATTTTTGGCTGTTGAGTAGAGCAACTACTCGTGGATAAAAACAGTTTTTATGTCTGGCTGTGGCAGCTTTGACAATCCGGAGTTGCCTTCCAGAGGGAAGTGATTCAAAGAGTTTGTGGCCAGGGTGAGAGGGGTCAGAGATGATCTTGCCCGCTCGCTTCCTGGCCCTTGCAGTTCATCAATGGAGGGAAGGTTGCAGCCAATAACCTTCTCTGCTGATCGAACGATTCGCTGCAGCCTCCAGGTGTCGTGCTTGGTGGCTGAGCCAAACCAGACCATGATGGAGAAGATGAGAACAGACTCTACGATGGCCGTGTAGAATTGGACCATCATTGCCTGTGGTAGATTGTGCTACCACAGCTGCCGTAGGAAGTGCATCCTCTGTTGTGCCTTTTTGACTGTGGAGTCAATGGTAGCCCCACCACTTAAGGTCCTTGGAGATGATGGTTCCCAGGAACATAAAAGACTCCACAGATGTGACTGTGGTGTTGTTGATGGTGAGTGGGGTGAGTGGAGGGGGAGCTCTCCTAAAGTCTACTATCAATTCCACTGTCTTAAGAGCATTGAGCTCTAGGTTTTTGCGATGGCACCAGGATGCCAGCTGTGACACTTCCTGTCTAGGTAGGCAGATTCCTCCCCATCCTGGATCAGTCCAATCAGGGTTGTGTTATCCGCAAACTTGAGAAGCTTGACAGAGGTGTCTGTGGAGGTGCAGTCGTTGGTGTAGAGAGAGTAGAGGAGGGGAGAGAGTACGCAGCCTTGCGGTGCTCCTATGCTGAGGGTTTGCGCGTCTGAGATGTGCTTTCCCAGCCTCACATACTGCTTCCTGTCTGTCAGAGGGGTTCAGGCACAGTCAACTCAGAAAGTTTGGAGTGTAGTAGCTCTGGCACAATGGTGTTGAATGCAGAGCTAAAACCAACAAACAGGATCCTCGCATAGGTCCCCTGACGGTCTAGGTGCTGCAGGATGAAGTGCAGGCCCAGGTTGACTGCATCATCCACAGATCTATTGCACTGATATGCAAACTGCAGAGGGTCCAGCAGGGAGTTTGTGATATTTTTCAGCTTGGCCAGCACAAGCCTTTCGAGTCTCTTCATGACTACAGAGGTCAGTGCGACAGGCCTGTAGTCATTAAGACAAGTAATCCTTGCCTTTTTGGGTACAGGGACAATAGAGGAGACTTTGAAGCAGGCAGGGACAGTACATGTTTGCAGGGACTGGTTAAAAATGTCTGTATATACCGGTGCCAGCTGTTTGGCACAGAGCTTAAGAGTAGAGGGGGAAACATTGTCAGGTCCTGGAGTTTCCGGCTTTTTTGTCCTCTGAAAAGCCTCTCCACCTCCTCTAATTTTATTGTTGATGATGGAGAAGTGATGTTGTGCAGCTCGGAGGGTGTGGGTGATTGGGTGTGAAGTGGTGATTGGAGGGGGGTGAATTGTAGAAGGGCCCAGTCTTTGCAGAATGAGGTCAGGCAGCGGGTGTGAGCTGTTGGTTGAGGTGGGAAGTGGTCCAGTCTTTTCATACTGGAGTCTTGCCTTAAGTAGGTGTGAAGTGGTGAATGGGAAGGAGAGGGTGCAGGGTCCATTCTTTGTAGACTGGGGTGTGGCTGTGTTGGTTGGGGAGGGAGTACCAAGGTTGTTTCTGATTTTCAAACCTGCAGTAGAACTCATTCAGGTCGTTGGTCAGCTGACGATTGTCCAAAGAGCGGGGGGCTTTCCTCTTGTAGCTGGTAATTTCTTGCAACTGAAGAAGAGTCACTAGCTGAGAACTTGCTCCTCAACTTCTCAGAGTACCTTTCCTTGGCAGCTCTGATTCCTCTTACATTGAAACATAGAAAATAGGCGCAGGAGGAGGCCATTCGGCCCTTCGAGCCAGCACCGCCATTCATTGTGATCATGGCTGATCGTCCACTATCAATAACCCGTGCCTGCCTTCTCCCCATATCCCTTGACTCCACTAGCCCCTAGAGCTCTATCTAACTCTCTCTTAAATCCATCCAGTGATTTGGCCTCCACTGCCCTCTATGGCAGGGAATTTGATAAATTCACAACTCTCTGGGTGAAAACGTTTTTTTCTGACCTCAGTCTGAAATGACCTCCCCTTTATTCTAAGACTGTGGCCCTTGGTTCTGGACTCGCCCAACATTGGGAACATTTTTCCAGCATCTAGTTTGTCCAGTCCTTTTATAATTTTATATGTTCCTATAAGATCCTCCCTCATCCTAAACTCCAGTGAATACAAGCCTAGTCTTTTCAATCTTTCCTCATATGACAGTCCAGCCATCCCAGGGATCAATCTCGTGAACCTACGCTGCACTGCCTCAATCACAAGGATGTCCTCAAATTAGGAGACCAAAACTGTACACAATACGCCAGATGTGGTCTCACCAGAGCCCTATACAACTGCAGAAGAACCTCTTTACTCCTATACTGAAATCTTCTTGTTATGAAGGCCAACATTCCATTAGCTTTCTTCACTGCCTGCTGTACCTGTAAGCCAACTTTCAGTGACCGGTGTACAAGGACGCCCAGGTCTCACTGCACCTCCCCCTTACCTAACCTAACCCCATTGAGATAATAATCTGCCCCCTTGTTTTTGCCGCCAAAGTGGATAACCTCACATTTATCTATATTATACTTCATCTTCTGCATTATACTGCATCTTCTCAGAATGCTGCACAGAAGCTCTTCTCAGCTTCTCAGCATTATTGAGGTATAAATATATCTACTTAAACCCTGCCCCTTTGTGTGGGATCAGAGTTGCTCTGTATAGTCTGTATCTACATACTGTAAGAGTCACAACCACACCCGCCTGGTGAAATAAAGATTTTACTGCTTGTTTACTGATTTTATTGGCGTTTTTGTCTGTTTGGGAGAAACTGAACCACAACACTATAAGAACATAAGAAACAGAATCAAGTGCACGCCATTTCACCCTTTACACCTGTTCAGTCAGTAATATCATGATTGCTATTTCTCTATACTCCCCCATACCCATTGCTTCTGTTAATACATAAGTAACTATCAACCCCACTCTTAAATAGATTCAGAAACTAAGCTTTCACAGCTCTCTTGCATGGTGAATTCCAAAGATTCACTATCGCTGAGTGAAGAAATGTCTCCACATCTCTATCCTGAACAGCAATCTCTTATTTTGACATTGTGAGCTCTTGTTCTAGATACAACAGCCAATGGAAACATCATCCTGCTTCAGACTTTTGCACTTTTAAATTAAATCACCCTTCATTTTTCCAAATCAGTGGAGGTCCAGTATGCTTAATCTCCCCCCTTAAGTTGAACACCCCATCCCAGTAAAAATCTGATAAAGGTTTGCTTCTTCCATCAGAAGAATATTGCTCGACTCGGGAGACCAAATCTCTTGGCAATATTTCAGGTGTGTCTCAACAGGATCCTTTGTAGCTGCAGATGTGCAAAAGCTCATGTTTTCCAGCATCTCACCATGATACTTTGTTGTCATAAACAGCCTGGTGTAGCAGGGTAGAGATCTTTATTAGCTTGGGAGGTTTTCTACATCTTCTTCCCTTCTGTCAAACCACACATTTACTTCATTTCCTTAGTCCCCAATATAATTTTTCCTACTTCCGTTTATGTTATAATTAACTTTTGCTAATCTTTTTTTACATATCTCTAGAAGCTCTTTCACTCTTTTTTATGTTTCACACTAGATTATTCTTGAATTCTGCTTTCGCTTTCCTTATCAATGCTTTGGTCATCCTCTGTTGAATTCTGAGATTTGCTCAATTCTCAGGCTTAACGCTTTTCCTAGCAACATTATAAATTATTTCCTTTGATCTAACACCATCTTTAACCTCTTCTTAACTGCAGTTTAAGCTTGTTTCCCATTGGGTTTGTGCCTTATGGGGTTTACACTTTCATTTAAAGAATGTATTGCCTTTTTACCATTTTTCTTACACGTTGGAAGTATATTCTTATGTCTCTACACTTTGCTTGTTAGTCATTTTGTTGCCCTACACAATCACCTTGTCTTTTCCTCTAACTTTCTAAATTTTCCTCTCTTGAAAACTCTACCCACTATTTAAATTGATTCATTGAGGCACTGCTACAAACACAATTCATGTGCCCATCTCAATGAAACATGAAAAATAGCTGCAAGGGTAAGTCATTCAGAGCAGCCACATAATTTAACATCAATGATCATCCATGCTGAACACTGTTCTCCACCCCCGTTTGTTTAATATTCAGATGCCAATCATTCTTTTTAGAACACAATCAATGACAGGGGCCCTGCAGCCCTCCAAAATGGAGAATTTTAAAGTTCACCGCCATCTGATTGAAGGAATTCCTCGCTCATAAATCTTAGTCATAAATGGCCAATCTGTTACTTTGAAAATGTGACCCCCAAGATCTAGACTATTCAACCAGGGGAAACATCCTATCCATTTCTGTGCTGCATAATTCGTTGACAATCACTCTATCTATATTTACTCTCTCACTGTTCATGGAATTGGATTAATTTGATAAGATCACCTCATGCAACTGAACCATCCTATCACCAACTAGAGAATGGTCCTGACCTATAATCTACCTCATTGGGGACCCTTGGACTATATTTAATTGGACTTTACTGGACTTTATCTTGCACTAAATGTTATTCCATTTATCCTGTATCTGTTGACAGCTTGATTGTAATCATGTATAGTCTTTTTGCTGACTGGACAGCACGCAACAAAAAAGCTTTTCACTGTACCTTGGTGCTTGTGACATTAATAAACTAAACTAAATTAAACCTTTTTCTGAACTCTCTGGAATAGAGATGGAGTCAAATCAACCTCTCTTCATTTAACACACCCACCATCCCTGGTACCAGTCAGGTGAACTTTGCTGCACTCGTTCTGTGTGTAGAATAGCATTGCTTGGCTAAGGAGAAAATTTAACACAATATTCTATGCATACAGTAATTGTGGTTTTCTTATACTCAAATCCTTGTGGTACAACATTTGTCTTCCTATTCCTTGATATACCTACAGGTTGGATTTCAGTAACTGGTGCACAATTACACCATGTACCATTTGAAAATAAACTTTTCCCAAACTCTCTCCATTAAAAAAAATCGTATTTATTTTTTCTCTACCGAAGTGGATACTTCAAGCCCTTATCATATGCTGTCAACCTGAGATCTATTTATTCCAACTCTTTATCTTTTATTATGGGATATGGCCCTAATGCAGGCAAATGGGACTAGCTTTGATGGGGCATCTTGATCAGCATGGATGTGGGGCTGTTTCCATGCTATATACGACTATCTCAGTTAGAGATTGGTAGATATGACATTGTGGGGATTACAGAGACGGCTGCAGGAGGATCGGGGCTGGGAACTGAATGTTCAGGGTTATACATCCTATAGAAAGGACAGAAAGGTGGGCAGCGGAGGTGGGGTAGGTCTGTTGGTGAGGGATGAAATTCAGTCCCTTGCGAGGGGTGCATAGGGACTGACGATGTAGAGTCGCAGTGGATAGAATTGAGGAATTGTAATGGTAAGAAGACACTAATAGGAGTTATCTATAGGCCTCCAAACAGTAGCCTGGATACAGAGTGCAAGTTGCAGCAAGAGTTAAAATTGGCATGTAACAAAGGTAATGCCACTGTGGTTATGGGAGATTTCAATATGCAGTTAGACTGGGGAAAATCAGGTTGGTTCTGGACCCCAAGAAAAGGAGTTTGTAGATTGCCTCTGAGATGGATTCTTAGAGCAGCTTGTATTGGAGCCTATCAGAGAGAAGGCAATTCTGGATTTATTGTTGTCTAATGAACCGGATTTGATAAGGTAAAGGAACCGCTAGGAGATATGATGTTTTAATCTACATTTTGAGAGGGAGAAAGTTAAATCAGACGTGATAGGGGTTGCAGTTGAACAAAGGGGACTATGAAGGCATGAGAGAGGAGCTTGCCAACGTCGACTGGAAAAGGATCCGAGCAGGAATGACGGTGGAACAGCAATGGCAGGAATTTCTAGGCATACTCCAGAAGATGCAGGATCATTTCATTCCAAAGAGGAAGAAAGATTCTAAGGGGAGTAAATGGCAACCGTGGCTGACAAAGGAAGTTAGGGATGGTATAAAACTAAAAGAAACGGTGCATAACATAGCAAAGCGTAGCAGGAAGCCAGAGGATTGGGAAACTTTCAAAGGACAACAGAAGGTAACAAAAAGGGCAATACGGGGTGCAAAGATGAAGTACGAAGGTAAGCTTGCCAAGAATATAAAGAAGGATAGTAAAAGCTTCTTTAGGTATGTTAAGAGAAAAAGATTAGAAAAGACAAATGTGGGTCCCTTGAAGGCAGAAACAAGTAGAATTATTATGGGAAACAAGGAAATGGCAGAAATGTTCAAGAGATACTTTGGTTTGGTCTTCACTAAGAAAGACACAAACAATCTCCCAGATGTACTAGAGCACAGAGGATTTAGGGAGACAGATGAACTGAATGAAATTTGCATTAGACGAGAGATAGTATTGGGTAGACTGATGGGACTGAAGGCTGATAAATCTTCAGGGCCTGGTGGTCTGTATCCTAGGGTACTCAAGGAGGTGGCTCTCGTAATCGTGGACGGATTGGTGATCATTTTCCAATGTTCTATATATTCAGGATCTGTTCCTGTGGATGGAGGCTAGATAATGTTATCCCTTTTCAAGAATGGAATGAGAGAGAAAACGGGAATTTATAGACCAGTTAGCCTGACATCGGTGGCAGGGAAGATGCTAGCGTCAATTTTAAAGAAGTAACTACATTAAGTGACACGGGAGGCCTGGTCACCCCTAGGCAACCCATTCCCCAACTCAATATTCATCCACTGAGGGGGGGAGGAGGGTGTGGGGGAGGGGGGAAGGAGGGTGTGGGGGAGGGGGGAAGGAGGGTGTGGGGGAGGGAGGTGTGGGGTGGGGGAGGGAGAGGGGGAACCTTCAAAACCTTCATAACTTTTGTACTATTTCACCGATTGGAACAAAACTTATTTGACTTGCAGCAGAGGAGAATGGTGAGTAAGGTGGCGAAAAATCGTAGCCTGATGTGCTGGCAGCACACTCACGGCTGGTGGGCTAGCAGTTGACTCACGACTATTCCTTGAAATTCCATTTCAAGCAGGGTGCAAGGGCACCAAATTCAAATGCAGTTTCCTACCATTTCAAGCAGGGTGCAGGGCCACCAAACTCAAGTGCAGTTTCTTACCACTTCAAGCAGGGTGCAAGGCCACCAAATTCAATTGCAGTTTCATACCACTTCAAGCAGGGTGCAAGGCCACCAAATTCAGGTGCAGTATCCTACCACTTCAAGCAGGGCGCAAGGCCACCGAATTCAAGTGCAGTTTCCTACCACTTCAAGCAGGGTGCAAGGCCACCGAATTCAAGTGCAGTTTCCGACCACATCAAGCAGGGTGCAAGGCCACCGAATTCAAGTGCAGTTTCATACCACTTCAAGTAGGGTGCAGGGCCACCAAACTCAAGTGCAGTTTCCTACCACTTCAAGCAGGGTGCAGGGCTACCAAACTGAAGTGCAATTTCCTGCCGCTTCAAGCAGGGTGCAAGGCTACCAAATTCAAGTGCAGTTTCATGCCATTTCAAGCAGGGTGCAAGGCTACCAAATTCAAGTGCAGTTTCATGCCATTTCTAGCAGGGTGCAAGGCCACCAAATTCAAGTGCAGTTTCATGCGACTTCAAGCAGGGTGCAAGGCCACCAAATTCAAGTGCAGTTTCATGCCACTTCAAGCAGGGTGCAAGGCCACCAAATTCAAGTGCAGTTTCATGCCACCTCAAGCAGGGTGCAAGGCCACCAGATTCGTGCAGTTTCATGCCACTTCAAGCAGAGTGCAAGGCCACCAAATGCTAGTGCTGTTTCATGCCACTTCAAGCAGGGTGCAAGGCCACCAAATTCAAGTGCAGTTTCATGCCACCTCAAGCAGGGTGCAAGGCCACCAGATTCGTGCAGTTTCATGCCACTTCAAGCAGAGTGCAAGGCCACCAAATGCTAGTGCTGTTTCATGCTATTTCAAGCAGGGTGCAAGGCCACCAAATTCAAGTGCAGTTTCATACCACTTCAAGCAGGGTTCAAGACAACCAAATTGAAGTGCAGTTTCATACCATTTCAAGCAGGGTGCAAGGCCACCACATTCAAATGCAGTTTCATACCATTTCAAGCATGGTGAAACCACCATAAAACCACACAAAACACCACATAAACGGGAATAGTGCCGGAGGATTGGCGTACTGCGCATGTTGTTCCGTTGTTCAAAAAGGGTTCTAAGAGTAAACCTAGCAATTATAGACCTGTTAGTTTGACGTCAGTGGTGGGCAAATTAATGGAAAGGATACTTAGAGATAATATATATAAGCATCTGGATAAGCAGGGTCTGATTAGGAACAGTCAACATGGATTTGTGCCTGGAAGGTCATGTTTGACTAATCTTCTTGAATTTTGCGAAGATGTTACTAGGGAAATTGATGAGGGTAAAGCAGTGGATGTTGTCTATATGGACTTCAGTAAGGCCTTTGACAAGGTTCCTCATGGAAGGTTGGTTAAGAAGATTTAATTGTTGGGTATTAATGGTGGAGTAGCAAGATGGATTCAACAGTGGCTGAATGGGAGATGCCAGAGAGTAATGGTGGATGGCTGTTTGTCAGGTTGGAGGCCGGTGACTAGTGGGGTGCCTCAGGGGTCTGTGTTGGGTCCACTGTTGTTTGTCATGTACATCAATTATCTGGATGATGGTATGGAAAATTGGATTAGTAAGTATGCAGATGATACTAAGATAGGTGGTTGTGGATAATGAAGTAGATTTTCAAAGTCTACAGAGAGATTTAGGCCATTTGGAAGAGTGGGCTGAAAGATGGCCGATGGAGTTTAATGCTGATAAATGTGAGGTGCTACATCTCGGCAGGACAAATCAAAATAGGACGTACATGGCAAATGGTAGCGAATTGAGGAATGCAGTTGAACAGAGTGATCTAGGAATAAATGTGCATAGTTCCCTGAAGGTGAAATCTCATGTAGATAGGGTGGTAAAGAAAGCTTTTAGTGTGCTGGCCTTTATAAATCAAAGCATTGAATATAGAAGTTGGGATGTATTGTTAAAATTGTACAAGGCATTGGTGAGGCCAATTCTGGAGTATGGAGTACGATTTTGGTCGCCTAATTATAGGAAGGATGTCAACAAAATAGAGAGAGTACAGAGGAGATTTACTAGAATGTTGCCTGGGTTTCAGCAACTAAGTTACAGAGAAAGGTTGAACAAGTTAGGTCTTTATTCTTTGGAGCGCAGAAGGTTAAGAGGGGACTTGATAGAGGTGTTTAAAATTATGAGCGGGTTAGACAGAGTTGACGTGGATAAGCTTTTCCCATTCAGAGTAGGGAAGATTCAAACAAGGGGACATGACTTGAGAATTAAGGGACAGAAGTTTATGGGTAACATTAGGGGGAACTTCTTTACTCAGAGAGTGGTGGCTGTGTGGAATGAGCTTCCAGTGGAAGTGGTGGCAGTAGGTTCAATTTTATCCTTTAAAAATAGATTGGATGGGTATATGGACGGGAAAGGAATGGAGGGTTATGGTCTGAGTGCAGGTAGATGGGACTAGGGGGAAGTTAAATAAAAAAAAGATTTTAAAAAAATAATTGTTCGGCACGGACTTGAAGGGCCGAGATGGTCTGTTTCCGTACTGTAATGGTTATATGGTTAAACACCACACTCACAGTTCAGTGGACATTCAGTGTGTTCAGTTGATTCACAGCTCAGAGAGTCGTGACCTCTCCCTGCCCATCTTGCAGAGACTGAGCCACACCCACACTTCTGGGTTTTATAATCCCTCCCCCCTCCCACCGGAAGGGGCGTGGCCTTCATGGTGTGATTGACAGGAGGGAGATTCTCAACATTTTTTAAAACACTAATAACACTTTTATTTCTCATTGATGGGAAGAATCCTCTGCACCTGATGAGCGGAGGGGGACTGAGTAAGATGGCCAAAAAATCACAGCCGTAAGTGGTAGCGTTTTATCTAAAATCAATATACAGTGCAAACAGGACGTTGTCAAGTTTAGACTTTCAACCATTTGCAGTGCAGCATTTCAAAGCAACCAACAACCATTTGCAGTGCAGCATTTCAAAGCAACCACCACCAACATCCATTTGCAATGCAGCATTTCAAAGCAACCACCACCAACAACCATTTGCAGTGCAGCATTTCAAAGCAACCACCACCAACAACCATTTGCAGTGCAGCATTTCAAAGCAACCACCACCAACAACCATTTGCAGTGCAGCATTTCAAAACAACCACCACCAACAACCATTTGCAGTGCAGTATTTCAAAGCAACCACCAGCAACAACCATTTGCAGTGCAGCATTTCAAACCAACCACATTTTCATTTTCAAACCACATTAAGGGCACTCACAGTTGAGTAGACGTGTTCAGTGTTATTCATAGCTCATAGAGATGTGACCCTCTCGCTTCCTCCATCTTGCAAAGACTGACTGAGACAGAACATTTCTGGGTTTTATAGTCCCTCCCCCCTCCCACCAGCAGGGGAAGCAGAGAGAATCCCAACATTTTTTAAACATTAATAACTCTTTTATTTTTCATCGATGGGAAAAATCCTCTGCTCCTGCGCAGCGGAGGGGGACTGAGTAAGATGGCTAAAAATCACAGCCGTAAGTGCCAGCGTTTTTTCTAAAATCATGAAACAGACAAACAGGAAGTGGTCAAGATCAGAGTTTTAGTAATATAGATAATGGCGCATTTGGATAGCAGTAAAATGATTTGTCCAAGTCAATATGGATTTATGAAGGGGAAATCCTGCTTGGTTAATCTTCTGGATTTTTTTGAGGTTGTGACAAGTAAAATGGATAAAGGAGAGCCAGTGGATGCAGTGTATCTGGAATTCAGAAGCATGGGAGGACAGAAACAATCTTCCCGATATACTAGTGTCACTAAGGAGGACACAAACAATCTTCCTGATGTTCTAATGGCAAGAGGATCTTGGGTGATGGAGGAACTGAAGGAAATCCACATTAGGCAGGAAATGGTGTTGGGTAGACTGATGGGAGTGAAGGCTGATAAATCCCTAGGGACTGATGGTCTGCATCCTAGGGTACTTAAGGAAGTGGTTCTAGAAATCGTGGATGCATTGGTGATAATTTTCCAATGTTCTATATATCAGGATCAGTTCCTGTGGAATGAAGGGTAGCTAATGTTATCCCACTTTTTAAGAAAGGCGGGAGAGAGAAAACAAGGAATTATAGACCAGTTAGCCTGACATCGGTGGTGGGAAAGATGCTGGGGTCAATTATAAAAGATGAAATAGCCACACATTTGGATAGCAGCAACAGGATCGGTCCGAGTCAGCATTGATTTACGAAGGGGAAATCATGCTTGACTAATATTCTGGAATTTTGTGAGGATGTAACAAAAAAAATGGACAAGGGACAATTTTTTGAGGATGTAACTAGGAAAATGGACAAGGGAGAGCCAGTGGATGTAGTGTACCTGGACTTTCAGAAAGCATTTGATAAGGTCCCACATAGGAGATTAGTGGACAAAATTAGGGCACATGGTATTGGGGTAGAGTGCTGACATGGATAGAAAATTGGTTGGCAGACAGGAAACAAAGAATTGCGATTAACGGGTCCCTTTCAGAATGGCAGGAAGTGACTAGTGGGGTACCGCAAGGCTCGGTGCTGGGACCGCAGCCATTTACAATTTGATTTGATTTGATTTGATATCTTTTATTTCGAACGAACGATTAAAAAAAGAAAAGAAAAGATGAAAATGAATAATAAATAAAGGAAAATTATATATATACATATATATATACATAAATACATACACACATACATACATATACATGTACATATATACATATACACATATACACACATACACATATACATAACATATATGTACATACATAAATTAAAAAATCAATAGCCAATTTCAACATAATACACATTAGACTCGTTTGAAAAGGGATAGGAAGAAGCCTATGCTTGTCAAGTCCTACCCCCATTCTTCACCATTAACAAATGCAAAATTCAATAAAATAAAATAAACAGACAATTCAATTAAAACTACTCCAATCAAGCTATTAAGAAAAAAGAACAAAAAAAAGAAAAGAACAAAAAGAACAAGCACCATTAACATCTGTGAGATTTACATTCTCCTTCCTCATTACTGTACTTTTCAAAGATATATCTTTTGTACATTTTTTTAAATTGCATTATATTCATACTTTGTTTAATCGTTTCATCAAGACCATTCCACAAAACCACCCCACAAATGGAAATACACATACTTTTTAAATTGATCCGAGCATAATGCTGTTTCAAGTTTAGTTTCTCTCTAAAGTTATAACCCCCCTCTCTGTCTCTGAACAGTTTTTGTATATTTACTGGTAGCAGTTTATTTTTTGCTTTATAAATTATTTGTGCAGTCCTAAATTCTACCAGATCCTTAATCTTTAAGGTGTGTAATTTTAAATACAGTATATTGGTGTGTTCATGATATCCTACATTGTTTACTATACGAATAGCTCTTTTTTGTGGTGTGCTTAGTGATTGTAAGGTGGTTTTGTAGGTGTTGCCCCATACTTCCACACAGTAATTTAAATACGGTAACACAAGTGAGCTGTACAGAATATACAGTGCTCTCTCATTCAAAACATGCCTTGCTTTCCCCATCACTCCAACACTTCGTGCTACTTTTGCTCTCACATGTTTTATATGGGGTTTCCAGCAGATTTTGGGATCAAGAATCACACCCAGAAATTTATTTTCATACACTCTTTCTATTTCAACATTATTTATCATTACTTTTACTTGTGTATTTATTTTGCGTTTTTCAAACAGCATAAGTTTGGTTTTGTTTAACTTTAATGATAATTTATTCAAATCAAACCAAGTTTTTAGTTTACTCATTTCTGCTATGACCACCTCCAAAAGCTGCTGCAAATTGTCCCCATCACAGAAAATATTAGTGTCATCTGCAAATAACACAAATTTCAAGAGGTTTGGCACCCTACATATATCATTAATATACAAAATAAATAATTTGGGGCCCAAAACCGACCCCTGTGGGACTCCACAAGTTATTTCCAAGCATGTTGATTTGCAGTCCCCTATTTGCACAAACTGATGTCTTTTACTTATGTAGCTTCTCATCCACTCTAGTACAACCCCTCTGATTCCATACTTTTCCAGTTTTTTGATTAGCAAATGAAGATCAATTGTATCGAATGCTTTTTTCAAATCTATAAATACACCCACTGCATATTTCTTGTTATCTATAGAACTGGTAATGTCTTCAATTAACTCCATTAATGCCATGGATGTCGATCTGTTTGACCTGAATCCATATTGACTATCAACTAGCAATCCGTGCTTCTCGATAAAGTTATCTAATCTATTTACGTACAGTTTTGGATATATATCAATATACATCAATGATTTAGATGAAGGGATTCAAAGTAATATTAGCAAATTTGCAGATGACACAAAGCTGGGAGGCAGTGTACACTGTCAGGAGGATGCTATGAGAATGCAGGTACACAAAAATGCTGGAGAAACTCAGCGGGTGCAGCAGCATCTATGGAGCGAAGGAAATAGGCAACGTTTCGGGCCGAAATCCTTCTTCAGCTATGAGAATGCAGGGTGACATGGACAGGTTGGGTGAGTGGGCAGATGCATGGCAGATGCAGTTTAATGTGGATAAATGTGAGGTTATCCACTTTGGTAGCAAAAACAGGAAGGCAGATTACTATCTAAATGGTGTCAAGTTGGGAAAAGAAGAAGTACAACGGGATCTGGGGGTCCTTGTTCATCAGTCAATGAAAGTAAACATGCAGGTACAGCAGGCGAATGGCATGTTGGCCTTTATATCAAGAGGAGTTGAGTATAGTAGCTAAGAGATCCTTCTGCAGTTGTATAGGGTCCTAGTGAGACCACACCTGGAGTATTGTGTGCAGTTTTGGTCCCCTAATTTGAGGAAGGACAATCTTGCTATTGAGCGAGTGCAGCATAGGTTTACAAGGTTAATTCCCTGGATTGCGGGACTGTCATATGAGAGACTGAGAGAACGGAACGGCTGGGCTTGTATACTCTGGAGTTTTGAAGGATGAGAGGGCATCTTATTTAAACATATAAGATTATTAAGGGTTTGGACACGCCAGAGGCAGGAAACATGTTCCCAATGTTGGGGGAGTCCAGCACTAGGGGCCACAGTTTAAGAATAAGGGGTAAGCCATTTAGAACAGAGACAAGGAAACATTTTTTCTCACAGAGAGTTGTGAGTCTGTGGAATTCCCTGTCTCAGAGGGCGGTGGAGGCCAGTTCTCTGGATACTTTCAAGGGAGAGCTAGATAGGGCTCTTAAAGATAGTGGAGTCAGGGGATATGGGGAGAAGGCAGGAACGGGGTACTGATTGGGGATGATCAGCCATGATCACATTGAATGGTGGTGCTGGCTCAAGGGGCCGAATGGCCTACTCGTGCATCTAATGTCTATTGTCTATTGAGAGGGGATCTTATAGAAACGTATATAATTATAAAAGGACTGGACAAGCTAGATGCAGGAAAAATGTTCCCAATGTATGGGGAGTCCAGAACCAGGGGCCACAGTCTAAGAATAATGGGGAGGCCATTTAAATTTGAGATGAGAAAAAAATTTCACCCAGAGTGTGAATTTGTGGAATTTGTGGAATTCTCTGCCACAGAAGCCAGTGGAGGCCAATTCAGTGGATGAATTTAAAAGAGAGTTAGATAGAGCTTAGGGGCTCCCAGAATCAAGGGATATGGGGAGAAGGCAGGCACGGGTTACTGATTGTGGATGATCAGCCATGATCACAATGAATGGCGGTCTTGCCTCGAAGGGTCGAATGGCCTCCTCCTGCACCTATTTTCTATGTTTATGTTTCTATGACTATATGTTAACCAGCACTAAACTGAAGGAAGTACCTACAACTCCATGCACTCTAAAGGGCCTGTCGCACTTGGGCGGCATTTGAGCGTCATTTACGCGTCACGACGCACGACATGGTGCGCATGGTGCGTGGTGACATAGGCAGTGACACGCGGTCGCACATGGCGCCCCAGGATTTTGGGATGTACAAAATCTTTGCGCACCATCTGCGTGACGCGCCAATGACGCCCAAGTGGGACAGGCCCTTAACTTTATCTACCAACTTGCGATGTGAGACCTTATGAATATGTTCTGAAAATCCATATTTATCATATCTAATGGACACAGAATAACACATGAACATAAGAAAACAGAAGCAAAAATAGGCCACTTGGCCCTCACAAGACTGCCCACCATTCAATGTGATCACGGCTGATCACTTGCTGGGCTTAACTTCTCTTCTGTGCCAGTTCTCCATCATCCTTAAGGCTCTGTCTTACCTGTTTGAGGTCATCGGCGGTGAAGCGCGGCGTCGCCGGTAGCGAGGACCGCGCGGCAACGGCGAGAGCGTCGAGCCTATCCACCGGAGTGCCGCACGGATGCTGCGCGGGGGCCGAGTTAATTCAAACACGGCGGGTCCCACGTGCCTGCGGTAAGTAAAAAAAGGGCGGGCCGACTGCGATGACGTCGGCCCGCCGCACGTGACTCACCAGCGGCGGCTGTGGCGGTGGCCATCCTGTTCGCGGCGCTGTAGCGGTGGCTGTGCCTGCGGCCGTGCAGCACACGTGCCTCACTGGCGGCGGCACGTGCGTCACTGGCGGAGGCTGTGGCAGTGGAGGTTTGACACGGCGCTCGAGCCACACTGGCGGCGGCCCGTGCGAGCGGCCGTGCCGCACTCGTGCATCACTGGTGGAGGTTGTGCGGTGAGTATTTAGTTTTGGACATTGTCGATTTTATTTTAGCACCGCGCGGTGTTGGGAACACCGCCGCACGGCCCGGGAATTGTACTTTCTCACGAGTGCGCGGTCTATGGCGGCAGATTCCTCCCGTTTCGCCGCCATAGACCGCAGACTCGTGAGACAGGCCTTTAAATTTCTACATCCTCAAAGAATTCCAATAGATTAGTCAAGCGTGATTTCCCTTTCATAAATCAAATTATTTTCTGTTCGCTGCTATCAAATCCTTTATTATAGATAATTTTAGTGTTTTTTCAAACTACTGGTGTCAAGCTTTTCTCAACCTTTTCTTGAATAGTGGTGTCAATTTTGCTGTTCTCATATCTGCAGAAATTATTCCAGACTATGGAATTTTGGAAGCTGATAACCGGAGCATCTATTACCCTCACATTCACTCCTTTCAAAACTGGATAAATCATCAGATTGTTGGGATTAATCCGTTTTCAGGATCATTAACCTCTTCCAGTACATTTCTTTTATTTTCTCCTTTGCACTCCACTTTTGGTTTTCTGTTATAACCCCAGAAACATTTTGTGTCTTTTTTCCACAAAAACAGAAGTATTTGTTTGGTAGTGTTAATTCTGGCCAAATTGGAGAGGCCAGGACACTACAATTGAATAAAGGCTTCTGGGCTGCTAGGCCATTTGGTCAATTTAAATTTGCCTTCTGCAGAAATAGGACATGCTGCAGAATGGTGCCAGTTTGTTAGAGCCTAGAAAAGAGCTGCAGGAAGAGAATGGAAACATCTGCAGACCCTGACAATTACGTGCAAATTGCATGGAATGGATTGGATGAATGCAAACCAGACATACACTTTGCTAGATGTTGATTGGATTAAGTATTGAGCCTTGTCTGGTTTTCTTGAATATCAAGGCACATGTTGCGATGTTTGCTTCCTTTCAGGAGCACCGTTTGAATACATTGTATTAGTCACTGTATTATTGGGTATGGGAAATGTCTATCAAATACTGTGTTAATCGATATCTGTTATTGGACTGTAAAGAGACCACTCCTATGTGGTTCAGCCCCTCAAGGTTCGGGGACCTATAAAAGACCGCTCCCACGAGGTCCTGTGTCAATCTTCTGGGAGAACGCTTAGGACTGCGTGATCTTCTGGAATGTCTCTGCTTGAGCGAGTCTAGGAGGACTTGATCAGGCAGATACAAGGATCAAACCTGCGGTGGTTAGGTATAGTAGTGGAATTGTAATTGTGTTTTGTCAAAATAAAGTTTAGATGCGCAAGTGCTTGACTCAGTGATTTCTGACTGAAACTAGACTGGGGGGAAGCTTAGAACGAGCTATTTACATTGGGGGCTCGTCCGGGATCTCAACGGACCCCCAAACACAAGTTTGCGATCAAGGGTGTTGACTGTTTCGATCACGAGTGCAGAAATCGGGCCCACTGTGCAGTTTTCGCATAGATTTTCAGCACTTCGCTAGTCGGGGCGGATCGATCATTCGTAGGCTTGGGAAAGGGTCCAATCAAGATTGTTAGAAGAGAGTCTAGCAAGCACGGGGGTGGTAGTTAGCACTCTATTGGGTTAGGGGCCCATAAAACAGGGCAAGGAGTGGCCCAAAACTTGGTCATAGTTGGCAGACTGCAGCTGCTTTAAGGAGAGCCTGATGCGCTTCGAGTTTGAGGGGTGGCCCATTGTCCAGATTTGGTATCGAATTGGTGGGGTATTGAAACACAGGTCTGGTCTATGTATTGATCTATCTTTGCCGGGAGCGCTGATTGGAAAGGAGCGTTCTAAAAATCTGCATCGACTGCCAGCGTGAAGAGGCTAGGCGCTGAACCCCCGGTGCCCAGCAGAGAGGGGTGTCTGCGTGAAGGTGTCTGAGTCCTTCCCTGGAGTGACGGACGAGGAACCTCGTAAAGGCACTGGGCTCGGTGGCGAGAGTATAGATTGGCTGGGAATACTCTAGTCCATTCGAGATTTCATTGGGCAATTTAGTTTGAATTCGGGAGCCCGCGTATGTGGAGTGGTGTGCATCAAAACTAGTTGGTCCGAGAACGAGTCTAGATTTGCAGAATCAAATTTCCAAATACAGAATTTCACATTGAAGTTCTGCCCGCATGGTAGAATTTGAATTCTGTGTAAATATAACTTCGGAGTTTGTGCATGTTTGAGATCGATTCCGAATAGCGGCTGATCAACAGTGAATAGTAACCCTCTGATCAATTGTTGATTAGTACCTGATAGCGAAGAGTAATTTAGAGACGGGAACCTGATTTACTTGGTGAAAAGTACCCGGATGCGAAAGGTACCCCTAATTCTGTAGAACTTAGAGAGCAGGGATAGAGGTCCCCCTATAGAAGTCCAGTCTTAGCAGGGGAAAGTAACATTTAGGAGGAAAAGTAGTCCATTTAAGAAGTAGTACCCTTCAGCAAAGAGTACCCTAGGAAGGGAAAAATCTTCGGTATCAGAGGGAGAGGTTCACTGATTGATAACAGCGTGTCGCGGCATTGAGATCGAGTGTTTGTAAACTGTGCGCTAACATGTTAAATTATTATTGTAAATTGTAAAAATCCAGCATGGTCTTTTTTTAGCATCTTTATCGGATCCAGATTGTATAAATACTTTGTGTATGTAAAAAGATTTGGAGTGTATTAAGATTTAGAAAGTTAAGATTTAGAGTGTGTTAAGTTCGCGGACTGCTAATTGTATTGTCTGTGTGAGTGCTTAAGGATTTTTGGGTGTTAGATAATTTTAAGTAAAAGTGTGTTTGAATTAAATATTTGTAATTGTTTAGATTGTAGTGTTGTTAGAATCTGATTCGTGGTGGTCCGATCGGGGTTCTTACTCTTTCGATCGCAGTGTCAGGGGAGGAGTCGTTCCTCGACCGAGCACACCCCGAGGAGGACTTATTAGAGTGCATGATTTATAATGAACGAATGATTGTAGTTTATGTAGAAGTGTAGATTTGCCTGATAATAACAGGCGTGCGATGTACGGTTACTTGTGTGTTTGGAGCTCATTTTCATGTGATTCGATTGAGGATGAAACGAGTTGCGAGAATGTGTTTGATTGTGCTCGAATGTGTTTGATTGTTCCCTGGAGTACCCTGATCTTTGGATGACTGAGGATTGTGGAAATTGTAAAGTTGAAAGTGTGCGTGGACTTGTGGGAGATAGGAGAAGAATTTGAATAGGAGAGTAGAATTGGTGGAGCAAAGGAATAAAGAATTGCAAGGTTGCGAACGCCTTGGAGCCATTAGCCACTGTTTAGGAGCGAGCTTGATAATTTAGGGATTAAAAGGAAGGACATGAATATTTGGAAGAATGGACAAATGTTAACGCTAGTGGAGGTTCACAGCTCCCACCATGTTCCGCTTGCGTTTCCCAGGCTTCACTCGCACCTTGTATGACTTGTGTCCGTAATACATATTTCATGTCTGCAGAATCTATAACTCTTGCAGATTCTACATCTGAACAGATTCTACTAACAGCAGATGCTGGGGTACCAGGTTCTTCGACCCTATCCACTCCATCATTGATAGATCGTCCAGTAGCTTATGGCACCTGGAGTAGAACGAAGAGGCTAGCCCCGGTGTTTAAAGAAAGGGAAGGTATGTTAGATATAGTGCAACTGCCAGAGTATTTCTGTGAGCCACAACCTAGACAGATTACACGAGTAGTAAGAAAGAAGAATGATTTATTTGGACAGTATCAGGAAACCCCTAGCGAACGGGAAGATTCACCTGAGGGTGAGACAGCGATTGAAGCTACCGAGATAGATTTTGATGTAACTGAAGGTTTACCAATTAAACAGATATCCCATAGGCAGTTCCCAGTAAGGGAAGGGCTGGGTACAATGGATTCGACCAGCGCAGTAAGTATGAATAATCCCCGTGCCACAGACGTCCATACTCCGTGGAAGCCCCATGAAATAATGGCAGTACTAAACAGAATCCCTAATAGGAAGAAGTCACCTGCTGCTTTTATAGATTATTTAAGAACCACCATGCGTTTGTATCATGCAGATTCCTGGGATTTGTGGGAGACCATACAACAGATAATGACTCCAGCTGAAAATACCAAATTTCTAGTAGCCCCAGGACACCCAACTTATGAAGCCTTGGCAAACGTAGAAGTGGATGACAGTGCAAGAGAAGAGGCTGTTTTAACGGCCCTTGCAAAAAGATTTCAGAAACCAAGTGATTTAAAACGAATTCTAGAAATAAAACCAGAAAAGGGTGAAGGAGCAGACGAATTTTTAGACCGTTTCCACAAAATGTTATATGGACCAATCAGGTGACTTAGACTATCAGAATGGAGCAAGTTCCCCACAGTATTGTGCTATCTTATTGAGTTGTCTCCCCACTAAAGTAGCGGACTCAATTAAGGGACTGGTCTGAGAACCGAGCCAGTCAAATGGCCAGAGCTGTGAGGCAATATTGGAATGGTGATAGGAAACAGGAAAATTGTCCTGTAACTAGAAGAGAAAGTGAATGTATAGCCAAAAAAGAAGTGCCAAAATCTAACTCTGAACCATGGATCCCCAGAGTACCAGCAAATTATGGATTGGGAGAAATTAGGGTTCCAGATTACTCAGATTATTATTACAATTACACTCCCAATTTAGAACCCATTCCAATGGAACTAAGGGGTAGAATAAAGCCAACCATATTGCCTAATCAATGCTGCACTTGTGGGGGGATGGGACACTGGAGTCGATTCCTGGCTGCTGTGGTTCTTGGCAACTCTCCGGCCTTCACGAAGGTGATCATCTGAGTGGTGGGGCGTGCTCGTCTGCAGCTGCTGATTCCCATGCTGATGGCTTCTGCAATGGGTTTAAGAACCTGGTCGTGATGCCAGGTGTACCGGCCCTGCCCAAGAGCCTTTGGACAGCAGCTCAGGATGTGTTCCAACGTCCCCTTGCCTGAGCATTGCGGGCAATCTGGAGATTCCGCTTTGCCCCAGATGAAGAGGTTCGATGGGTTGGGCAGGACATCGTACACTGCCTGGACCAGGAACTTGATGCGCTGTGGTTCAGCCTGCCAGAACTCAGTCCATGTGACTTTTCGGTCCATGGCCTGCTCCCACCTTGTCCAGGCCCCCTGCTGCCTCAATCCAACTGCTCTGGTACACCTCTCCTCCTCCACCACTGCCCTCACTTCCTCCTGGACCAGCCTGCGCCTCTCCTTCCCCTTGGCCTTGGCAAACTGGGGAGATGGGAAGATTCCTAGGCCAGTTCTTCCCCGAGTCACTGCTCCCACCAGGACTCTGTGGCGTATCCGAGACTCCGCTTGCAGCACGGCTTCGCCGGCTCGCCACTTCCTCCCAGTTTTCACCTCCATCCCTGCCTGAACCACCTTGGGGTCGCTGGAGTCCCTGTACAGCATCACCTCTCTGGCCCGAGTCACCTTAAACTCCTTCTCCAGGGACTTCAGGGGCAGCTGGAGCTTGGTGTTATTTCCGTATAGGGCGATGCTGCTAAGGCTTCTGGGCAGTCCCAGCCACCTCCTGAGAAAGCTGCTGACTTTCCTCTCCAATCTCTCTACGATGGATATTGGGACTTCGTAGACAAGCAGTGGCCAGAGTATCCTTGGCAGGATACCATGCTGGTAAATCCATGCCTTGAACTTGCCGGGAAGCCCCGACCGGTCCACTGCTCTCAACCAACTCTCCAGCTCCTGACAGGTTGCCTGGACAGATGCTGTATCCTTCAGGCTGCTGTTAAACACCTTGCCAAGACTCTTCACTGGCCTTTCGGAGACAGTTGGGATTGGTGTCCCTTCGATGCTGAAGCGGAACCTGTCCATGACTTTGCCCTTCAGCACCAGTCACCTTGATTTTCCTGGCTTAAACCTCATCATTTCCCATCCAATCAGTTTCTCCAGCCCCTGCAGGATCCACCTGCCTCCTGGCACTGACTCAGTGGTGACTGTCAGGTCGTCCATGAAGGCTCTGATTGGTGGTTGCCGCACTCCTGGCTTGGTCCGAGGGCCCCGGCACTCTGGCTCAGCAGACTTGACGATCATGTTCATCGCCAAGGCAAAAAGGATCACAGAGATGGTACAGCCTGTGATGATCCCAACCTCCAGTCTGTGCCACTCTGATGTTACTGACCCTGATGAGACTCTCATGCTGAACTGGTTGTAATAGTCCAGGATGAGATCTGCCACTTGGCCCGGCACATGATGCTTGGCCATGATTGTCTGGATCAGCTTGTGCGGGATGGAGCCGTAGGCGTTGGCCAGGTCAAGCCAGAGCACTGTCAGGTTTCCCTTGTACTCCCTCGCTTCTCTGATGAGCTGGGTCACCACTCCCGTGTGCTCTAGACACCCCGGCACTCCAGATAAGCCTCCCTTTTGCACTGAGTTGTCGATGTAGCCATTGCTGGAGAAGAAGTTGGTCAGCCGCCTCGCCACTATGCTGAAGAAGATCTTGCCAACGCTTTACCAAGGAGATGATCCTGAACTGATCGATCTTCTTGGAATCTTCTTCCTTTGGGATCCAGACTCCTTCAGCGAATCACCACTGCTGCGCCACTTTCCCTCTTCTCCAGATGACTTTCAAGATCTTCCACAGCCGTTTCAGTAACAAGGGGCAGTTCTTGTAGACCCTGTAGGGGACTCTGCTCGGGCCAGGGGCTGAGCCAGCTCTTGCTCTCTTCACAACGTCCTGGACCTCTTTCAGGAGTGGCTCTCTACTATCAAATTCCTTGATGGGTGGTGGTGGTTTTATCAGGATGTTGCACTGGCCCAGCTCCTGCTGCCTGACGGGGTCACTGTAGGTCGTCTGGATGTGCTGGTCGATCTCCTCCTTAGAGCAAGCCAAACTCCCACTGCGCTTCTGCCCTAGTAGTTGTTTGGTGAAGCCGAAGGGGTTGGCTATGAAGGATGCTCGCTTCCTGGCTCTTTCCTTCCGGCGTCTTCGGTGCCACTCAGCTCTACGAAGGGTCATCAGCTTCTTCCTCAGGATGGTTCGCAGCTCAGCCAAGGGGGGACGTTGCTCTTCGCTGGCCTCTTTATACTGCTTCTTGAGGGACTTCAGCTCCTGCCGGATCTTGTGGATCTTTGTTGCTCGTTGGTTCATGGTGAAAGTTGTTCTGGCCGGCTTCTTCTCCACTGCTCCAAACCTTTCCACAGCTAGGCTGATGATGATTGTCGTCATCGTTCGCAGCCTTCGGTCCACGTCTCCCTTCGCAGTTGCTTCTAGCACTTTGTCGACGTCCTCGTCGAACTGATGCCAGACTGCCGTTTTGCAGGCCTGAGGCCATTTGACTCGAACCTTCTCCGGAGAACTATTCTGATGGACTAGTTGCGCCACTTGGAGGCTTTAGGCTCTATGGGGTGATTCCGGGCCCGGCTCCTCCTGCGTCTCACCAGGTAAAATACCTGTGTGATGTGACACTCCCTGTTCCTCCAAACACTTCATCCGGGTCTGGTGAATCTTCAGGCCTCGGCTGTTCTTGCAAACCTTTCCACATCTGCATTTGATACTCGTAGTCGGTTGTCCATTGCCATTAGTCGTTAACCTTTGATCCGTCAAATTGAGGTGCTCATCCTCCCCCCCTCTCGGGCACCCCTGGGGGTATTTTTCCATGTGATTTTCTGTAGCGTGATTTGGGTCTCCTCCTCTCAGAGGATGCGGTTTGGGCTGCCAACCCGCCCCGCCCCGGTTGCCGTCTTTCCGAGCTGTCCACTGTCTCTCCAGTCATCACCACCCTATAATGGTAGTATAAAATGACGAGGTAGACTAAAAATTTAGGAGTTCCCCTCGGAAAGTCAATACTAACCATCTAGAAATTACACAGTGGTTAGGAAACTAGTATAAGAGAGAACCCCTATGGACTGAAGCCAAGCCAACATACTAAGGAAGAAGTACTGGAGGAGAAATCTATTGAATTAGAAGGAGAAACTTAAATGGGTGTTGAGATATCAGTGTCGATGTATTTGACCGATGGATCTAAATTGTTTAACCCTTGATAGTAAAGCGGCTTCTATTATCAAGGTGTAAAGAAATTGTCCCTAGAATTGGCATTCTTAATTGGATTTATAATGAAATTGACAACATATGGAAATTGATTGATTACATTTGAACAGCTGGGAATTCCACAGGAATTGGAATGGAATTGTGTTATCGGCCACAATGCTGTGGAATGTGAAGGATGAGATGGACACTGAAACTTAAAATATTAAATTGACGGCTGAGACTGAATTTGGTTGAATTGAAACATTCTTCATGGTTTGCTTTAAATAAGAGTCACACCTGTAGGGAAATTTGGACTGAACCCATTTATATGAGAAACCATCGTCATATATACATATTATAACATTGTGTGAATACGGAGAGAGCTGATTAGTGTTGATCCTAGGATAGTATTATAGAACAGAATAGTATTAGGAATACAGTGATAGAGTAGGATGTAATAGAGCAGAATAGTGAAATGGAAAAGGGATAGTATTGCAGAATTACAGTGAATGTATGGGAAAGCATTAGTACAAGAGTGGTAACTTGCTTTGTCCCAAGTTTTTCAGGAATTATAGGTTATAGGTTTGACTATGGAAAGGGATAGAAGAATGGGCAACAACACAGATGGAGGGAATTCGTGCCCACGAAAACTCGGGAGGTGAAGTCTCATCAGACTGAAATTGTGAAGTTACGCCCACGAAAACTCGGGAAGCTTGACAAGATTCTGGGAAGAAACATCATCGCCCTGTTGTTGATAATAGATGGAGAATGTAATAGACACACATATGTGTATCTGGTTATCTGACTATTTGGTTATCATAAATGATGGTTTATCATATATGATAAAAGGAAGGAATGTAAATTTTGGCCAAATTGGAGAGGCCAGGACACTAACATTGAGTAAAGGCTTCTGTGTTGCTAGGCCATTTGGTGAATTTAAATGTGCCTTCTGCAGAAATAGGACAAGCTGCAGAATGGTTTGACTATGGAAAGGGATAGAAGAATGGGCAACAACACAGATGGAGGGAATTCGTGCCCACGAAAACTCGGGGAGAGATCAGGGAGAGTGAGGAGGTCATAGAAAAGAGTTATAGGGAGGTGGCCACTCCAAGACCACGGGAGGCAGACAAGTGGGTCACGGTTAGGAAGGTCAAGGGGCAGAGGCAGGGACTAGTGAGTACCCCGGTTGCTGTACACCTTGAAAATAAGTACTCCTGTTTGAGTACTGTTGAGGGGGACAGCCTTCCTGTGGGTAGCAACAGCGGCCGGGCCTCCGGCACAGAGACCAGCCCTATTGCTCAGAAGGGTAGGGAAAAGAAGAGGAGGGCAATAGTAATAGGGGACTCTATGGTTAGGGGGTCGGATAGGCGATTCTGTGGACGCAGTCAGGAGACCCGAATGGTAGTTTGCCTCCCTGGTGCCAGGGTCAGGGATGTGTCTGAACGCGTCCAAGATATCCTGAAATCGGAGGGAGAGGAGCCTGAGGTTGTGGTACATATAGGTACCAATGACATAGGTAGAAAAAGAGAAGAGGTCTTGAAAGGAGAAATTAAGGAGTTGGGAGGAGAGTTAAGGAGAAGGTCTACAAAGGTAACAATCTCAGGATTACTACCTGTGCCACGTGACGATGAGAGTAGGAATGGAATGAGGTGGAGGATAAATGCGTGGCTGAGGAACTGGTGCAGCGGGCAGGGATTCAAATTTCTGGATCATTGGGACTTCTTTTGGGGAAGGAGTGACCTGTACAGAAAGGACGGGTTGCACTTGAACCCGAGGGGGACCAATATCCTGGCGGGGAGATTTGCAAAGGCTACTGGGGAGACTTTAAACTAGAACGGTTGGGGGGAGGGACTCAAATAGAGAAAGCTAGTGGAAAATGTGGGAGGCAGGAGGCAGAGAAGGGAAGCACTCGGACCCAAAATGTAGGGGAGAAAGAAGAAAAAGATAATAAACAGAGAATAAGTGGTGGTGGGTTTCTTAAATGTGTATATTTTAATGCTAGGAGCATTGTAAGAAAGGTGGATGAGCTTAGAGCCTGGATTGACACCTGGAAGTATGATGTTGTGGCAATCAGTGAAACATGGTTGCAGGAGGGCTGTGATTGGCAAATAAATATTCCAGGATTTCGTTGCTTCAGGGGTGATAGAATTGGAGGGGCAAGAGGTGGGGGTGTTGCATTGCTTGTCAAGGAAGATATTACAGTAGTGCTTTGGCAGGATAGATTAGAGGGCTCATCTAGGGAGGCTATTTGGGTGGAACTGAGAAATGGGAAAGGTGTAGCAACACTTATAGGGGTGTATTATAGACCGCCAAATGGGGAGCGAGAATTGGAAGAGCAAATATGTAAGGAGATAGCAGATATTAGTAGTAAGCACAAGGTAGTGATTGTGGGAGATTTCAATTTTCCACACCTAGACTGGGAAACACATTCTGTAAAAGGGCTGGATGGTTTGGAGTTTGTAAAATGTGTGCAAGATAGTTTTTGCAGCAATACATAGAGGTACCTACTAGAGAAGGGGCAGTGCTGGACCTCCTGTTAGGAAATGAGACAGGGCAGGTGGCGGAGGTCCGCGTCGGGGAGCACTTCGGGTCCAGTGATCACAATACCATTAGTTTCAATATAATTATGGAGAAGGTCAGAACTGGACCCAGGGTTGAGATTTTTGTTTGGAGAAAGGCTAACTTTGAGGAGATGCGAAAGGATTTAAAAGGAGTGAATTGGGACATGTTGTTTTATGGGAAGGATGTAGAAGAAAAATGGAGGACATTTAAGGGTGAAATGTTAAGAGTACAGAATCTTTATGTCCCTGTTCGGTTAAAAGGAAATAGTAAAAAATGGAAAGAGCCATGGTTTTCAAGGGAAATTGGACACTTGGTTCGGAAAAAGAGAGAGATCTACAATAATTATAGGCAGCATGGAGTAAATGAGGTGCTTGAGGAGTATAAAGAATGTAAAAAGAATATTAAGAAAGAAATTAGAAAAGCTAAAAGAAGATATGAGGTTGCTTTGGCAAGTAAGGTGAAAGTAAATCCAAAGGGTTTCTACAGCTATATTAATAGCAAAAGGATAACAAGGAATAAAATCGGTCCATTAGAGAGTCAGAGTGGACAGCTATCTGCAGAGCCAAAAGAGATGGGGGAGATATTGAACAATTTCTTTTCTTCGGTATTCACGAAGGAGAAGGATATGGAATTATGTGAGGTAAGGGAAACGAGCAGAGTAGCAATGGAAACTGTGAGATTCAAAGAAGAGGAGGTGCGGACACTTTTGAAAAATATGAAAACGGATAAGTCTCCAGGTCCTGACAGGATATTCCCTAGGACATTGAGGGAAGTTAGTGTAGAAATAGCAGGGGCTATGACAGAAATATTTCAAATGTCATTAGAAACGGGAATAGTGCCGGAGGATTGGCGTACTGCGCATGTTGTTCCGTTGTTTAAAAAGGGTTCGAAGAGTAAACCTAGCAATTATAGACCTGTTAGTTTGACGTCAGTGGTGGGCAAATTAATGGAAAGGATACTTAAAGATAATATATATAAGCATCTGGATAAGCAGGGTCTGATTAGGAACAGTCAACATGGATTTGTGCCTGGAAGGTCATGTTTGACTAATCTTCTAGAATTTTTCGAAGAGGTTACTAGGGAAATTGATGAGGGTAAAGCAGTGGATGTTGTCTATATGGACTTCAGTAAGGCCTTTGACAAGGTTCCTCATGGAAGGTTGGTTAAGAAGATTCAATTGTTGGGTATTAATGGTGGAGTAGCAAGATGGATTCAACAGTGGCTGAATGGGAGATGCCAGAGAGTAATGGTGGATGGCTGTTTGTCAGGTTGGAGGCCGGTGACTAGTGGGGTGCCTCAGGGGTCTGTGTTGGGTCCACTGTTGTTTGTCATGTACATCAATGATCTGGATGATGGTATGGAAAATTGGATTAGTAAGTATGCAGATGATACTAAGATAGGTGGTGTTGTGGATAATGAAGTAGATTTTCAAAGTCTACAGAGAGATTTAGGCCATTTGGAAGAGTGGGCTGAAAGATGGCAGATGGAGTTTAATGCTGACAAATGTGAGGTGCTACATCTCGGCAGGACAAATCAAAATAGGACGTACACGGTAAATGGTAGCGAATTGAGGAATGCAGTTGAACAGAGGGATCTAGGAATAACTGTGCATAGTTCCCTGAAGGTGGAATCTCATGTAGATAGGGTGGTAAAGAAAGCTTTTGGTGTGCTGGCCTTTATAAATCAGAGCATTGAATATAGAAGTTGGGATGTAATGTTAAAATTGTACAAGGTATTGGTGAGGCCAATTCTGGAGTATGGAGTACAATTTTGGTCGCCTAATTATAGGAAGGATGTCAACAAAATAGAGAGAGTACAGAGGAGATGTACTAGAATGTTGCCTGGGTTTCAGCAACTAAGTTACAGAGAAAGGTTGAACAAGTTAGGTCTTTATTCTTTGGAGCGCAGAAGGTTAAGAGGGGACTTGATAGAGGTCTTTAAAATTATGAGCGGGTTAGACAGAGTTGACGTGGATAAGCTTTTCCCATTGAGAGTAGGGAAGATTCAAACAAGGGGACATGACTTGAGAATTAAGGGACAGAAGTTTAGGGGGAACATTAGGGGGAACTTCTTTACTCAGAGAGTGGTAGCTGTGTGGAATGAGCTTCCAGTGGAAGTGGTGGAGGCAGGTTCGATGCTATCCTTTAAAAATAGATTGGATGGGTATATGGACGGGAAAGGAATGGAGGGTTATGGTCTGAGTGCAGGTAGATGGGATTAAGGGGAAGTATTTATTGTTAATTTAAAAAAAAAAAAAAAAATGTTCGGCACGGACTTGTTCGGCACGGACTTGAAGGGCCGAGATGGCCTGTTTCCGTGCTGTTATGGTTATATGGTTATATGGTTATAATGGTGCCAGTTTGTCTAGAGCCTAGATAAGAGCTGCAAGAAGAGAATGGAAACATCTGCAGACCCTGACAATTAGGTTCAAATTGCATGGAATGGATTGGATGAATGCAAACCAGACATACACATTGTATATAATGGTGCAAAGCTTTACTTTGCTAGATGTTGGTTGGATTAAGTATTGAGCCTTGTCTTTTTTTCTTGAATATCAAGGCACATGTTGCGATGTTTGCTTCATTTCAGGAGCACCGTTTGAATACAATGTATTAGTCACTGTATTATTGGGTTGTAATAGTCCAGTCTATCATATACTGTTAATCGATATCTGTTATTGGACTGTAAAGAAACCACCCCTATGTGGTTCAGCCCCTCAAGTTTCGGGG
The DNA here is from genome assembly GCA_038087875.1 of Malacoraja senta. Lineage (NCBI taxonomy): Eukaryota > Metazoa > Chordata > Chondrichthyes > Rajiformes > Rajidae > Malacoraja > Malacoraja senta. The sequence goes on from CM075977.1 coordinate 120,320,312, forward strand.
ACCTATAAAAGACCGCTCCCACGAGGTCCTGTGTCGATCTTCTGGGAGAACGCTTAGGACTGCGTGACCTTCTGGAGTGTCTCTGCTTGAGCGAGTCTAAGAGGGCTTGATCAGGCAGATACGAGGATCGAACCCGCGGTGGTTAGGTATAGTAGTGGAACTGTAATTGTGTTTTGTCAAAATAAAGTTTAGATGCGCAAGTGCTTGACTCAGTGATTTTTGACTGAAACTAGGCTGGGGGGAAGCTTAGAACGAGCTATTTACAGTAGAACATGGAACAGTACAACACAAGAACAGGCCCTTTGGGCCACAATGTTTAGTTTACTTTAGTAAGGTTTAGAAGTTTAGGTTTAGAGGTTGAGGTTTACTTTAGTTTGGCATGGAAACTCGCCCTTCAGCTTTATGAGTCCACGCTGACCATCGCTCACCCATTCACACTAGTTCTATGTGATCACACTTTCTCATGCACTCCACCAGTGGCAATTTGGAGAGGCCAATTAACCTACAAACCCACACGTTTTGGGGATGTGGGAGGAAACTGGATCACCCGGTACGGTGGCGCAGCTGTAGAGTTGCTCCCTTACAGCGAATGCAGAGCCGGAGACGCGGGTTCGATCCTGACTACTGGTGCTCTCTGTATGGAGTTTCTACGTTCTCCCCGTGACCTGCGTGGGTTTTCTCCGCGATCTTCGGTTTCCTCCTACACTCCAAAGACGTACAGGTTTGTAGGTTAATTGGCTTGGTAAATGTAAAAATATATTTTTTAAATTGTCGCTAGTAGGTATAGGATAGTGTTAATGTGCGGGGATCGCTGGTCAGAACGGACCCGGTGGGCCTAAAGGGCCTGTTTCTGCCCTGTATCTCTAAAACTATAACTAAAAACTAAAAACTAAAACCCACCTGTTCACAGGGAGAAGGCGCAAACTCGCACAGACAGCACCCGAGGTCAGGATTGAACCGGAATCTCTAGTGCTGTGAGGCAGTAGCTCTACCAGCTGCACCACTGCCATTCCCTTAATCTCCTTCATAAATTCTCCTATCTCTTTCTCTGAAGGCCTTAAAATCCGCGTATGTGCAATTGGGGAGAGTTCCCGTGCGCGTCTTTACTGGCATCGCAAAGGGCATTTGCATTCTTTTACATTTGGCAGACCCCTAGATACTTTTACAGTATATATTTATTTTTGCGCAGATGTTGTTTTTCCTTTCCTTATCAATGTCTTGATCATCCGTCATTGAATTCTAAAATGCTCCCACTCCACCAGCTCATTGTTGTTTTTTCTTGCAGCTTTATAAGCTTTTTCCATGCTGCCGATCACTTCTCCTGCAATGTTGGTTATTATGGTGTTCTTACACCTAGAAGGAAATTGCATTTGTTGCAAATTATGTGTTATTTACAGGCTCTTCTTTCTCACCACGGTTGCCAATGTCACATGAACTGAAGCATGAACTGAAGGCCATTTCTCTCATAACAATCCTTCAGCCACGCATTCAGTTCCCTCATCTTTTTGACACCATGCCAATTTATATCTGGCTCAGGTAATAATGCAGAGATTATCTTTGTGATTCTGAATTTTAATTTGAGTTCTAGCTGCTCGACCTCCTGAAGCAGAGCCTCCTGCCTGAACCTAACAACGTTGTGATGACCATAACTCGATTTCAGTGGAGTTATTACATCTGTTCACTAACTTTACAGCAGAGCTTTGCAGCTGAGTTTGTGATATGAGTGAAATGGCTTGGAGCTGGCCAGAGTGGTTGGAGCCTGGCGATGCACCAGGCTGTTTGAGCCATTGTGCCAGCTGTTCGGAGGTCATTATGAGGATGGATTTGCCAGCTGCTGCAGGGTTTCAGGCAGTCTATTTTGGGGTCAAGCAGGGTACTGCCTCTTGGGAATGGGACGTTTCCACAGGCCTTCTTCCCCAAATACCCAATCCACCATCGACTCGCAACACTCAGGGGCAGGGTTGGGCCAAGCAAAACTGGGAACACTGAGCGCTGAGCAGACTTGCTCACTCACTTTTCCCCTGCCTACTCGCTCCCCAGTCACAGTGATTTATATGATCCTTTCTCATACGGACATTAACATCCGATCATATTGTAGGAATTGTCGTGTTTAATTTGTATTAATTTTTTTGCCAGCTAGGAAGGTGGTTCCTTGAGCTGTAACATGTTATAACAATGCTACAGGGTCATAGAGCTGTAGGTTGTTACAATAGTGATATAAATAGCATAGAAACAGGCTCTTTGGCCCACCACGTCTATGCTGACCATCAACTGTTCATCTATCTATATCTATGTGTGTATAACTAAAACTCTCATCTTGTTATCTGCAGGTTTATGTTGTTTTTCTATTTGCGCAAAAACTATATGATAGCGCTACAATTTTTGCTCCACCTTACTCACCATTGTCCGGTGCTGTAAGTGAAACAGGTTTTGTTCAGAATCCGCGTATGTTCAGAATCCGCGTACCTTAAAATCCGCGTATGTGCAATTGGGGAGAGTTCCCGTGCGCGTCTTTACTGGCATCGCAAAGGGCACCCAACGGGTACTCAGCCGCACCTGCGCAGTTGAGGCCTTCCAGAATTGAGATCGCCGTGGTGGCGGCAGCGGCGAGAGGCCATGCCGACGATCTGGGGTCTGGGCGCTGAGGCTGGTGACGGCCGGCTCCGGGGACGGGAGAGGCCACGCGACGATCTGGGGCCTGGGCGCTGAGGCTGGCTCCGGGGGCAGCGGCCAGCTCCGGCGGTGGGCTGAGCCTGGCTCTATGGCCGATGGCTGCTGCTGCTTCGGGCATGGAAGGAGGGATCCTGGGGAGGTGAGGAGGGAGAAAGGGGGATTAAGAAAGGGGTAGGGAGGGAGAGGGGGAAAGTGGGGGAGGTGAGGAAGGAGAGTGGGGGAGGAGGGGGAATAGAGGGTTAGGAGGAGGGCGTGGGGAGGTAGGGAGTAGGGAATAGAGGGAGATGAGGGCAGTGGGGGAGGTGAGGAGGAATAGTGGTGGGAGATAGGGGGAGGTGAGGAGTGCGGGAGGTGGGGGATAGAGGGATAGGAGGGGGTTAGGGAGGGGAGAGGAGTTATGGAGGGAGGGAGAGAGTAAATGAGGGTAGGGAAAAGGAGCAAGAGGCAGAGATTGGGGGAGAGGAAGAGGAGAGGAGAAAGAAGAGGGAAGGTGAAGAGGAGGGGGAGGGAGCCTTGGGGGATGAGGGGAAATGAGCCGTGCCTGCGCAGTTGGGGGCTATGGGTGAGTGGTGGAATATTGCGTTGAGGGAACGGGTTGCATTGGGGAACCAGGCCTCCCATGTGACAGGGACCCAACTGGTCCCACTTAGTCTAGTATATTCTAAATGTATTTCCCACTCTGGAACTCTAACTCTACTTTGTCGTGGTGATCCAAGTACATGTCAAGATACTTGTGAGAATTGTGAGAATCTCTGCCCCATGCACCTCTTCAGGGAATATATTCCAGATTCCAAACATACTCTTGAGTGAAAAAAATCTTCTTCATTCTACCTCTCACTCTGAATTTATACCATGTAATTTTTGACATGGAACTCTATAATAGTTTCAAGAACAACTAGAAATATTTTTAAAAAGTAGCACCATTAGGTAACACAGTGCCCCTTGGCAAAATGGATGCTGAACCTTGAGTACATTCAAGGCTGAGATATAATAATTTGAGGCACAAATGGATCAAAGGGTTTTGAAAGCAAGCTGAAACATTAGTGTGTAAAATGGTGGATTAGGTTCAGGAGGCCATGGTGCCCTCTCTTGTTTCTGTTTCTTATATTCCTATGTCCCAGAAATGTTGTGACCCATGCTGTGCAAAACATCAAAGAAAGGATGTATCAGAGTAAAAGCAGTTTGAACCACCAGACTACCATCTGGGATAAAGGGATCGAAACAATAACTGAAGCAAATCAAAAAATTTGCAGGTGCTAGAAATCTGAAATAAAACAGAAAATCTAGAAACACTCGGCAGATCAGTCAGCATCTGTGGAAGGTGAAGCAGTTGACGTTTCAGGAGACCCAAAGAAATCAGGTTTATTTTCAGCAGCAGAGAAGGTGGGAATTGCTAGAACATAAGAAATACATTTGATAAAGAAAAAAATAGATGAATTATCATATTGAAAATCAGATTATATTTTATGTGTTATGCGGTAATAATCTCTGAGCTGTAGAATTTCCCCAGCAGGCAGATTATACAAACAGAAAGAGAAATAGGGAACGGGGGTTCCCCTCTTCTATTATAGATGAGGCTCTCACCAGGGTCTCCTCTATATCCCACAGCTCTGTTCTTACTCCCCATCCCCGTAATCATAACAAGGACAGTGTCCCCCTTGTCCTCACCTTCCATCCTATCAGCGGTCGCATACAACATATAATCCTCCGACATTTTCGCCACCTCCAATGGGATCCCACCACTGGCCACATCTTCCCATCTCCTCCCCTTTCTGCTTTCTGCTTTCCACAGAGACCGCTTCCTCCGTGACTCCCTGGTCAATTTGTCCTTTCCCACCCAAACCGCCCCCTCCCCGGGAACTTTCCCTTGCAAATGCAGGAAATGCTACGCTTGTCGCTTTACTTCCCCCCTCGTCTCCATCCAAGGACCCAAGCAGTCATTCCAGGTGAGGCAGAGATTCACCTCCACCTCCTCCAACCTCATCTACTGCATCTGCTGTTCGAGGTGTCAAATGCTCTACATCGGTGAGACCAAGTGCTGGCTTGGCGATCGCTTCACCCAACATCTCCGCTCAGTTCGCACTCAGCACTTCAACTCCCCCTCCCATTCCGAATCTGACCTTTCTGCCCTGGGCCTCCTCCATTGCCAGAGTGAGGCCCAGCGCAAATTGGAGGAACAGCACCTCATATTTCACTTGGGTAGTTTAATCTGTGACCAAGATGGCACGGCCCTGTCCAGTCGCCGTCGTGGCAGCTCCGCGGAAACTGTGCGTATTTTTAACTTGCATGTTATTTTTTAACTTATTTCTAAGTACCAACTCCCTCGCACTAACAAAGTATGACAGGGAAACTCTCTTAAAACTAAACTCGAGCATAAACGGAGACTTTTTAAACGCTGTACTCACCAATCCAGCGTAGCCAGCAGAGATCAACAGAGCGCACCGCGGCAACAACAATGGGAGTGCGGCTCCAAGGAAATCCCGGAGAAAACATCAGGGTAAGCAGTGGGGGATTCGGAATAGGCTGAGAGCCCAAGCCTTTCGTCCTCCTCTGCCCAGCATTCTTCTGGCGAACGTCCAGTCCCTGGAAAACAAGCTGGATGACCTCAGGGCGAGGATCAGATTCCAGCGGGACATAAGAGACTGCAACATCCTCTGCCTGACTGAAACATAGCTGACCTTGCTGGTGCCGGTTCAGGTAATCTGCCCAACTGAGTCCTTCACTGTCCACCGTGCTGACAGAACAGAAGAATTTGGGAAATCCAAGGGTGGAGGAGTCTGCTTCATAACCTGGTGCAACCCTGGAAATATCAAAATGCTTTCTCGTTCCTGCTCGCCGGACATGGAGCATCTGACGATCTCATGCCGCCCATTCTACCTTCCCCGGGAGTTCGGCTCAGTGATCATCACAGCCGTCTACATTCCACCACATGCGGACACTGACGTATCACTATCGGCCCTACACGATGTGCTATGTCGACACCAAAACAAGAACGCGGATGCGGCTATGGTGGTGGCTGGAGATTTTAATAGACCAAATCTCAAGAAAGTCATGCCGAACTTCTACCAACACACCACGTGTGCCACCAGGGGGGAAAGAACATTGGACCACTGTTATACGCCGTTCCGGAAGGGCTACAAGACCCTTTCTCTCCCTCCCTTAGGAAAAACTGACCACACTGCCATTTTCCTGCTGCCGGAGTATAAACAGAGGATAGTTCAGGAAGTGGCAGTGACGAGGGACGTAAAGCGGTGGTCCGACCAGTCAGAGGCCATGCTGCAAGATGCACTGACAGATGTCGACTGGAATATGTTCCAAGCAAGTTCCAGTGACGTCAGTGAGTTCGGGAAGCGGTCACGAGCTTCATCGCAACAATAGTCGATAACATCGTCCCCACGGTAAGGGTTAGCACCTTTCCAAATCAACAACCCTGGGTGGACAGGTCCGTTTGTGTTGCCTTGAATGCTCACACCGCTGCTTACAACTCTGGCCTGGCATCCGGAAATATGGACGTCTACAAGGTAGAGTCCTACCGACTGCGAAGGGCGTTGAACGACGCAAAAAGGAGGTACAGGGACAAGATGGAGTCACAGATGGAGCAGCAGGACACCAGACACATGCTGCCGGGTTCTACGGACTGTAACCAACTGCCGGAGCAGCCCCCCCTCAACCGGAAGTGACGGCACCTCCCTAGCTGATGACCTGAACTCTTTCTACGCTCGTTTCGAGATGGGCAACATCACCCCAGGCGTGCTGGCTAACGAAGCTGGAGGGAGGTCCATCACTAGGGATGTGCACACATTCTCGTTGTCCGAGCACGACGTGAGGAGGGCTCTGACACGTGTGAACACGAGGAAAGCTGTAGGCCCAGATGGCATCTCGGGGCGAGTACTTAAGTCTTGTGCTACGCAGCTATCTCCGATGCTCACTACAATATTCAACCTCTCCCTGGCCAAGTCCATGGACCCTGCCTGCTTCAAAAGATCCATCATTGTACCTGTACCAAAGAATGCCTCCCCAGCTTGTCTGAATGACTACCGTCTGGTGGCCCTCACCTCGGTAGTCATGTAATGCTTTGAGAGGCTGGTCAAGAAACACATCTGCGCCTTCCTCCCTCGCAACATGGACCATGGTACAATTCGCATACCGTCCGAACAGATCCACGGACGATGCGGTCTCCCAGGTTTTGCACACCGCTCTTTCTCACCTTGACAGCCAGAAGGGGGGCTATGTGAGGATGCTGTTCATAGACTTCAGTTCAGCCAACACGAGAGTCCCCACCAGACTTGCTGAGAAGCTGCTGGAATTGGGGCTCAACACCCCCCTGTGTGCCTGGGTCCTGGACTTTCTCACCGCCAGGCCCCAGGTAGTCAAGATGGGAGGAAATACATCGAAGTCCCTCACCCTGAGCACAGGATCCCCCTAGGGTTGCGTCCTCACCTGTACACATAGAAACATAGAAAATAGGTACAGGAGTAGGCCATTCGGCCCTTCGAGCCTGCACCGCCATTCAATATGATCATGACTGTGTGGCTAGGTTCAGCTCCAACTCTATAATCAAGTTTGCTGATGACACTGTGGTGGTGGACCTGATCTCCGATAACGATGAGAAGGCCAACCGGGAGGAGGTGGCTGATCTGGCACTCTGGTGTCAGGACAACAGCCTCCTCTTGAATGTCAAAAAAACTAAGGAGCTGATCGTGGACTTTAGGAGGGCACAACATCCGAGGATGTACACACTATTGAAGATAAATGGGGATACTGTGGATAGGGTGAGCTGCTTTAAATACCTGGGAGTCCACATCTCAGAGGATCTGACATGGACATCACACGCTGCCACACTGGTGAGTAAGGCAAGGCAGCGCCTTTACCTTAAAGACATTCTTGCCATAGAGGGAGTACAGAGAAGGTTCACCAGATTGATTCCTGGGATGTCAGGACTTTCATATGAAGAAAGACTGGATAGACTCGGCTCGTACTCGCTAGAATTTAGAAGATTGAGGGGGGATCTTATAGAAACGTACAAAATTCTTAAGGGGTTGGACAGGCTAGATGCAGGAAGATTGTTCCCAATGTTGGGGAAGTCCAGGACACAGTTTTAGGACCGAGATGAGAAAAACATTTTTCACACAGAGAGTGGTGAATCTCTGGAACTCTCTGCCACAGAAGGTCATTGAGGCCAGTTCATTGGCTATATTTAAGAGGGAGTTAGATGTGGCCCTTGGGGCTAAAGGGATCAGGGGGTATGGAGAGAAGGCAGGTACAGGATACTGAGTTGGATGATCAGCCATGATCATATTGAATGGCGGTGCAGGCTCGAAGGGCCGAATGGACTACTCCTGCACCTATTTTCTATGTTTCTATGTTTCTATGTTTCTACCACCTCAGGCAATTGAAGAAATTCAGAGTGTCTCTGAGGATCCTCCAGTGCTTCTACTCAGCGGCTGTGGAAAGCCTCTGATCTGGAAACATCACAATTAGGTTTGGGAACTGCTCTGCCCAGGACAAGAAGGCTCTGCAGAGAGTAGTGCGTTCAGCCGAACGCACTATGGGAACTACACTCGCCCCCCTGCAGGAACTATACATCAGAAGGTGCAAATCCAGAGCCAACAAGATCATGGGGGACCCATTCCACCCCAGCAAGACTGTTCCTGCTGCTACGGTCAGGCAAACGCCTCCGTTGCCATGCTGTGAGAACAGAGAGGATGAGAAGGAGTTTCTTCCCAGAGGCCATTAGGACTCTAAACTCCTATCTCACCAGGAACTAACTTACTGTACCAATTTACTGTTATGTGGTGTCTTTTTAAATTGCTGTTTCTTCTTTTTTTTGTTTCTCCCACAAATATGTATTTCCATTCTGTTTTGTAGACCTTTTGCACAATCCGCAAGCATTGCCACTTTTCATTTCACTACACATCTCGTATGCGTATGTGACGACTAAACTTGACTTGACTTTACACCTCAGCGGTATGAACATTGACTTCTCCAATTTCAGATAGTCCTTGCTTTCTCCCTCCTTCCCCTCCCCCTTCCCAGCTCTCCCACTGGCCTGCTGTCTCACCTCTACTTTTTTTCCCCCCTCTCCCCCGACATCAGTCTGAAGATGGATCTCAACCCGAAACGCCACCTATTCCTTCTCTCCGTAGATGCTGCCTCACCCGCTGAGTTTTTCCAGCATTTTTGTCTACCTTTAAGATTATGTACAGTGCACTTTCCATTAATTTTACAAAAACTGCCAAAACTTTGCTCAGGAAAGGTAATTTTTGCAATAAACAATGATAAGTACGCTGATGTAAACAACATCCTATTTTAATAATAATGTATCACATGCTAAGAGACATTGCAGTGCCCGGCATTGTTACAATGTGCTTTCTTCACAATTTCTCGCCACAATGGAAACTGAATTCACAAACACAGTAAGTGGCAGAGAATCACAAACAAGAATAACAAAGTAGTGCCATAATGTCAGCTGGCACACAAGGCATATTTCCAAGTTTCAATAGTATACCACACAGTGAATGTAATAGCCCATCCACAGCTAACTGAAATTACATATAGACAGTCCCCTGATTACAACAGGGTTCCATTCCTGAGAACTGTTTGTAACTTGTACTCTTTGTGATTTGGAAGTGAACAAAAAAAAATGTATGGGAGGGGATCACAGGAGAGAGAGCAGGCGAGGAGACAGGAGAGCAGCTGCGACAGGAGACAGAGCAGGCGAGGAGAGAACAAGCAAGAGAAGAACGGCTGCCAGAGAGCCTCACTGACTCAGTGAGTCTGCTCAGTTCTTCCAGCTCCGGTTCCTGCAGCAGCCACTAATAGGAATAGGTATAATAATAAATTTATGTGACACATTGATTGGGTCAGATGTCATCCTAAGTGGGATTCTTCTGAAAAATAAAAATAAAATATAATGGATCTGTAGTTACATGGTGGAGATAAAGGATGGAGAGAGCAGGATTTTTGGATTTGTGGAGCTTTGGATTGCTCTAACATAAAGCTTACATCAACATGGTAGGCCAGACACTTTTTATTTAGTTTAAACTTCTGTGAAAGCCAGAGTTATCCCTTACAAGCATGGCTCTTGAAAATGTTTCACGAACAAAGAACAGAAGTAGAATACAATGAAACTCATGCTGCATTTGTTATAATTATCAACTGTACCACAGGGAAATTAAAACAGTGAGTTACTGCAAATGTGTTATAGTACAATCTGTCCTCAGAGTCACTCAAATAGTTGATCTCTGGTACACACTAAATACATTGGTATTACAAATACATTTCACTGTGATTATGGAAAAATACTATGACAAAAGCAAGGCAAAGGATGAAATTAAAATTGACAAGGAAGATTACCGCCATTTCTTAAAACTGAAATCCACAACACAAAAGTCATTGGGCCCCATTCTCCCATACAACTATGTTTAGCTTCTCAATTATTGACACCAATATTTACGTAGAATCCTCTTAGACTGGATTGCAGATGAGTGACCTGGGCACAAAACTCTTTGCTCATCCATTGCAGAGCTAATATTTCAGCCCATAGAAGTCCACATCCAGGGGGGCACTGATAGTCTGCGGAGGTTTTAGAAGTTGTAACCAATTTAATGCTATGCATTATCTTGAGCCAGCATTTTTGTCAGCCACATAGAATACCTGTGTGACTTCTGATTTCTGGTTCTTTAATAGCCTCGAGAACTATGGATGTGGGATTGATTTAAAATGCAGATGCCTCATTAGTGACTAATTAATACATTCCAGTGAGGCTGGGTCCCTCAACAGACTGATTTGTCTTGACAGCAGTATAGTGCACAAAGGAACTGAAAATCTAATGATAGTTTCTGTGATCTACACTAAGATGTACCCTAGCTCACCTGTCAAAGAAGTTGCCACAGTTTGACTAGATGTACAGATTTGGTCAATTTACCATGTTCCTTCACAGAGTTCAGTGTATTTCTATGCCTCAAATTAGGAGACCAAAATTGCACACAATACTCCAGGTGCAGTACACAAAGGCCCTGTATAACTGCAGTAGGACCTCCTTGCTCCTTAACTCAAATCCTCTCGCAATGAAGGCCAACATGCCATTAGCTTTCTTCACTGCCTGCTTTACCTGCATGCTTACTTTCAGTGACTGATGTACAAGCACACCAAGGGTAACAAATAAGATGTACCTGTATATTAGATGGATTAATATAATTTTAGGATTTGACAGAGACAAAATATTCTCGATCACAATAACTAACCTGCACACTAGACAGAAGGATATACATTTATGATTTACCAGGTAACTTATTTTACTTTTAACTTCTTCACATTCTTGAAAAAAACTTGTTCAAAGATCCCCAAAAGAATCAATTGGACTGACTGAAAACTTAATTTTTTTTTAATGGAAATGAGAAAAAAAGTACTATATTAAACATTGTTTTCCAAATGTTTGTCCGCTGATACTGATCCACTTGGCCCACATTCCCCAGTGAGATCCAACAATGCTTTCTTTTTCTTATTGAGTTGCAAGCATATCTATAGACATAATGATAAGAACAAAGTAAAATGATAAGTGAGGTTATTTAGGGGTAAAGAAGACCATCTATGTATGGAGGAGGATATCACTTCTCAAATATACAATGATTATGTTGTATCAATCTTTGTCAGGGAAAATTATACAGATGATTATGTAGCATAGATGGCAAAGAAACAGGAGATTTAGTCCAACCAAGCCAATTAGTCTAGTGAAGATAGACACAAAATGCTGGAGTAACTCAGCGGGACACGCAGCACCTCTGGAGCAAAGGAATGGGAGACGTTTCGGGTCGAGACCCTTCTTCAGACTGATTTCAGGGGAGTGGGTTGGACAGAGATAGAATGTAGTCGGACAGTAAGACTGGTGGGAGAACTGGGAAGGGGAGGGGATGGATAGAGGGAAAGCAAGGACTACTTGAAGTTAGAGAAGGCAATGTTCATACCGCTGCAGTGTAAACTACTCAAGCGAAATATAAGATGCTGTTCCTCCAATTTGCACTGGGCCTCACTGACAATGGAGGAGATCCAGGACAGAAAAGTCAGATTGGGAATGGGAGGGGGAGTTAAAGTGCTGAGCAACCGGGAGATCAGGTAGATTAAGGCGGACTGAGCGGAGGTGTTCAGCGAAATGATCGTCGAGCCTGCGCTTAGTCTCGCCGATGTACAGAAGTTGACACCTGGAACAGCGGATACAGTAGATGAGGTTCGAGGGGGTGCAAGTGAACCTCTGCCTCACCTGAAAAGACTGTTGGGGTCTTCGGGTGGAGTTGAGGGGAGAGATAAAGGGACAGGTGTTGCATCTCCTGTGATTGCAGGGGAAAGTACCTGGGGAGGGGGTGGTTTGGGTGGGAAGGGACAAGTTGACTAGGGAGTTGCGGAGGGAATGGTCTCTGCGGAAAGCAGAAAGGGGTGGAGATTTGAAGATGTGGCCTGCAGTGGTATCCCATTCACTAGTCTAGTGAAGGGTCAATATATGTTATAGCCTTGTACTGTCAAGAGGCTATATAGTTGAGTCATTTTTCTTAGCATTTAGAAGTACATGCAAAATCTTAAAAGGGCTGTCAGGGGAGATGTTGCAATGTTTCCACAAGTGTGAGAATCATGAAGAGAACATAACAAAAAAAGGGTGATCATTTAAAACCGAGGTATGTGGAAACACCTTCTCTCAGAATCTCTGGAATTCTCTGTCCCTGAAGGGTGGAGACCAAATTATTAGAAACATTTAAGATTTAGATAAATATTTGAAAGATCACATAAGAGGAGTTGAGGCCAGCATAAATCAGCCATGATCATATTGAATGAAAGGGGTCTTGACAGGAGGAATAGTCTATACTTCTGTTCTAATTTTCTTATGTTCTTGTGTTCTGATCTTTCCTCCAACTTTTAGTGATTGATGTACTCTGCATTATTGTTTCTCAACCTCACCTAGATGAAAATTTCCAAGCGGTCAGTAACTTATTTTTCCTACCAAACTGTGCTACCTCTCATTAATCTGAGTTTAGCTTTATCTGATATTTGGCCATTCTGCAAGTTTACCATTTCCCCTGCGTATATTGTCGTGAACCTCTTTACAATCACAATCACAATAATACTTTATTACCCAAGTATGTTTTGCAACATACGAGGAATTTTATTTGCCAAGTCAGTCATACAAATAAAAAGCAACAGAACACACAAAATACATTTTAACATAAACATCCATCACAGTGACTCCTCCACATTCCTCAATGTGTTGGAAGGCAAACAAAATGACGAATTCCCTCATCTGCAATACACAAATTAAATTATTGTTTACAAAATCTAAATAAATAATGTAAATTAACAACAGTAGTGATCAAGCACTAATTGTTGTGAAACTCCTAACTTCTATCTTCTTGCATTGTGCGCAGCAACATTTTGCACCCAATCTCCTCTTTCTAACCTGAGACCACTGTGATTCATTCTGTCACTTCAACTCCATCTCTTTTCTGACCTTGTGCATCCATCTATCATCGGTTACCTTGTTGAAATGTTGAGATATAGCATAGAAACATGCCCACTGCCCACCGAGTCCGTGCCAACCAGCGATCCCCGTGTAATAGTTCTAGTTTTATGCACCAGGGACAAATTACAGAAGCCAATTAACCTACAAACCTACACATCTCTGGAGTGTGGGAGGAAACCAGAGCACCCAGAGAAAAGCCATGCTGTCACTGAGAGAACGTAGAAACTCACTACGGACAGCACCCATAGTGAGGATTGAACCCAGGTCTCTGGCACTATAAGGCAGCAACTCCATCGCTGTAGCACCATGCTGTCCTTTGTCCTATCCATTCTTCCCCCACATCCTTTGCAACCTAAAACGAAATTTATTTTTTCTGTCCCAGTTCTAATGAAGAGTCACAGAAATGAAACAATAATTGGTTGTCTTTTCACAGATGTTTCCAGACCCACTGAGCATTTCGAGTGTTTTCTATTTTCTAATTTTATTTCAGACTTCCAGCTCCTGCTTTATTCCCTCGTTGGCTTTTTGTACAAACTGCTCCAGAAAACCATCATTTATCCAATCTGTGAATCTATCTTGCATTTTATTGCAAGGGATTTGGCTTTCCCAGTTGATACACATAGTATTGATTACTGATTAACACTCATGATTATTGAATTTCCCACAGTATTTTTTTGGTACCTGTTGGGTATGGATAACTTTTCAAAATTTGCAAATAACACATTTGGAGTCATGATAAACAGTGATAAGTATGTAGATTTATCCAAAGAGGGATACAGCAGATCAAATTTACTTTGGAAAAGTGTGAAATGATAGATTTTGACTGAAAGAATGTAAAGAGACAATATATCCTTATGATAAATCTAAATATTGTCCTAGATACATAGATACATAGAAATTAGGTGCAGGAGTAGGCCATTCGGCCCTTCGAGCCTGCACCGCCATTCAATACGATCATGGCTGATCATCCAACTCAGTATCCCGTACCTGCCTTCTCTCCATACCCCCTGATCCCTTTAGCCACAAGGGCCACATCTAATTCCCTCTTAAATATAGCCAATGAACTGGCCTCAACTACCCTCTGTGGCAGAGAGTTCCAGAGATTCACCACTCTCTGTGTGAAAAAGTTTTTCCTCATCTCGGTCTTAAAGGATTTTCCCCTTATCCTTAAGCTGTGACCCCTTGTCCTGGACTTCCCCAACATCGGGAACAATCTTCCTGCATCTAGCCTGTCCAACCCCATAAGAATCTTGTACGTTTCTATAAGATCCCCTCTCAATCTCCTAAATTCTAGCGAGTATAAGCCAAGTCTATCCAGTCTTTCTTCATATGAAAGTCCTGACATCCCAGGAATCAGTCTGGTGAACCTTCTCTGCACTCCCTCTATGGCTATAATGTCCTTCCTCAGATTTGGAGACCAAAACTGTACGCAATACTCCAGGTGTGGTCTCACCAAGACCCTGTACAACTGCAGTAGAACCTCACTGCTCCTATACTCAAAAGTCCTACTCTACTCCTGTCTCAATCACTGGCTGATGAAATCCTACCAACACCTTCATTACCTTTAGGGGTGGAACACTGGCATAGCGGTAGAAAAGCTGTCTTACAGCACCAGAAACCCGGGTTCGATGCTGACCACAGATGCTGTCTGTAGGGAGTTTGTACGTTCTCCCTGTGATCGCATGGGTTCTCTCTGGGTGCTCCGATTTTCTCCCACACCCTAAAGTCGTACAGGTTTGTAGGTTAATTAGCTTTGGTAAAATTGTAAATTGTCCCCAGTGTGTAAGATAGTGTTTCTGTAAGCGGTGATCGCTGGTTAGCGCAGACACGATGCAATGTTTTTGCACTGTATCTTTAAAGAAAAGTAAAACCTCAAGACGTCCCTACTCTAGTACTGTAATCCTGTTTAGGGTTCATCTTTCTCATCTCTGTAAAAGCGAACATCCAAAAAATGATTGTTTATGCCCAAAATAACACCATCCTTTCGACACACAGCCCTGTGATAGCTGACCTATATTAATGCAGTTTGGTTTAGAGATACGACATGGAATCAGGCTCTTCGACCTATTGAGTCCATGCCGATCACCAGTTCACACTGTGTTATCCCACTTTCTCATCCACTCCTTATACATTCAGGGCAATTGTTTACAGAGGCAAATTAACCTACGAACCTACATTTTGGGGATGTCAAGGAAACCGGAGCAGCTAGAGGAAACCCCACATGGTCACAGGGAAAATGTGCAAACTCTACACGGACAGCATCTGAGGTTGGGATCGAACCCAAGTCTCTGGTGCTGTGAGGCAGCAGCTCCATTAACTGCGCCATTATACCATCCTCATGCCAAATGGTGGCAAGTTCCACAATTTAGTCACTTCCCAGGTGAATAAATTTCTCTTGAAAGTTTCCTTGAATTTTTCTGTGATTTATTTTCCATTTATTTTTGCTCTCCCCAACAGATACAATATCTCATCTATCCAACACCTTCATAATTTAAAAATACAAAAGAACACAAATTTCGGAGCAGAACTGCATCATAGAGTCGCTTGTGAAAGCTTCACCAAGATCATATCTGCTTTCAACCTGAGCTCCATTTTCCTGCCCAAATTCTTTGATTCCTTGAATATACCGAAATAAACTGAAATCTGTTTTGAACGTAGCCAATGACTGAACCTCCACAGTGCCCGAGGAGAGTGAATTTCAAAGAATTACTACTGGCCTCAAATCTTCCCTGACATGTCTTTTAAGTGTTTCAAATGTTTCATATAGCTTCCTAACAGTGACAACACAAGTGGATAAAGTGATTAAAAAATCATATGGTATGCTTACCCTCTTTGGTCGAGGCATTGAGTATAAGAATCAAAATGTAAGTTCCAGCTTTATAGAACTTTAGTTAGGTCATGTTTGAAGTATTATGTGCAGTCTAGGTACCCTGTTGCAGTGACGATATGGAGAGCGTGCAGGTTTGCCAGAATGTTGCCTGGATTAGAGCCTATTTGCAAGAAGGCAAGGTTGGACAAAATTGGATAGGTTTCTCTGGAGCATTGGAGGTTGAGGGCAGGCCTGATAGAGGTACATAAAATGATGATAGACATAGATAAGGTAGACAGTCAGAATCTTTATCACAGGATGGAAAAAGGGGCACAGCTGTGAAAGGGCAAAGGGGGAAAGATAATTTGTGGGGCAAGTTTTTTTTATCAAGAGAGTGGTGGGTGTCTGTCAGGGGTGATGGTGAAACCAGATATAATAGTTACGTTAAAGAGGCTTTTAGATAGCACATGGATATGTAGGGAATGGGGTGATGTGCATCACATGCAGGCAGAGGAGATTATTTTAAACTTGGCTTCATGTTCGAAACAGATATTATAGGCTGAAGGGCTCGTTTGTGTGCTGTACTGTTCTATTTTCTATTTCAACGAGGTCACCTTTCTTGCTTCCGAACAGCAGCTTGTAGTACTCAATGTCTCCTCATATGTTGGATCTACCATCCCAAAAACAAGTCCAGTGTACCTTTGCTGCACCCTGTCTATGGCAAGGGTATCTTGTTATTTGCAAGGCAACTAAAAACTGTACCTTATTATCCAGGTTTAGTCCCACTTGGTGGGTGTCAGTAAATATTCACCAGCTACTCACTTGTCAGCTAGATAGACAATAGACAATAGGTGCAGGAGTAGGCCCTTCAGGCCAGCACTGCCATTCAATGTGATCATGGCTGATCATTCCCAATCAGTACCCCGTTCCTGCCTTCTCCCCATATCCCCTGACTCCGCTACCTTTAAGAGCCCTATCTAGCTCTCTCTTGAAAGCATCCAGAGAACCGCCCTCTGAGGCAGAGAATTCTAGACTCACAACTCTCTGTGAGAAAAAGTGTTTCCTCGTCTCCGTTCTAAATGGCTTACCCCTTATTCTTAAATTGTGGCCCCTGGTTCTGGAGTCTCCCAACATCGGGAACATGTTTCCTGCCTCTAGCGTGTCAAAACCCTTAACAATCTTATATATTTCAATAAGATCCTCTCTCATCCTTCTAAACTCCAGAGTGTACAAGCCCAGCCGCTCCTTTCTCTCAGCATATGACAGTCCCGCCATCCCGGGAATTATCCTTGTAAACCTACGCTGCACTCCCTCAATAGCAAGAATGTCCTTCCTCAAATTAGAGGACCAAAATTGCACACAATACTCCAGGTGTGGTCTCACTAGGGCTCTGAACAACTGCAGAAGGACCTCTTTGCTCCAATACACGACTCCTCTTGTTATAAAGGCCAACATGCCATTCACTTTCTTCACTGCCTGCTGTACCTGCATGCTTACTTTCATAGACTGATGTACAAGGACCCCCAGATCCCGTTGTACTTCCCCTTTTCCCAACTTGACGCATTTAGATAGTAATCTGCCTTCCTGTTTTTGAAACCAAAGTGGATAACCTCACATTTATCCACATTAAACTTAATCTGCCATGCATCTGCCCACTCCCCCAACCTGTCCAAGTCACCCTGCATTCTCATAGCATCCTCCTCACAGTTCACACTGCCACCCAGCTTTGTGTCATCTGCAAATTTGCTTATGTTACTTTGAATCCCTTCATCCAAATCATTGATGTATATTGTAAATAGCTGCGGACCCAGCACCGAGCCTTGCGGTACCCCACTAGTCACTGCCTGCCATTCTGAAAGGGACCCGTTAATCCCTACTCTTTGTTTCCTGTCTGCCAACCAATTTTCTATCCATGTCAGCACTCTACCCCCAATACCATGAGCCCTAATTTTGCCCACTAATCTCCTATGTGGGACCTTATCAAATGCTTTCTGAAAGTCCAGGTACAATGCATCCAATGGCTCTCCCATGTCCATTTTCCTAGTTACATCTTAAAAAAATTCCAGAAGATTAGTCGAGCATGATTTTCCCCTTCATAAATACATGCTGACTCGGACCGATCCTGTTACTGCTATCCAAATGTGCGGCTATTTCATCTTTTATAATTGACTCCAGCATCTTCCCCACCACTGATGTCAGGCTAACTGGTCTATAATTCCGTTTTCTCTCTCCCGCCTTTCTTAAAAAGTGGGATGACATTAGCTACCCTCCAATCCACAGGAACTGATCCTGAGTCTATAGAACATTGGAAAATTATCACCAATGCATCCACGATTTCTAGAGCCACTTCTTTATGTACCCTGGGATGCAGACCATCAGGCCCTGGGAATTTATCAACCTTCAGTCCCATCAGTCTACCCAATGCCATTTCCTGCCTAATGTGGATTTCCTTCAGTTCCTCCATCACCCCAGATCCTCTGGCCACTACTATATCAGGAAGATTGTTTGTGTCCTCCTTAGTGAAGACGGATCCAAAGTACCTGTTCAACTCATCTGCCATTTCCTTGTTCCCCATAATAAATTCACCTTTTTCAGTCTTCAAGGGTCCAGCTTTGGTCTTAACTATTTTTTTTTCTCTTCACATACCTAAAGAAGCTTTTACTGTCCTCCATTATATTCTTGCCTAGCTTACCTTCGTACCTCATCTTTTCTCCCCGTATTGTCTTTTTAGTTATCTTCTATTGCTCTTTAAACATTACCCAATCCTCTTGCTTCCCACTCATCTTTGCCACGTTGTACTTATCTTTTATTTTTATACTGTCCCTGACGTCCTTTGTCAGCCATGGTCGCCCCTTACTCCCCTTGGAATCTTTCTTCTTCCTATTATTCCTTCTGTATTATTCCTAGAAATACCTGCCATTTTTGTTCCAGTCATCCCTGCTAGTGTATCTTTCCAGTCAACTTTGGCCAGCTCCTCCCTCTTGGCCCCATAGTCCCCTTTATTCAACTGTAACATTGACACTTCCGATCTACCCTTCTCCCTCTCCAATTGTAGATTAAACCTGACCATGTTATGGTCACTACCTCCTAATGGCTCATTAACCTCAAGGTCCTTTATCAAATCCGGTTCATTACCTAACACTAAATCCAGAATTGCCTTCTCCCTGGTAGGCTCCAATACAAGCTGCTCTAAGAATCCATCACGAAGGCACTCTACAAAGTCCCTTTCTTGGGGTCCAGTACCAACCTGATTTTCCCAGTCTACCTGCATGTTGCAATCTCCCATAACAACCACAGCATCACCTTTGCTACATGCCAATTTTAACCCCTGATTCAACTTGCACCCTATGTCCAGGCTACTGTTTGGGGGCCTGTACATAAGTCCCACTAGAGTATTTTTACCCTTACAATTCCCTAGTTCTATCCATACTGACTCCACATCTCCTGTTTCAATGTCACCCCTTGCAAGGGACTGAATTTCATTCCTCACCAACAGAGCAACCCCACCCCCTCTGCCCACCTGTCTGTCTTTTCGATAGGAGGTACACCCTTGAATATTCAGTTCCCAGCCCTGGCCCTCTTGCAGCCATGTCTCTGTAATTCCCACAACATCATACTTGCCAATTTCTAACTGAGCCTCAAGCTCCTCCACTTTATTTCTTATACTTTGCGCATTCATATACAACACTTTGACCTCGTATTCACGTCCCCCTCGCACCGCTCGCAATTGGCCCTGACCTTACTATTTTATCCCTTCTCGAACTTTCCTTCCCATTAATTCGAGAATCTTTTGTAATTTTTCCTGTAGCCACT
Organism: Malacoraja senta; assembly: GCA_038087875.1. Taxonomy (NCBI): domain Eukaryota; kingdom Metazoa; phylum Chordata; class Chondrichthyes; order Rajiformes; family Rajidae; genus Malacoraja; species Malacoraja senta. The sequence continues at coordinate 120,340,114 of CM075977.1, forward strand.
TCCCCTTCAACTCCATCTTTATACTCCCAATGTGTGATTCCCCCCCACCCACTATTTTATTAGAAATACAATTGTATACAATCATATTTTCATAATACATTTTATGTACAGCTTCTTATTTTTTTTATTATAATAAAGAAGAAAAATAAAAAGAAATTAGATAATGAAGTATAGAAAAATGTGAGATATATAGTGTGTGGAAAAGAAAAAAAGAAAGTGAAAGAAGAAAGTTAAAGAATAGAAACTAGGGAAAAGAGAATAGAAGAAGAAAAAAAAGGGAAGAAAAAGAAAAGAGAAGTAAGGAGATCTTATTTATAATCTTGACCATCCCTCGCCCAGTCACGAGTTAGCTTTTACAATTGTGTTGCACCATATGATTCCAAAAAGACGACAAATGGAGACCAACTCGTTATGAATTGGTCAAATTTATCTATTAGGAGGAATCGCATTTCCTCAAGATGTGCGGTGTCCAACATACTTGCAATCCACATTTTGAGCGTTGGTATTGGTGTATTTTTCCAAAATTTAAGTGTTAATTTTTTTGCTATTATTAAACTGTAATTAAAAAATAATTTTTGAGATGGATTCAATTTATTCCCATCTTCCATTACCCCGAATATAATCAATTCATTATTAGGTTCCATTTTTATCTTAAATAATTTTGTGAATATTTCGAAAATATCACTCCAAAATCTATAAAGGTTTATACAGGAAACAAAAGAGTGTGTTATAGTTGCATCTTGGGTTAAATATTTATCGCAAGTGGGGGATATATTTGGGTAGAATTTATTTAATCTTGTTTTTGAGTAATATAATCTATGTAAAATTTTTTAATTGAATTAGATTATGTCTTACATTAATCGAACATTTGTGAATGTATGTCAAATACTTTTCCCATGTAACCTTCATAATTTTTATCATTAATTCCCGTTCCCACTCTTCTCTAAGTACCTCTGTCGCTGGTAAATCTATATTTAAAATACTATTATATAAATATGATATTAATTTTTGTGTATCAGCTTTAATATTCATTGCTTCTTCCAATAAATCAGGAGTTATTTTTTGATATCCTTGTATGTATGTCTTCAAGAAATCGCAAATCTGAAGATATTTAAAATAATGATTGTTTTTCAATTTAAATTTTAATTGTAATTGTTGAAATGATAGTAAATCTCCCATTTCATACATATCCCCGATACTTTTAATTCCTAAACTTTCCCATTGATTATATATTTTGTCCATAAGAGATGGTTTAAATAAAGGATTATTCACCCACTATTTAGTTTAAACCCACACGTGTAGCCGTAGCAAATCTGCCTGCCAGAATGTCGGTCCCCCTCCAGTTAAGGTGTAACCCGTCCCTTTTGTACAGGTCACCCCTACCCCAGAAGAGATCCCAGTCTCGATAAATCTAAATCTTTGCTCCCTGCACCAGCCCCACATTCAGATCCCCTATCTCCCTGTTCCTGTCCTCACCAGCACGAGGTACTGGAAGCAATCCAGAGATAACCACCCTAGAAGTCCTGCCTTTCAGTCTTGTTCCCAACTCTCTGAACGCATGTTGGAGAACCTCCTTCCTCTTCTTCCCGATGTTGTTTGTTCCTACGTGCACAACTACTGCCGGCTGTTCACCTTCTCTCTCTCAAGGATGTTCTGAATTCGGTTCGTGATATCCTGAACCCTGGCACCAGGGAGGCAACAGACCATCCTCGTGTCTCGTCTGCCGCCACAGAATCTCCTGTCTGCTCCTCGGACAATGGAGTCACCCACCACTAGGGCTCAGCCCGACGTCGGTCTCGCCGGTCGAGTCCCATCTCTAGGATTGGAGCCATCGACGTGTCCGCCGCTTGGACTGGAAACATCGTCTCCCCCGATAGTTCCCAAGAGGGCGTACCTGTTTTCATTAGGCACAGCCACCTGGGTCTCCTGCACTCCATGATTACCACCCATTCTCTCAGTCACACACCTTCGTTCTTCCCGTATCCTCGGCGTGACAACCTCACTGCAGGTCCTGTCCAGGAAACTCTCGTTTTCCTGGATGGCCCTGACGTCATCCAGCTGCTTCTCCAGTGTCCCAGCACGGTCCTTCAGGATGTCTGCCACTGATGGCACTTTTGAACTGTAATGTCACACTTTCAAACCAATTCCAGTGCTGAGTTCATCACCACCCCAAGCTCATTGCCACCCTGTTCATTATCACCCCGACCTTACCAAAGTTCCCATACTCATCAAGTTCCAAACCTTGAGGACAGTAAACCCAGAAGGATTTTTTGCTCATAAACAGAGACCTGACATGTTCATCAATGCATTAAAACCATAGCAATTAAAGCAGAAAAAACAGTAAAAAAAACATGAACAGTCTTCTCTTTGTCACACCACATCCCTAACTATGTGCCGAAAAGGACAAACTGGACGCATATGCAATATAAATCTAAGGATTGAGTACAAATATCTTTTGACTATTATTTTTGTTCACAAAATTAATTGGGAAGAACAATGCTTTGGAGATTGTTAAATTAATTGGAAGAGAAAAAGAATGGGAGCATGAAGTAGAGTTGTAGAAGAACAGTATGAGAAATGTCTTAAACCAGACTAGGGAGAAGATTAGTGGAAAGATCTGGGGCTGCATGGGTAAGAATGTCCCAGAATTTTGGGTTTAGCAGGGGAAAATAGTATGCGAGCCAGCCAAAGGATGATTTAAGAAAGTAATTGTTAGAAATATGAAGCTGATTTGGTCCATTTTATTTCTTGCAATAACATTTCAATTTTTTAAATATAAAAAATACAGATACATAATATTGTTTAATTTAGTTTAGTTTAGAGATACAGAGCAGAAACAGGCCCTTTGGCCCACTGAGTCCACGCCGACCAGCGATCCCCGCACATTAACACTATCCTAACACACTAGGAACAATTTTCATTTATACCATGCCAATTAAACTACAAAACTATACGTTTTTGGGGTGTGGGAAGAAACTGAAGATCTCGGGAGAAAACCCAGGCGGTCACGGGGAGAACATATAAACTTCTTACAGACAGCAACCGTAGTTGGGATCGAACCCGGGTCTCTAGCACTGTAAGTGCTGTAAGGCAGCAACTCTATCGCTGCGCTACGGTGCCACCCTCATTATATAACATACCATTCATTATATAACATACAAAACTAGTACAACTTGATTTCAAAGATATTATAGCTGTTCCTGGGTCAACTTTCCTGAGGCTGCTGACTTACATTCAGAGTTTCGCAACATAAATATGTTTTTCTGTGCACTATCCAGCTGAAACAACAACTTGCTTTTATATTGTACTAGACTAAGTGGGATCCGTTTGGGTCCCTGTCACAAGGGAGGCCTGGTCCACCAACGCAAACCGTTCCCCAACGCAATATTCCACCACTCACCTGTTCCCCCAACGCAACACGTTCCCCAATGCAATATTCCACCACTCACCATAGCCCCCAACTGCGCAGGCGTGGCTCAATTCCCCTCAACCCCCAGCACTCCATTCCCCTCCACTTCATCCTCTCTTCTTTTCCCTCCCCTCCTCCCCCAATCCCTCCCTCAGCTCTCCCTCCCTCTCTATTCCCCTACCCTTAGTCACTCCCTCCCTCCATTATTCCTCTCCCCCTCCCTACCCCCTCCTAACCCTCTATCCCCCACCTCTCCCACTCTTCACCTCCCCCTTCCCAACTAGCCCTCCTGAACTCCCCCCACGCCCTCCTCTCCCTCTATTCCCCACTCCCCACATCCCCCCCTCCCCCTTCCTCTCCCTCTATTCCCCCTTCACCCGCATTCTCCCTCCTCACCTCCCCCACTTTCCCCCCTCTCCCTCCCTACCCCCTCCTCTCCTTCAATCCCCCCACTCTCCCTTCTCACCTCCCCAGGATCTCGAGGTTGCCGCTCCTCTCCCTCCTTGCATGCCTGGAGCAGCAGCAGCCGTCGGCCTCAGAGCCAGGCTCAGCGCCCAGGCCTCAGATCTTCGGCGTGGCCTCAGCCCGCCATGCGGGCCCAGAGCAGCAGCCGTCGGCCTCAGAGCCAGCGCTCAGCACCCAGGCCCCGGATCGTCGGCGCGGCCACTCCCCGCCCGGCCTCTCCCCACCCCGGGAGCTGGCCGCGTTTATGTAAATGAGACCCCATTATGACGTCATAGCTGCTAACTGCCACTGCAACTTGAACTGATTTTTCTCAAACTGGATTTTGTAACGTTCAAATGTGAATAACTTGTAAAATATACCATCAATCTGAACGCAACTTGATACAACACACCACAGGACAATGCTGAGTAAGGTGGTCGATTTGTAGCGATATCATGTACCATTTTGGGGTAATTCAGGGCATGACTCACAGACAGACACGCAGACACACAGACTCACAAACAAACAAGATGACAGTTATAGTAACATATATATATACTAGACCAAGTAGGATCCATTGGGCCCCGTTCCCCCAACGCAATATTCCACCACTCACACGTTCCCCCAATGCAACCAATATCCCACCACTCACCCGTTCCCCCAACGGAACCCATTCCCCCAACGCAATATTCCACCACTCACCCATAGCCCCAAAACTGCAGGCGCGGCTCGTTTTCCATCATCTCTCAACACTCCCTTTCCCTCCTCTTCACCCTTCACTCCTTCCCTCACCTCTCCGTCCCTCTCCTTTCCCCGTAACCTCAGTCACTCCCTACCCTGTCACCCCCCCTCCCTAAACCCTCTCCCCTCCCTACCCCCAACCCGTTGGGCCCCGCTCCCCCAACACAATATTCTACCACTCACCCGTTCCCCCAACGCAACCCGTTTCCACCGTTCACCCGTTCCCCCAACGCAACCAGTTCCAACGCAATATTGTACCATTCACCCATAGCCCCCAACTGCGCAGGCGAGGCTCATTTCCGCTCATCCCCAACACACCTCCCCTGACCCTCCCTCTTCCTCCCCTCTCCTCCTTCCCATCCTCCACTCCCTCCATCACCTCTCCCTCCCTCGCCTTTCCCCTATCCTCAGTCACTCCCTACCCTCAGTCACTCATCCCTCCATAACCCCTCTCCCCTCCCTACCCCCTTGACGTCAAAAAAACAAGATGAGATAAGTAATATACTAGACCAACTGGGACCCATTGGGAGGCCTGGTTCCCCAAAGCAACCCGTTCCCCAACGCAATATTGCACAACTAACCCATAGCCCCCACAGGAGGCGTGGTCCCCCAACTCAACCCGTTGCCGAATGCTAAAATTCCAGCACTCCCCTGCCTCCCCAG
>CM075977.1:120345570-120416080 GCA_038087875.1 Malacoraja senta
GGGCGTGCATGAGTCGAGCCGCGGGCTGTGAAGAGAGAAGGGCAGAGAGAGAGAGAGAGAGATGGGAGAGACAGAGAGACTGGGCCGAAGGAAATAGGAAACGTTTCAGGTAAAAAAAAAAAACTGATGATGGGCTTCGGCCCAAAGCTTTGCCTATTTCATTCGCTCCATAGATGCTGCTGCACCCGCTGTGTTTCTCCAGCTTTTTTTTGTGTATCTTTGATTTTCCAGCATTTGCAGTTCCGTGTTAAAGACAGAGAGACTGTTGGTGGGCTGTTTTCCCAACGCGCGTTTGCGGGAGGGGGGGGGGGTGCTGCGGCATCACACACACTAACCACCCCGCAAACACACTCGGGGGGGAGGGGGAGAGGAAGACGGGGTGTGGAGAGAAGAGGAGAGGGGGAGGGAGGGTAGAGGGCGAGGAGGAAAGGGGAGAGATTGGTGAGGTTGAAGAGAATAGGGTGGGGGAGAGGGATGGGGAGGAGAGTGGTGAGTTAGGAGGAGAGCGTGGAGGGCAGGAAGGGGGGAGAGGGGGGGAGGGGATGTTAGAGGTGGAGAGGGGGGGATGAGGGGAAGGGGAGAGGAGTAGGTGGAAGAGAGGGAGAGAGGGATGGGGAGGGAGAGAGGTGGGGGAGGGAGAGGGGAAGAGTTGGGAGTGAGTGGTTGCGGGGAGTGGTGTAAGAGAGAGTGGAAGGGGGTGGGGGGGAGATGGGGGTGAAGAGGGGGGTGGAGGGGTAAGAGAGGGTGTGGGATGGGAGGGAGGGGGAGAGGAGAGAGGGGGTAGAGTGGGGAGGGAGAGTGGAAGTAGGAGGGGTAGGGACAGTCAGGGTGGGGAGAGAAGAGGAGAGGGGAGGAGGAAAGGGGAGAGATTGGTGAGTGAGAAGAGAGCAGGGTGGGGGAGAGGGAGGGGGAGGAGAGTGGGGAGTGGTAGGAGAGCGGGGAGGGCAGGAAGGGGGGAGAGGATGTTAGAGGTGGAGAGAGGGGATGAGGGGAAGGGGAGAGGAGTAGGGGGAAGAGAGGGAGGGGAGGGAGGGGGAGAGGAGAGAGGAGGGGGCGGGAGAGTGGAAGTAAGAGGGGTAGGGACAGTCCATCTGTTCCCCATTCCCTATCACCCCCAATCATCTTTCTCTATTCCCACACACGTGGCGACGCCCTTCGACACAGGCTGCGGGGGTGGGGGGAAGGGGCTGGGGCTGCTGCCAAGGCATATGTAAATTGGTCCATTCCGATTGGACATCTGTGAGCATCGGGCATTGTGACATCACACAATGGAATCTTTACTAACATTCTATGGCTGAGCTGTTTTTTTAAACATTTTGTAATGTTTGGTGGGGGGGGGGAGAAGTATTTTATTTTAAAAAGTGTACATAAACACGACCAAATTTAATCAGGAGTGGCTATTCGTAAAGATAAATGTAATCTCTTTAGAAATGGTAAAAAATATCGGCGTTTCCGCGCGCTGTGTGGGCCAGGGGCGGTATCAAAGGCGGCGTACAGGTCAAGCAGAACGTTGGACGTACAGACGTACAGAACGTTGGACGTACAGACGTACAGACGGACGACAGCCAGAGAGTTTTAAAAGTATATAGATAGACACTGGGACCAGTTGGGTACCGGTCACACGGGAGGCGTGGTCCCCCAACGCAACCCATTCCCCAACACAATTTTGCACCACTAACCCGTAGCCCCCACGGGAGGCGTGGTCCCCCAACTCAACCCATTGCCGAACATAAGATTCCAGCACTCCCTTGCCTCCCTCAGCACTGGACTTGAAGAAAAAAAATTCCAATTGCACTTCCCCAATTGCAATACTATTGACCCTCCCCCTCCTGTCCTGCCAGGAGCTATGATGTCAATATCGTTGCAAATGTCGGGTGGAGGGTTGTGATATCCCATTCAGGTGAAAGGTTGGTTGTACAGAGTGTTCGTGTATTGCAACTTTGTATGGAAGTTTGATGGAAGCTGGCAGGAAGGATTTTAACAGTAAAAATCTTGTTAAAGTTGGCTTTTTTAAAACTGTAATCATCCATAACCTGTGAAATATAGGATGAAATCTTCAGTGAACCTGATTACGGCATGGAGGGGAACAATGCGAGTAAGAATATGTAAACATTTAAGCGCTAGCACGTAGCGTTTTGAGGAAGATACAAAACATACACACAGACAAGATGAGACTTTTATAGGTATACTAGACCAAGTGCAAACCCGTTGGGTCTGCTCCCCCAATGCACCCATTCCCTACCCGTAGCCCCCACTGAACCTATAGCCCCCAACAGCGCAGGCGTGGCTGACAGGTCCCCGTTGTGATGCGAGTCAATGCATCCCTCCCCAACTGTGCCTCGCCATCCCTCTTCCTACCCCCATCCTCCTCCATTCCCCCTTCATTCCCCAACACCCCCCTCCTCTTCCTCCCTCCTCTCCTCCTTCCCTCCTCCACTCCATCCCTCTCCTTTCCCCTACTCAGTCACTCCCTCCCTCCCTCCATAACCCCTCTCCCCTCCCTACCCTCCACCTCTCCCTCTATCTCCCTGCTCCCGCACTCCTCACCTCTCCCCTATCCCACTCCCCCACAATCACAGACACACATGCACACATACTCACAAACAAACAAGATGAGAGTTTTAATAATATACTAGACCAAGTGGGACCCGTTGGGTCCCTGTCACACGTGAGGCTTGGTCCCCCAACACAACCCGTTCCCCCAATGCAATGTCCCACCACTCACCCATAGCCCCCAAGGGAGGCCTGGTCCCCAACGTAACCTGTTCTCCATGGCAATATTCCACCACGCACCCGTTCCCCCAACACAATATTCCACCACTCACCCATAGCTCCCAACTGCGCTGGGGCTGCTCATTTTGCCTTATATACCCTCCCTCTTTTTAAACATTAAAAAAAATGTGCTCTTGCTGGGGCTTGCAGGACTCAGTGTCCTGGGATAACAACATTGTAGCGAGCAGGGCTACAATCCCATTGTGACGTCATAGCAGCAGGTGCCAGTGCAGAGGGAAGATATTTTTCTCAAAGTGGGGTTTTGTAAAGTTAAAAATGTGAATAACTTGTAAAATATAAAATCAATCAGAACGAAACTTGATACAAAAGACCACAGGACAATTGTGAGTAAGGTAGTCCAAAGATTGTAGCGCTATCGAGTACCGTTTTGGTGTATTTCCGGGGATCACATGCGCAGACATCCACACACTCACACGCATAGAAACTAGATAGACAGACTATTTAACCCTAACAATGTAAGAGGTAGAAAGATACTTGGTGGGGTAGCTGAAAGGTCATTGTGGGAATGTAATATTGAGGTTATCATCAGACCGTTACTCCTGTCCTCATTTCTATGTTTGAAGGTCATGGCAAAAAAAATATTTCCAATCATTGCAATAACCAGTTAAATTCAAACGATGGAAGGAACTCAGTGGGTCAAAAAGCATTTCTGGAAGAATTGGAAAACATTTCTTCAGACTGTACAACTTCAAACCACTTTCTTACAGTCAGCAGTTAGCTGTAGGACAATCCCATGGCTAAAAGTTTGATTCCAAAAGCAAAAACATCTGCAACTTTGTAAATCTTAAATGAAAGCAGAAAATGCTGGAAACACTCAGCAGGTCAGGTGGCAATTGTGAAAAGATAAACAGTTAATATTTCAGACTGAACATTCCTTATAAAATTAGAAAGGAGAGAAACAAAACACTGACTTGTTTTGGAACTGTAGCAGGGTTCCCTCCCTCCATTCCCTGCACAACAATCTGCCTTTCCAAAAGGCTCTTAAACTTCACTACCGTATCTGCCTCCACCAGCCGCCCTTGCAACGCATTCCAGGCACCCACCACCCTGAGTAAAAAAACAACTCTCATGTGGTCTGCTGGGGTGATATCCCTACCCTTATTGGAGAGTGTACTTCGCCTGCGGTCCTTGCTCCCTGACAGAGGATTGACGTTGGATGTGACTCGGACACGCAGCCAAAGCAGCGCAGTGGGGCTCCTCTAGCATCTTTGGTGAGGCGCTTCCACAGGGAGGGGAGGGAGGGGAGCGAGCGAACGAGCGGCGCCGCCTCCACCGACGTCAGCGCTGGCGGCGCCTGGGCCTTGAGCAGCAACAGCCGCGGTCGGCGGAGCCTTGAACAGCGGAGCCTTGAGCAGCGGAGGCCGCGGTCGGCGGGGTGACGGACGGACGGACGGAAGGCTAGGCCTTGGGCAGCGGCCGTTGTCGGGGTGACGGACGGACGGACGGCCGGGCCTTGGGCAGCAACAGCCGCGGTTGTCGATCGGACGGGCGGCTGGGCCTTGAGCAGCGGTCGGCGGGGTGTCGGACGGCTGGTGGCTGGGCCTCGGACAGCGGGTGTCGAGGTGCCTGACGGCCGGTGGTCGGCTCCGGGCGGGCCATGTGGGAGAGAGTGCGAGGGCCGTGGCTGCTGCGCCTCTGTCTGCTGCTGTGGGCCGGGGATGCGGTGCCCATCTCACGGGCGGTGGGGGTGCAGTCCGACCTGGAGTTGCGGACCAACAGCACCAACACCTCCAACACAACGACGCAAGGGGAGAAGGCGAGGACGGACGGCGCCTACAACACGGTGTCCGGCTCCGAGCAGACCATGATGATCCAGCGGGCACTCTGTGTGCTGGTCGTGGTCACCGCCCTGGTGGTCATCTACTTCGTGGTGAGGACCATCAGGTGAGGGCAGCAGCGGCTGGGACCGAGGGGAATGGGGCTCGGAGTCTCTGTGCCACTGACAGCCATGGTTGTGGGGCCCGAAACCTGCCAGTCCTTCCAGACGATAGACACAAATTGCTGGAGTAACTCAGCGGGACAGGCAGCATCCCAGGATATAATGAATGGGTGACGTTTCGGGTCGAGACCCTTCTTCACAGACTCTGAAGTTACTCCAGCATTTTGTGTCTATCTTCAGTATAAACCAGCATCTACAGTTCCATCCGACACTGTCCTTCCAGACGGCCTCCCGCGGACTCGAGGCCTTGCCTAATGCCACGGATTTGTGGCAGCGACTTTTGCTGTTGACAAATATCACTGACTAAAAGTTAACAGTTGGTCAGGTAACATTTCTGGAAAACATGAATAGGTGATGGAGGACCCTTCTTAAGACTGATTGTGTGTGGGGGGGGGGGGGGGGGGGAGAGAGCTGGAAGAGAGGAGGAGCAGGACCAAGGTTGGCAGGTAGCAGGTAATCACTCCCATTATCTGTCAGGTTTTGTCCTGATGCTCCTCGCTTACAGATTTTTCAATGGATCCCAACCCGAAACGTCTCCTATCCATGTTATCCAGAGATGCAGCCTGACCTGCTGAGTTACTCCAGCGCTATGTCTTTTTTTTTGCAAACTAGCATCTGCAGTTCTTTGTTTCTAAAAATGAACAGTTCCCAACTTTACAGTGGTGGTGACATTAAAGGCTGGTCCTGAAGTTGTGGCTCCCATTCTGGCCACTGACCTGGAGAACAGTTGGGACTTCAGCAATTGCTGTGCTGCCATCGCAGGGCTATATTGAATTTGTTGGAAGGAATCGTTCCAACATAGAATATGGTCTTGAGTTATTAGGGACAGCAAGTACTGCACCATTAAACCTTATGAGCCAGTAAATTAGATTATAAGTGATCTATACTTCAGCTCAGTTTAACCATAAATCGAAGTAGTTTATTTGTGCTCTCGAGCCATTTAGGAAGATGATTGGATGATGCTCATTTCCAATTTCATTATTTCTGTTCCATTATACTTTATTTGTGTTAGAGAAGTAATAATTTCTCATTATCTATGAAATATAGGTGATGAGAGTATTCCAGTTGACCAAAACGATTCATGACATTTGAGAGATCTGAGTTCATCACCATGTTGCTGAATTACTTAACATTAGTGTGTGTATATATTACTATGGATATCTTAGCATATAATATAAGGATGTACTGCTAAGGATGGTATATAGTTCAATACCACAGTGTTGAAGATGGGAGCAGAAAATTGCAAAAGAGTATTGGACCCAATGAGTGAGAAGTCATAAAATATGAAACATCAGAGATTTTGGAGTCCAAATAATTGCAAGTTGTTTGGATTACCACCTAAATGGCGTCAAGTTGGGAAAAGGGGAAGTACAATGGGATCTGGGGGGTCCTTGTACATCAGTCTATGAAAGTAAGCATGCAGGTACAGCAGGCAGTGAAGAAAGCGAATGGCATGTTGGCCTTTATAACAAGAGGAATCGAATATAGGAGCAAAGAGGTCCTTCTGCAGTTGTACAGAGCCCTAGTGAGACCACACCTGGAGTATTGTGTGCAGTTTTGGTCCCCTAATTTGAGGAAGGACATTCTTGCTATTGAGGGAGTGCAGCGTAGGTTTACAAAGTTAATTCCCGGGATGGCGGGACTGTCATATGCTGAGAGAATGGAGCAGCTGGGCACTCTGGAATTTAGAAGGATGAGAGGATATCTCATTGAAACATATAAGATTGTTAAGGGCTTGGATACGCTAGAGGCAGGAAACATGTTCCCGATGTTGGAGGAGTCCAGAACCAGGGGCCACAGTTTAAGAATAAGGAGTAAGCCATTTAGAACGGAGACGAAGAAACACTTTTTCTCACAGAGAGTTGTGTCTGTGGAATTCACTGCCTCAGAGGGCGGTGGAGGCAGGTTCTCTGGATGCTTTCAAGAGAGAGCAAGATAGGGCTCTTAAAAATAGCGAAGTCGGGGGATATGGGGAGAAGGCAGGAACGGGGTACTGATTGGGGATGATCAGCCATGATCACATTGAATGGCGGTGCTGGCTCGTAGGGCCAAATGGTCTACTCCTGCACCTATTGTCTATTGTATTGGAAACAGTCAAATGACAGGTCAACTGAATTGGTATGTAAATTACTGTGCAACCATGTTAATGTTGCCAGCAACATTGTAATAGATTATGCTTGTCCTAAACCCCTCAACAAATTGCAGCTAGCTGATTAGTTTATTACTGTCACGTGCACTGAGGTACATTGAAAAGCTTTATTGTCACGTGTGCTGAGGTACAGTGAAAAGCATAATGAGTTGCCAAGAAATATGAACGTTACTTAAAGGTATACTGTTTTACTGGTCACTCATTACAGATTTGCGGAGGACTTCTGAAATAAATTGGGAGACTTTAGTGGCACACTGTTAAGATTTCACAACATTCTTATCAACTTTTCTTGAACAGAACACCACGACTTCAACAATTTATTCCAATTACTTTGCCATCGTCCTTACTATTGATGTCCAGTCCCTTTACACTTCAGTTCCCCACCAGGAAGGCTTCAGAGCTCTCCGTTTCTTCCTAGAACAGAGGCTTGACCAGTTCCCTTCAACTGACACTCAACTGCCTGGCAGAAACTTTCCTCGCCCTCAACAATTTTTCTTTTGATTCCTCGCACTTTCTTTAAATCATAAGGGTAGCCATGGGCATTTGCTTGGGTCCCAGCTATGCCTGTTTTTTATTGGCTACATTAAACATTCTTTGTTACAAATGTACCCTGGCACCACTCTTCAAATCTTTCTCTGCTACATCAATGAGAGCATCTAGGCTGCCTCCTGCACCTGTGCTGAACTTGGCAATTTCATCAACTTCGCCGCCAACTTCTACCCTGCCCTAACGTTCATTTGGACCATCTCTGACGCCTCCTTACCCTTAATCTCTCTGTCTCCATCTCGGGAGCAAAACATTCCACTGACAACTACAACAACCCCACTAACTCCCACAGCTACCTTGACTACACCTCCTTCCTCCCTGTCTCTTGCAAAGATGTAACCCTTTTCTCTCAGTTTCTCTTATGTTCTCAAGTTTGAGGTATTCGTCTCTATAACATCTGAGATAAGTGTTCATCAATTCATAGAATTAGGCCATTCGGCCCATCAAGTCTACTCCGCCATTCAATCATGGCTGATCTATCTCTCCTTCCCAATCCCATTCTCCTGCCTTCTCCCCATAACCCCAGACACTCGTACTAATCAAGAATCTATCTATCTCTGCCGTAAAAATATCCAATAACGGCCTCCGCAGCCTTCTGTGGCAATGAATTCCACAGATTCATCACCCACTGACTAAAGGAATTCCTCCTCATCGCCTTCCTAAAGGAACGACCTTTAATTATGAGGCTATGACCTCTGGTCCTAGACTCTCCCACTAGTGGAAACATCCTTTCCACATCCACTTTCCACATCCACTATTCGGTGAGTTTCAATGGTGCACCCCTTCATCCTTCTAAATTCCAGCGAGTAGACGCCCAGTGCCGTCAAACACTCATTCCTGGGATCATTCTCGAAGACCTCTGGACCCTCTCGAGAGCCAGCATATCTTTCCTCAGACAGGGGGCCCAAAATTGTTCACAATACTCCAAATGTGGCCTGACCAGCGCCTATGGACCTTATAGAGACGTCCTCTTCTTCAGTAAACATAGTTTCCACATTGCAGTTGTGGATTGAGCCATGTTTTCTGCAGTTCTGCTCTCGCCTCCTCCTTACCCAGACAAAACAGGGATAAAATTTGTCTGGTTCTTACCTTTCACCCCACCCGCCTCCACATCCAAAACATTTCTTCCACCTTTCACATAATCTCGTCACAAGTTGCATCTTCTCCTCCACACCGATATTTGCTTTCTGCAGAGATCACTCTTGCCATGGCTCCTTGATTCGTCATCCTTCCTCACCCACCCCAACCTCTTACACCCTGCAACTGCAGGAGTTGCAACACTAGTCTCTACACCCTCTGTTCAGGGACCCAAACAGCCCTTCCAGGTGAGACAAAGGTTTACATGCACCTGCTCCAGTCTCTTGTTCATTTCCCTCAATGCATGCTACTTGGCCTACTGAATTCCGCCAGTAGTTGGTAATTGCTCAAGACACCACCATCTGCTGCCTCTTGTGGTCAATATATATATATATATTTCTGACCCCTACAGTAATTACAGAATCTCCCTTCTCCAAACTTCTTGCATTATTACCATTTCAGGGTAGCAGTATAGTTTCTGAATTGATGTGAGTTATTTCTCTGCATCTTCCATAGAAATGATGTGGCATGGAGTTGATCAAGTTGTAGTATATAATAAATAGAAGCAGCAACCTCTTGCACAGTTTTATCATGGCTAATGGGAGAAAAAGATACTGGAAATCAGAATTTTTTTTAAATGGTGGGAACTGGCATCATCTGTTAAGAGTTAACTTTTCAGCTCAAAGATGAAGTCTCTTTTACCCGAAGTGTAACACTTTTTTTTATTGCACAGGTCATGGCTCATCTTTCACCTTGGTTGCACTTTCCTGCAATAATTTCATGTTTCTTGATTCCCTTTATATGTAAAAATCCATCATTCTCTTTATTGACATTTTCAACAATTGACCTTCACAGATCTGTCGGGTAGGGTATTCAGAAATTCAGTGCTATCTGTTTGAATAAATGTCTTGTTCTCTTCTGAGTGGCCAACACCTTATTTTGACACCATGGCCTTGGACCTATAAGCCCAGATAGGGGAAGCATTAATGCTGCATGTACTCTGTTCAGTCTGTCAGAATAATCAATTAAGACCAAAATTGCATACTGAATTCTGACATGCGCCTCACAACACAGAATTCAGATAACAGCTGTTTGTAATTTATAACCAAAATAATGCTTGCAATTTTCTGATTCAGGCAGTTAGTGTTGATTATAGTACAGACTATATTGTAAACAACAACAAATATGAACATTAATATGGAACTCCAAGAGTAATGAATGAAAGAATAAGTTTATTGGCCAAGTATGTGCACATACAAGGAATTTGCCTTCGTGCTCTGCTCGCAAGTAACAACATTACATACAGTAACAATTAAGAATGACACAAAACATTAAACAATAATAAAACATTATAGTTTAAACATGTGAATGAAATAAAATACCAGAGCAAAAGGAAGCTACAGACTTTTGGTTATTGAGCTACTACTCATGGGGGAAAAAAGCAGTTTTTATGTCTGGCTGTGGCGGCTTTGACAATCCGGAGTTGCCTTCCAGAGGGAAGTGCTTCAAAGAGTTTGTGGCCAGGGTGAGAGAGGTCAGAGATGATCTTACCCGCTCGCTTCCTGGCCCTTGCAATGTACAGTTCGTCAATGGGAAGGGGGTGGGAAGGTTGCAGCCAACAACCTTCTCAGCTGATCAGACGATTCGCTGCAGCCTCCGGATGTCGAGCTTGGTGGCTGAGCCAAACCAGACTATGATGGAGAAGGTGAGGACAGACTCTACGATGGTAGTATAGAATTGGACCATCATTGCCTGTGTTTCCTCAGCTGCTGCAGGAAGTACATCCTCTGTTGGGCCTTTTTGACTCGAGTCGATGGTGGCCCCCCCTTTCAGGTCCTTGGAGATGATGGTTCCAAGGAACTCAAAAGGCTCCACAAATGTGACTCGTGTTGTTGATGGTTAGTGGGGGGAGGGGAGGGTGAGCTCTCCTAAAGTCTACAATCAATTCCACTGTCTTAAGAGCATTGAGCTCCAGGTTGTTACGAAGGCACCAGGACGCCAGCTGTGTCACTTCCTGTCTGTAGGCAGATTCCTACCCATCCTGGATCAGTCCAATCAGGCTTGTGTCATCCGCAAACTTGAGAAACTTGACAGAGGAGTCTGTGGAGGTGCTGTCGTTGCTGTAGAGAGAGTAAAGGAGAGGAGAGAGTACACAGCCTTGCGGTGCTCCTATGCTGAGGGTCTGCGGGTCTGAGGTGCTTTCCCAACCTCACATGCTGCTTCCTGTCTGTCAGGAAGTTGATGATCCACTGATAGAGGAGTTCAGGCACAGTCAACTTGGAGAGTTTGGAGCGTAGTACCTCTGGCACAATGGTGTTGAATGCAGAGCTAAAATCCACAAACAAAATCCTTGTATAGGTCCTCTGGCGGTCTAGGTGCTGGAGGATGAAGTGCCGGCCCAGGTTGACTGCGTCATCCACTGATCTATTGGCCCGGTATACAAACTGCAGAGGGTCCAGAATTTTTCAGCTTGGCCAGCACAAGTCTCTCAAGGGTCTTCATGACTACAGAGGTCAGTGCGACAGGCCTGTAGTCATTAAGACCAGTAATCCTTGTCTTTTTGGGTACAGGGACAATAGTGGAGACTTCGAAGCAGGCAGGGACAGTACAGGTTTTCAGGGACTGGTTGAAAATGTCTGTGTAGACCTGTGCCAGTTGTTCGGCACAGAGCTTGAGGGTAGAGAGGAAAACATTGTCCGGTCCTGGAGATAATTTATGGTGAGTTGGAGATACCTCGTACTAAAAATCGATAAAATTTGTCGACTGATTTGAACTACTCTATCCTTAGCTCAGCAAGAATTGCATTGCATCTTGTACCCTCCCGCTGACTTTCATTGGTGATAAATTTGCAAGTTAATTGCTCTTTAAGCTAGCTGTAAAATCGAGTCTAATAATGAATGGAATAAGTAAAAGCTAATAAAAGATCAGTAATAGTAATGAAAGGGGTGTAAACTACCTAATTGTTGCAAAAACACATTTAGTTCATGATTGTCCTTCATAAAAAATGTTATCCACACTTGCCCACCAATCTGGCTGATTCCTTTACAACCCGCCAAAATACATTAGCATCCCACAAGTTCAGGTGTAATTAAGGATTGACAATAAATGTTGGCCAGGCCCCCATCAATGTCCACATTCTGGAAATCTTTTTTTTTAAGTGTACCCTTTTAATAGTATGTGAATTGTTAAGAATTGCTTTTCAATCAGGCTTCCTCCGAATGTTAACACACAGTTCTCATTTTTTCAGCTGTTGGAGATAAAAAGAAAATCACTTGAATACTTTTCCCTTGCTATATTTACTTCCCTCTATTGACATCGATCCATAGAACAATGCTCCATGGTCTTGTTATTTTTTCTGTTTTTATTTTCCCATTGTTCCTGAAGATCCAAGGTACCCCGATCTTCTTGCTGTGTCATTGGCATTGTACATATCGATCATTTTTCTTTACAAAATAAAACATGCACAATTCTGTTCAAATAGCAGGATGCACCATTAGGTTTTTTGTGATAGAAAGAAATTTGTGCATGTTTGGTATGGAGAACAAAGCATGGTATTTATGTATGAACTATGTACAACATTTTCATAAATTTAATATTTTTCTGTGTGCACGTAAGAATTTTTTTGAATCTTGGTAACAAGCTCAGTTATGCTTGGTGTCTCAAATACAATTTATTCAATGGATTCACTGTTTAATCGATGTTGTCGTTTCAGCTATATTTCTATTATAATATGGGGAACAGGATTGAGGTATCTGATAGTTGGGGCAAGTATTTTATGTTGGCAATGGAATACGTGCTGGGAAACAAATGATTTGCATCAAATTGGCCAGTGTAATAAAATTACAGTTATAAAATTCAGGGTAAACATTTCTGGCATGTTATGCAACAGAGTTCTATCATATTTATATCTAAATCTGTTGGTTAGTATGTTTGCTAATATTCATTTTATAACAAAAAATAAATTCTTATTTCATTTTATATCCTTCGTAGTATTAGCAGCCAAAGTGCCTCAAAGCATAATCCAACCATGACATATAAAATGCAAGCTGCATTATCAACTGGAGGGGAGAATGTGTTGAATATCATCAAACCTCAAATAGTTTACATATCGTTTTCAAGAAGAGTTCATATACATGGGATTAGCTATTGCATTATGCTTGACTTTTTGTGAAGTCAGGGCAATTAGGGAAAGGTAATAATTGCTACCATTCCAGTTTAAACCACCCATTTTATTTGTGGTATACTATTTTGATGTTTTTTTTAAACATACTATTTGCAGTGGAATTCAGGTCACCATTTACCTTTTAGCAAATACTACCAAGAGTAGATAGATACAAAATGCTGGAGTAACTCAGCGGAACAGGCAGCATCTCTGGAGAGAAGGAATGGGTGACGTTTTGGGTCGAGACCCTTAAACATCATCCATTCCTTCTCTCCATAGATGCTGCCTGTCCCGCTGAGCTACTCCAGCATTTTGTGTCTATCTTTGGTTTAAACCAGCATCTGTAGTTCCTTCCTACATCAAGGGTAGATTGTCTTTTATGAAGTGTTTGCTGTTCTTGAAGATTATCTGAACACAATTGCCTACTGTATTTCCTCCTTTTACTTCAGCAATTACAGATAAAAAATACCTTATGGGTTGTATCGGATGTTTGAATCGTGGGGGGAAAGGGGCGTTTTCTTTGTTGTAAATGGTATCTCAATGAGGGATACATTGTCTTGTATTGTTGCAAGATTTGTTGAATTTTGTCAATTGCTTATAGAAAATGTATAATATAGAATGAGACCATTTGGTCCGCCATGTCTACCAATATCATTCCCAATCGAGCTACATCTTGCTGCACATGATTTCTCAGTCTTGCAGTATACATCCAGGCTCTTTTTGAGAATGGTAAGGGTTTCTGCCTCTACTATTCTTGTGAGGTATGTTCTTGACCTTGTCACTCAGGATGAGAAAAATATTCCTCCTCTCCTTTCAAATCCCTCTACCAATTAGTTAAAATCTGGACCTGTTGATGTTTGACACATCAGCTAAACTGGGATTTATTATTATACTCTGTAACAAACAAAAAAATAGATGTGTTAGGGTATTAAAAAAAGAATAACATGCAGCAGTCTGGAAAATCTCAAAGAGCCTCTTAGTATTAGGATCTACTTGTTCAGCCATTATCAATTATTGACGGAGTCAAACAGGCTGACCATTGGATATCTGATAAGATGCAAATTTTGTTGAATAGACAGCAAAATAAGAGACTCCTTGCAGGAACCGAAAATGCTATTTAAAAAAAAAAGTGTTTTGCCACTACTCTCCTAAACTTGATTCTGAGCCACACCATTCTCATGTGATTGTACCATATTTAGAAATAAAGAGTTTCAGTTGCACCTAGTTACTTGCCACAACTACTGCCACATTCTTGATGCATATTCTAATGCTCGCGTTCAAATAACTCTAATTAATTTAAGCCCCAGTCCCTTAATTAGGAAGACATACTTGTATTTGCGTATTGTCTTTTATGATCTTTGAAAGTCCCAAAATACTTCAGACTATTAGTTATAAAGTAGGACATTTGGCAGTCATTTTTTACACAGCAATGTCTTATTGAGGGGGGGAAAAAAGTTGAATTAAGGCCAGCTATTATTTAGTGAAGTTTTATAAACAGGCCAATTTTGTAACTATTGCCACATAGTGCCATGATGCACAACTGCAGAATGAGTTGCAGAATGATGTGGCAAAATTTATTTGTGACCTTCCTGGTGTGATTCATGCATTTAAATGGCTCAGAAGATCATTTGCATGTATCCCATTGGTCTATGAATTGTAATGAAACTTAGTTGGAAATGATTTTATAAATAAACCACAATCTACTGACGTAGATCTGACACCACAATCTGACGTTTAACGCTACCTGCTCATTTAAAAAGTAAATAGATTACAGTTGTGGTGTGATTTTAATGAGGTAAATCCAGGAATTATTTTTTTGTAGTCATGACAAAAAATTGAAATATTGCTGACTTTAATCACCTACTAGACTAAGTGGGACCCGTTGGGTTCCTGTCACACGGGAGGCCTGGTCCCCCAATGCAATACGTTCCCCCAACGCAATATTCCACCACTCACCCGTAGCCCCCAACTGCGCAGGCGCGGCTCATTTCCCCTCTATGCCAGCACCCCATCCCCCTCCTCTTCACCCTCCCTCTTATTTCCCCTCTCCTCCCCTCCATAGGGGTGAGGGGAAATCCCTCCCTGACCTCTCCCTCCCTCTCCTTTCCCCTACCCTCAGTCACTCCCGCCTTCCCTCCATAACTCCTCTCCCCTCCCTAACCCCCTCCTATCCCTCTATCCCCCACTTCTCCCATTCCTCCCCTCCCTTATCCGTCCTCACCTCCACCACTACCCTCCTCTCCCTCTATTCCCCACTCCCTACTTCCCCCACTTCTCCCTCCTCTCCCGGTATTCCCCCTCCGCCCCCACTCTCCCTCCTCACCTCCTCCCTCTTCTTTCCCCTCTCCTCCTATCCCTCCCTCATCTCTCCTTTCCCCTACCCTCAGTCACTCACTCCCTCCCTACCTCCATAACTCATCTCCCCTCCCTACCCCCCTCCTCTCCCTCTATCGCCTCTCCCTCCTCACCTCCCCCACTTTCCCCTCCCTCTCCCTCCCTACCGCCACCTCTCCTTCAATCTCCCTACTCTCCCTCCTCACCTCCCCAGAATCTTGAGGTTGTCGCTCCTCTCCCTGCCCAGGAAGAGCATCAGCCGTCGGCACCCTCAGAGCCAGGCTCAGCGCCCAGGCCTCGGGATCCCCGGCAGGAACGGGCGCGCAGACAGGCAGGCGGGCCGCGCTGGCAGGAAGGTGGACGCAGGCGGGCCGCGGCCGGTGACTGACAGCGGAGGTTTTTAAACAATAATTTAAAAAATATACCGCCGTGGTGAAAATCATAGCGCTATCGTGTACCGATTTTGTGCAAATGTAAAAACAACGCAGACTGGAAGATAACAAGATGAGAGTTTTAGTTATGTATAGATTTAGTTATTTTCTGCACCACACAGCCAACATGGTTCTCTATTTAAAACTTGTTCATGCAAGTGAGCTGAACATTTGGGAAGGATTATTTGCAGAAAAGTTTCTTGTATTACATTATGGACTAAGGGTTGGATGAATAACTGCGTAACAGTGATATACAAGGAGACATCAGAGTGCAGTAGATTTGGGTAGGAAGGTGTGTCAATTTACACCTGCATATAAATAATAATCGATAAGGATCTCACTTTTCCTTTTTATGGATTTATTATCTACTAAACTCCACGGTATGCAGATGTCATTGGTAAGACCAGGAGGAGTGAGTATTTTATTTAATTTATTGAATTGTTTTTATTGTGTTACCTATGAGTACTGCGTTTACAGACCTGTTATGCTGCTATGAGAATTTAATTGTGCCATTTTCAGTACATATGACAATTAAACACTCTTGACTCTCAACTCATTCTGCAGTTGTTCAGTTTTGAGCTGATGCCATGTCCATCTAAATGAATCCCAGTCAGCAGGTTGATAATCCAATGCAACATAATGGAAGGTTGTGGATTTCAACTCCACGAGTTCTGTGTGTGTTCCCCTCAACAATTCTCAATGAGGCGTACATGAGCAACAACATATGGATGAGGCTGAAGCCAGGTGCATTTTTCTGTCATGTTGACTCATCTCTGTTATTGGTTTGAACCTCGGGTATTGGGATGGCGGTCATACATCATTCTTAGTGATAGATATTGAAATACACATCAGAGTACATTTTGGCTCCCAAAGTGTTAGCAATGCCATAGCAAGAGGGTCAAATATCTGAAATGATCTGCAAAATTTGGATGTAATTTCCTCATCCTGATTTGAAACTGTCATATTTCAATATCAGTTAGTTTTTGTTTTGTTGCTCACTGTGGGTGCTACTTTTAGTAGGAACCAATAGTATTTTATGGGAAAATATTTTTTCACCATTCACACCTCCATATTCCTTTCATGCTTTTGTGTGTCAGGCCTCCCTGAGATGTTGTACTTAAAGGTAAAAGGAGATTAGGTTTATCATTTTGTTCGTGGTGTTTGAGATATTTACCAGTCAAAAGCGATTTATGTAATTTATTACGGATGAGTATTCTATAACATGGAATATCCTTAAAGGTAGCAGAATATCTGCACAGATGGATACATTTTTATGGTGGTGTTTTATTTATGTAACAGTTTATTTATTTATTTATTTATGTAACAGTTTCTATCTAATTTAATTGTAGGATGAGGAGAATTAACAGAAAAAACCGAAAGTATGGTATACTGAAAACTAATATGGAAAACATGGAAATGAGGCCATTAGATCAGGAGGATGAAGAAGAAGATGATACATTATTTGATGTACATCATTCAAGAAGGTGCGTACATAAACTAATAAATGGTCTCTTAGAAAAATTGGAATCTGAATAATAACCGATGTTATGAAAACTGTTAGTTAACAAGGAAAACCAATTTCAATGTTCAAAAAGCATTGTGATATATTAAAAATGTATTCACAAATGGTAGTGGGTATATAGAACAAGCTGAGAAGAAGCTGTAATGTGGGTTTAATAATAATGTTTAAGAGACAAATGGACAGGTACATAGATAAAAAAGATTTAGAGGGCAATGAGCCAAATGGTAGCAAATAAGCCTAGCTCAGCTGGACATCTTGGTCAACATGACGAGTTGGGCCGCAAGGCCTGTATCCATGCTATATAATTCTTGTATTAGCTCTCAATCATACTTGTGCATATATTTTATGTTATACATTAGTCTCTGGTATCTTTCCCGCCCAATACCATTCAATCTTTTCTGACTTCTGCCCTGTTCCAGGCATTCCTTCGTGTTTTCTGTACAACGTACTTATTGTACTTACACTTAATTTATTGTTCTAATGCAGTAAAATGAAATGTCAGCCCTGTTTCTCCACAGGTGCTGACCACGTACTGCATGTTTATAACATTTTCTGCTTTCATTACAATAAAAGGACGAGCTTTGCTTTTCTTTATTGGTATCAATGATACATATTTCATAACCTTTGTTTTAAATCTCCTGCGATTAATTCTGAATTACAATTTAATCAAATTTGAAATATGTCTATGTCCAAATTGGAAGCTTGATTAAACAATCTGTAAAATTGACATTTTAATGCATGAATACCAAGATGATATTTGACAAATATATATATACAGTGGCTTGCAAAAGTATTCATACCCCTTGAACTTTTCCACATTTTGTCACGTTACAACCACAAACGTAAATGTATTTTATTGGGATTTTATGTGATAGACCAACACAAAGTGGCGCATAATTGTGAAGTGGAAGGAAAATGATACATGGTTTTCAAATTTTTTTACAAATAAAAAACTGAAAAGTGTCGCATGCAAAAGTATTCAGCCCTCTTTACTCTGATACCCCTAAATAAAATCCAGTGCAACCAATTGCCTTCAGAAGTCACCTAATTAGTAAATAGAGTCCACTTGTGTGTAATCTAATCTCAGTATAAATACAGCGGTTCTGTGAATGCCTCAGAGGTTTGTTAGAGAACATTAGTGAACAAACAGCATCACGAAGCCCAAGGAACACACCAGACAGGTCAGGGATAAAGTTGTGGAGAATTTTAAAGCAGAGTTAGGTTATAAACAAATATCGCAAGCTTTGAACATCTCACGGAGCACTGTTCAATCCATCATCCGAAAATGGAAAGAGTATGGCACAACTGCAAACCTACCAAGACATGGCCGTCCACCTAAACTGACAGGCCGGGCAAGGAGAGCATTGGTCAGAGAAGCAGCCAAGAGGCCCATGGTAACTCTGGAGGAGCTGCAGAGATCCACAGCTCAGGTGGGAGAATCTGTCCACAGGACAACTATTAGTCGTGCACTCCACAAATCGGGCCTTTATGCAACAGTGGCAAGAAGAAAGCCATTGTTGAAAAAAAGCCATAAGAAGTCCCGTTTGCAGTTTGCCACAAGCCATGTGGAGGACCCAGCAAACATGTGGAGGAAGGTGCTCTGGTCAGATGAGACCAAAATTGAAGTTTTTGGCCTAAATGCAAAACGCTATGTGTGGCGGAAACCTAACACAGCACATCACCCTGTACACACCATCCCCACTTTGCATTTTACCCCTCCACTCCCTTTCTTATCTGACACCCTTTTGTCTTAATTTCACCTTTAGCCTTAAGGGTCTGTCCCACTTGGCCTTCATTTGCGCGCCATTTACGCGAACTGGTAGCGTGTGGGTAGCGCGGGACGGGCGCATGGAGTGGCGTGGAGGAGTGTGGAGTTGCGCGCCAGGATTTCATGCTGCACGAAATCTTCGCAAGCCACCGGGCTGTCGTGTAAATGACGGCCAAGTGGGACAGGGTGACATTTCGGGTTGAACGGGTGACGTTTCGGGTCGAGACCCTTCTTCAGACTGAAACATCATCCATTCCTTCTCTCCAGAGATGCTGCTGGTCCCGCTGAGTTACTCCTGCAGGGTAAATATCATAAACTGGGTATTTAAATGACGTCACGCACTCCAGACGGCTGTGCAGACGCATGATGACGCGCGCGACCGTCGCTTGTCAGTCACTACTGGCCTGTCGCATAAATGACGGCCAAGTTGGGCAGGCCCTTTAGTTACCATCTCTATCTGCTAATCATCCCTATTACTTGCCAGTTACTGCCCCACCTCCTTTTTCTATCTTTTTCACTTCATTAGTCCTAGAAAGGGTCGCAATCCTAAACATTGTCTGTCAATGTTCCTCAATAAATGCTGCCTCACCTGTAGAGTTTCTCCAGCAGTTTTTTTATTTTGTATCAAGAATCTATCTAAATCTGGCTTAAATAAATATGTAAAAGAAGAATTTGAAAGACTTGCAACACTCTGAAAGAAAAAAAATGCATTGTGTCTGCATTAAATCGTCAAGGTCAGTTAATACTGCATTCTTTTAAATAAGCCCTGTAACTTATAAATACCAAAGTGCTGGTGACTATTGAGGAGCATGAGTACGTATTATGAAGGGCGTATTTTTCACTGGGAAGCAAACATTATTGACAAGGCTAAGGTTTATTTGCATCCCTAGTTGTCCTTGAAGTTGCCTTCTCAAAAATATACAATTGAGTAATTTGGGATTGAGTTAAATTTAAGTATTTTCAAATTAGATATCCTTAATCTGAGATTTGAAGGTTTTTTGAATATTCAGTGAGCTATATAAAGCTCATAGTAATGAGGGGGTGAAAAACACCAAATAGTGAACAATGCCTCATATTCCATCTGGGTGGTCTACAACCCAATAGTATGAACATTGAATTCTCCAGTTTTAGGTAGCCCTACCCTACTGTGCTCCACTCTTTCTCTTTTCCGATACACCTGTGATCCTC
The DNA here is from genome assembly GCA_038087875.1 of Malacoraja senta. Classification (NCBI taxonomy): domain Eukaryota; kingdom Metazoa; phylum Chordata; class Chondrichthyes; order Rajiformes; family Rajidae; genus Malacoraja; species Malacoraja senta. The sequence goes on from CM075977.1 coordinate 120,365,480, forward strand.
CCATTTTAGTTTTCTTTCCCATACCCTTGCTCCTAATCATCTATTTTCACTCTACCCTCCTGTTCCATCCACCTACTAACTACACATTTCCTTTGCTGGATCCCCTAGCTCATTTGGCTCCATTTATCTATGATCTGTTGGTTTATTATCGTCATGTATACTGAGATACAGTAAAAACTTTGTTTTCTGACTATCCAGTCAAGTCATAATATACATGAGTACAGTCAAGCTATACATGTGCAATAGATTAGCAATGTTACAAAATTTTGAGATTTTAAAAATCAAGTCTGCAATTTATCCCATCAGATAAAGCATAAAAAGAAGTTTAATTTGACACCTAATTCACTTTCATATCTTCAGTATTAAAGATGTTATGGCGATTTTCATACTCGGAAATTTGCATCTTCTTCCCTATTGCTTTTCCATTGACTTAACATAAAAGCTGTGATCAAGGACAGTCAAAAGCCCATAACTTTCTTAAAAATTAAGAGAACTGAAAGAAATGTTCAGTTATTTTAGATTGAAGTATTCTGAAACAAATATGAAACAATCTTACTTGGATGACCTGAAATTAAAGCATATAATTAGTTAGTTACCCAATTGTAGCTAATTACAAAATTCAATTACTAGATCTAAACATCTATCAATTTCTTAAGAAAAGATGAACATTTTTAAATAGCCTAAGTATCCAAATAACATTAACACAAAAATTCACAATATAGCATGATTTAAAAATGTAATTGTCATTAATTTATAGGCCAAATGGAAGGAATTTAATGTTTAATTCCTGTAAATTAATGGCCATTTAAATCATCTTGCGAGTGAGATTTTCTGGAACGCGATCAATTGGAACGTTGCATTTGCGGTGAATTTAAACCCCATGTCGGCAGGAAAAATACTGCCGGTTCGTATGGGGAATAAGTCACCTTCTCGCAACGTGAAATTTTGATTAAAGGTATCCTAAGAAGCACTTTTTAATGAAAAAATAAACTGTGTACCTTGCCTTGTCCCCTACGTGAGGTCCGTCCCGTTGTCGGCGTTCACGGCTTTAGAAGATGAGTTTTAATTTACTACAGTAATTAAATTAGTAAGCGCAGTTTAAAAATAATTCCAGAGAACGGCATTCGAAGCGATTTTTCTTCATCAACTATTTAGCCTGTTCAAAATCGATTCGAATAGGCTTCCGAAATACCGCATTTTAAACCCGCCCCCCTCTCAACGGTGTCAAAGTCGCGCACACGGGCAGTGACAGAACTGCAGCGCCGCTTAAGGTAAGTTTTGTAATATACCTAAATAGATCATGTAAAAATGGAAATAGCATGGAGCAGAATATATGTGCCATAATGAGATAGGTTGGGTGAAAGGGACTATACCTTAGCTTAAGGGTGGGCACAGTGGTGCAGCTGGGTTTGATCCTGACCTCAATTGCTGTCAGTTTGGAGTTTGCACATTCTCCCTGTGACAAAGTGGGTGCTCCAGTTACCTTCCACATCCCAAAATCATGCAGGTTACATGGCCTCTATAATTGCTCTTAGTGTGGAAGGAGTGGATGAGAAAGTGTGATAACATAGAACTAGTGTAAAGGGGTAATCGATGGTTGGCGTGGACTCAGTGGGCCGAAGAGCATGTGTCCATGTTGTATCTCTTAATTTTTGAGAGGACCATTGAGTAGTCAGAAAACAGTGGAGGAGATGCTTTTCCTGAACCTGGATTCCTCAACCTTTTGCAACTTTTTCCTGGTGGTGATGGCGAGAAGCGGGAATAACCAAGCTATCAATGGTCCCTGATTACGTTGGCAGCGTTCCCGAGGCAGTATGAAGTGTAGAAAGAATCGATGAGGGGACGGTTTATGCAATGGACTGAGCTATATCCACAATTTTGTCATTTCAGAGATGTTGCTAAACCAAGTGCCATTGGTGACTTATGCTGAACATCCCTAGTCTTCTGAGGAAGTAGAGGCATTGGTTCAATAGCTTTAATATGGCGATCCAATTAATACCTTCCTTACTTTTCAGTTTCCAGCATTACCCTTTACACTATTTCGCTTTCTGGCAGCTGCTCCACCTCCATCTTCCCTTCCCCACAATTCTATCTGCCCTTTTTTTTTACTTGCCTGCTTCACCTATCAGTCAACTGCTTCTTTCTCTAAATTCCATCCTTCTCTCTCCCCTACCTCAATCCATTCACCAATCATTCACCTTCATTCCTCCTCACACCACCTATCATCTGCTGGTTTCTGTTGCATCCCACCCCACTAGCTATCTTCCCTCTTCACTTTCTGACCAGATGTAGGATTTTGACCCGAAATGTTGACAATTCCTTCCCTCCTGCAGATGCTTCTCGATCTGCTGAGGTCCTCCAAAATTTTGTTTTATTGCTCCAGATTCGAGCATCTGCAGTTTCTTGCATCTAGTAATGAAGAATGGTTGGGGGAAAAAAGTTTCAAAAATGTAAATAAAATCTGAAAATGCTGGAAAAACATGGCAGGTCAGGCAGCATCTATAGAAAGAGAAACAGAGTTGATGTTTGAGGTCAAAAGCCCATCATTCAAAATGATAAAATAGAAAGACGTTATTTTTAAACATTAAAACAAATTGCTGGTGAAAAAATTGCTGGTGTCTCTAAGTTAGTTTTAACGTGATGGAAGAATAGATAGAACAAAGGAATTAACTCTTGGGTTCTGCATGCAAGGTGCTATTGTGATTCTGCTTGCATGCAGAACACATTATTTGATAGTTTATTAAGGTAATTGAGGGAGAGAAGCCCTAAAATGTAGATCTGAGCTGTTGTGGAAACCTGAAACCAAAAGAAGAATGCTGGAAATCCCCACCTGATGGGACAGAGTCAGTAAAGAGAATTATGTAACAGATGGATAATCTTGCATCAGTGTTCCGACATGCTCAGAAAAATATTAACACCGGTTCTGATGAACGGTGCACAATCTGTAATGTGCTTTCCTTTCCCATGGATCCTGCCTGACTTGCTTAGTGTTCCCAGCACTTTCTGTTTATATTTTACATTTCCAGCATTTGTGTTTTTTTTTAATTTTTCAGTAAAATCAAAAGTATATGAAATTGTTGAATTTAATATAAAGTCCTTGTGATCATGTGGAGCTGTTCCTCAAGCTTCCACTGGGCCTAATTGGAACAGTACAGGAGGCTGCTGACATATAGGTGGATATAAAATGGAAAAATGTTGACAGGCAGCCGGCAACTCTAGTCACATCTATGGACTGAACCGAGATGCTGTGCAAAGTGGTCACCCAATCTGTATTTTCCAGTGCAGAGGAGATTATATTGTGAGCACATAATGAAATATTCAAGATGTTTTGCCTGAAAGGATTTCTACGGTCGCTGGCTAGTACTTGCAAAAGAAATGACCTCAATAAGGTGAAGATAGAACAATGGCCAAGCAGTCATGAAAGAAGGTGATTTTTTTCTGATTGCTGCTGATAGATGAAGGAAAGACACATCCAGTGGTGGAATCTTTTTTTTAAAGTGGTGACAATTTTTAAGGATATAATGCCAAGGCTGGGGAATAATAATTGAAGCCATATTGAAAAAAATGCTTAGTGATGGGTTTTAAGAGAGATAAAGGAAGATAAGTGTGGAAGAAATTAATTTAGAGGGAAATTAAAGAAAAATGAAAAGCAACAGAATTTGCAGGTTTGCTTAGACTTTATTGCATGATATCATGTAGAGATGGTGGCAGTAAACTGCCCACCAGTTCTCTGACTTCACAGCAGAATTAGCCGACAATTATATGTGCAGTAAACAACTTTTGTATTTTGTTAGATACAACTATATGAAAATATACTATCTACTACATGGGTACCAATTATTTCATTAGTCATAACATACTTTTTATTTATGTCAATCTTATTCAACAACAGATGGTTAATACAAGTCAAACGCATTACAAGGGCATCTTGACATTATTCTATCTCACCTTTTAGATGGCCCGCGCCACCATCCCTTCTCCGAGCCAATCATAAGCCCCACCATTTACAGTAACATTTCTATGCTACTAGCGGTAGGGGCCGTGGGTGATATACTGTAACTTCTCACAAAGGAAAAACAAGTTAATTTTCTCCTCTATATTTCATGTTTACATTTACCATCCACCCTTCAACACATTCCCAGACAAGAGGTAATACGTCTAATCTTACTTTGCCGAGTCCCACGAACCTCTTCTGCGCCTGATCAACAAAAGATGCGAATTGTCACATCCAAGCACCCTCGTTAAATTCCAATCAAAATTAAGTAAGGAAGGATATTAATATTTTCTTCCACAATAAGAATCGAAGTAACTCCACAGATGAAGGCATGGCTGGAAAGTGTGAAGCCAAGAGAGGGGATATACATGTCCACCACCAATTTTATGGCAATTGGTAGTCCGGCACCTCCTTTAATCTTGTTAAAAATGATGAGAGCATGCTTGAAATTCCCCTCTGAAGTACCCTCCGAAAATGTGGCACCTAGGTTGGGTGAGGCGGCTGATTTCGACCTCATCAGGACTTCTGAACCGATCGGCGGGTCGAATTTGCCCCCTGCGGCCGGAGCTTTGGAACTCTGGCCCGGCCAGAGCTGGCAGATTCATTCCCATAACCAACTTCCGTGGTCGATCAGTGGGTCAAATTTGCCCCCTACTGCCGGGGATCTTGAACTGCGGCCTGGCCTGAGCCGGCAGATCCGTTTCCATAGCCGACTTCACAGGCCGTTGTCTCGGCTCCTCAGCTACCGAGATGGACTTTTCCGGTATTGTTGGACTCCTCTCCGAGACAGTGACTTCTGTTTGTCTGACAAAAGGATAATCAGAAAGGCTCTGGAACCAAGGTTGCCTTAAAATCAGTGGTGGACCTGTATTATAGTCCAGACCTGGAGAAATACTGAGCTCTTACACTTTTTGAGGTGGCAGAGAGGCAAACTTGGCAGTTTTACAGAGCAATTTGAACAAAAGGATAAAAACGTTAAATTACAGGTATTGATGGATCATGAGCAATGTAGATCAGCTTGCACGCGCTCATGGGTGAGTGAATGATATGGGTTGTGGCACCAGCTTATATTTGCAATCCATAATGAGACTTGAGGTCACAACGTTTGATACAGCCGAGATAAATTGAATCCAGTAATGCTGAAGAACAATTAACTATCTGCACCATTTAACCAGCATTTTATTTATTGGCTAAAGCAATTATGAAACAAATTTATTCATAAACCAAATTTAATGCTTCATGCACTTTGCTTATTATTCATTCCCCATGGACCTAAATTGCTGCTATCATTGGAAACAAAAATGATTTTCACTTTCCAAATCATCTCACGAACCTGTACTGTGAATACAGGCAACCACAGGTTATGGGGAGGAGGGGGGGGGTTACCTTCCTGAAAAATGGGCCACCTCATCATTTTCCGTTACACAAAGCTGTACCATCTTTACATTCATCAAGAAATAGACAATAGACAATAGGTGCAGGAGTAGGCCATTCAATGTGATCATGGCTGATCATCCCCAATCAGTACCCCGTTCCTGCCTTCTCCCCATATCCCCTGACTCCGCTATCTTTAAGAGCCCTATCTAGCTCTGTCTTGAAAGTATCCAGAGAACCGGCCTCCACCGCCCTCTGAGGCAGAGAATTCCACAGACTCACAACTCTGTGAGGAAAAAGTGTTTCCTCGTCTCTGTTCTAAATGGCTTACCCCTTATTCTTAAACTGTGGCCCCTGGTTCTGGACCCCCAACATCGGGAACATGTTTCCTGCCTCTAGCGTGTCCAAACTCTATCTGTGAGATAAAGAAAAGTATATTGTGGAAAATAATATTTACTATTTTCTCACAAATCCCTTGAGAGTGACATTTATTCCACATTTCAAATTTTTAAGTGAGAATGTATTAATTCTGTAAGGCGAACAACTGTAACACGGAAGGGTTGCATGTGGCAGGTTATCAATGCCAAATTCTACTTCTAGGTGAATTAACTCATGGTGAAATGGACAGTATATGTTTAAGTAAATAGCACATATTTTAATGTTTCTATTTCAATTATTTTGTTTTTAATTGTGCATACTGACATCATTTATTTCAGAAATACTTCTGCATTTAGATTAGAGTCCTCCCTGCGACTTGTCTGAAAAAAATAACTTACACAATATAGTTTTCATATAATATTTTGTGCCATTATTAATGTTTCAACTATATTATTTTGCAACAGAAATTCTGCCAAAGCTTGCAAATTGAGTACTTGAATATTCACTGTGTTAATACTCAGCAGTAATTAGTTTGTAGACATGTAGTTTGCATTTCCCACATCCTTTTCCTGAAGATTGTGAAAATACACTTATGCTGTTGGGAGTAATAGCATTATATTACTTACGTTGATAGGATTTTATTTCCTATTCAGTGGAAGTACTGTGCCATGTATTGTAAAGCTGCTTCCATGATTTTTCCAAACCCCGACATTTTATTTTGGGAGCCCAAAACTGCACAGATAATTAAATTAAGAATGTTTTGGTATATGAATTTGTTCAAGTTCACATTTATTGTCACTTGCACCAATTGGTACAGTGAAATTTGAGTTACCATACAGCCATACGAATAAAAAGAACATAATACACAATAGAGTTGAACATCCACCACAGCGGAATCAATGTTTGATATGGGTATATCATATTTATGTACAAACAGGTCAATTGGTGATAATGAAAGAAAGTGCTGGAGGAACCCAGCAGGTTCGGGCATGCATGTCAGGGGGTAATTGGTAGTCATTCTATCTTTAAAATTTCTGTGGAAAAGCATAGGAGCCACGCAAGTGTTAATGGAGGGTACTGGAGAAAGACCAGCTTCAAAGGAATGATTTGGCACAGGTAAACTGTTATCAAAGTCTGGCAAGCAAATCTAATTAAACAATGGGAAGGCGGCCTTTAAGGTGGAGATGTTTCAGTCATACTCCAAGTCCATTTCTGCCTGAAGCCTGTGAGGAGATTTAAGGCAGAGCCCCCTGAATGAGCAGAAATTTAGAGAGCCGAGCAGTAAATTACATGAATTTGAAACAAGAATAGGCTCACTCGGCCCCTTTGAGCTTAATCTGATATTTAATATAATAATGGGTGATGTGATTGTAACCTCAACTCTGCATTCTCTTTGCCCCCACAGTAACTTACACCACCGTACTTATTAGGTACCCTTGTACCTCTGCCTTGCATATATTCAAAGTCTGCCTTGACTGCAGCTGGGGAGGGAGAGTTCAAAAACCTTTCAATGCTCAGAAGGGGTGAAATTTTGATGCCCTTAAATAAGTGCCCCCCTATTTTAAAAGATTACCCTGTATTATTCCTTCTACAGAGGAAGCAATCTATCCACGTACACTCAATCAAGAGCCTCAGGATCTTGCATGTTTCAGTCTAATCTATTACTCCTTTGAACCAGCAGATCTAAGCCCAGCTTACTTAAACTTTTCTCATTAGGCAATCGGCCATTGCCAGAGTGAGGCCACAGGCAAACTGGAGCAACAGCACCATATATCCCAAATGGGTAGCTTACAACCCAACAGTATGATCTTTGAGATCTCCAATTTTAAATAACTAACCAACAAACCCCTTCCCCCCCCCCCCCCCTTCTCTCTCTCTCTTCCCTTTGTCCCTCCTGGATGTGCACCTATTTGTCCCACCTCCCACTATCCTTTCTGCTACCTCCTATATTCCTTGCCCGGCTTCAAATTTCACGCCTCTTATCTCACAGCCTTTTACCTTCTCATCTCTGGCCTTCATCCATTCATCTGCCAATCAAACTTCCTTCACCTGTATCCACCTACCATTTGCCTGGCTTTGTCCTGCCCCTAACTCTCTTCTAACTTTCTCTTCTCAAACTCATTCAGTCAGAAGAAGAGCCCCAAGCTGAAATGTTACCTATTTCTGTCCTTCAGAGATGTTGCCTGACTGCTGAGTTACTGTAGCACTTTGTGTTTTCTAAACCAGCATCTCCAATTCCTTGTGTCTATGCCTATTCAAGGAGTTAGTATAGAAAACTTATGAAAGGCTTCTAATACTTTAGCATCCTTTTTGTTTAAAAATAAGAGGTCACCTGTTTAAAATGGGTGGCAATATTTTTCTCTGAGGGTCCTGAGTCTGCAAGATTGCTGCGAGTAAATGGGAATGTGGCATTGATCTTATTACATCCAGAGCAGGCTCGAAGCTAGGTGACCACCTCTTGCTCCTGATTTATGTTTGGTGAGCAAAATTTGGTGTATGTGATATGACTTCCAAAAAGCATCTTGATTAGCAATAGGTCATTACCAGATTTGAAGATCACTGAATGAAAGGGGCAGTGGCATCATAAATTAAAATTTAAATAACAGGAAACAGTTGCAGCAAAAGGGTCTTTTTCAGACCACAGACGTTCTCTCAAGTTGGTAGGAGCACTGCTTTCCTTAATATATTTTACTAACTTGGATGTATAGGGAATAATTTTCAAAAGTTAGTGTGAATAGAATGAATTTAACTTGACTAAAAGAATGTAAAGTGATATGTTTGAGATTTCTTTGACAGACGCATTTTACCAAATTAGTTTACCAAATTATTCACTATTCAATGAAGCTAAGACATTTTTTTCCCTTGCATTAACAAAAATAATATTTTTAATTTATAATGTTAATACAGATTGATCATTGAAACTTTCGCCAATTTTCGACAATACAATATTGAATTTTTGATTTTATTTGTGGGGAAAGGAATTTTACAGTTTTTAACTCGGTACTGTGTGTCAGAATCAAGTAATTCCCTTATTAGCACTTTCTGTGAAATTCACGTAATATATATTTGTATTTAGTATTTTTTGTCTTTGTAAATTACAGGTAGATAAAGCGAATCTTACGGTACGTTTTGCAAGAAAACCAAAAATACAGAATTATCAAGACATCATCTGTTTCTTGCTCTACCAGATCAAGCTTTGTCTGTATAGTGTATTGCCACATACCATGTTATTGTACAGTAATTTTGTAGCCCTGCCACTCTAATGAAAAATATATTATTTTAATAAGGTAAAACGTATCTGATATAGGTGTAAATGAAAATGGAGAATTGTACATTTCTATTTTAGTTTCTAAGTGACAATTCCAATCTTTAAAATCCGTGGGGTGAATAATGAAGATATTTATCCAATTCTCTTGTAGATATAATATTAGTCACTTTTCAACTGAAACGATATGAAAGTTTGGATTTAAAACAAATAGATCGATATTTTCTAGCTCAAACATTCAATTCAATTCAATTCCTTTATTGTCATCTTGCAAACAACAGTTATTTTTAAGGTTGGAAACAGAGTGCCAATATAACATGGTTCAGTAACAGGATTTTTTTTTTTTAATGGACTAAGATTTTAATATCAAAACAATTGCTGTACCTAGGAACACTTAATTATTTTTACACTAATGTTTAAAGTGTTGGATTACATTTTTGATATTGTAGATATAGCATGTGAACTCATTATATAAAGACTCAAAATCTCAAACATTTTGTATAGTATATGCAACCCAGCAAAATGTTTACAAAATATTTGAGGGATTTTGATTTATTTGCCTTTGCAAAAAAAAATTGGAACTTGAAGCTTAATATTGTTTACTTGATGTTGATCAATGCTTTTCAATTCAGTTATGAACATGAATTTTTGGCAAATGATAGGAGCCTTTCTTAGGTAAATTGTAGGAGTTAAAAAGTAGAACTTTGGTATTTCAAAGTAAAATGAAATGTGGTGTATTATTGTAATTAATAGCATTATAAGACAGATGGCTTTGATTCTCCAAATAGAAGTAACCCATTTCATTTTGTATCTCCACATTCCAAGAGGACAAATTCATGGTAGATTTGGTAATAATGTTTTGAGTCCATTGAAAATATTTTTTTTTAATGATTTCTCTTGTATGAGATTTTCTGGTTATGGGGCTAGTTCTAATCCTGTTTGTGTGCATGTGAAATGGCCACATGTGTAATCAATTTTGTGTGTGCATCAATGAAGTGCTAACCAAGTGATACAAGTTCAGATAAACTCAGAAAACATAAATTTTCATATGCATCATAATTCTACTGGTGTGTAACCTATGAATCAATAGTTTAAATATAGCACTAAAGCTTGCACCAATATGTTACTTTCCTTCATGTATTTGGTCGATTATCTCCCAGCATGGATCATCTGCTTCATCACTAACCTCTTACCCTTTGTAAGTTAAGGTTTTAAGTGCCTTTTTTTTGTTGATCTTTGGTGACTAGCTGCATCAAATTATGCCAGTTAAACCATAGCACTGGAATATTATCTATATTTCATAGCACTCTCCTTGGGATTTCAAATGAATTGTTTCAGCAAAAACAAAATCCTGATTACATTTGAGATAGGAAATGGATTCCGCATTTGAAAACCAAATCAATTATACCACAATACTGGTATAACTGATACATATACCAGTTCATACTTGAGTCTGAAGAAGGGTTCCGACTCAGAACGTCACCTATTCCTTTGCTCCAGAGATGCTTCCTGACCCGCTGAGTTACTCCTGCATTTTGTGTCTACATTCAATGATATCAGATCAGTTTTTTTTAAATGTTAGTTTGAAAGACATCTTTGGACTTAACCAGGTCAAGTCTTCAATGTTTGCTTTATTGGTAATACTGTTCAAACATTTTACTATGTCCCTTGCATGTTTATTGATTATAACATGAAGAAAAGATCTACTTCTGACAGAACATTGGAACTCACAAAATAAACATCATTACATGGTTTCACAGATGTACTGACATGTTCACTTTCATAACTTGGACTTCGCCTGTGAATGTAAAAATGTATGTTTTCTATTCACCTTGGAAAGAATTAGTTGTTAAAATATTTTTTTGTGCCTGCTAATTGTTGAAAATCGAACTTTATTCCAATATCATTCAAATCAAGCAGAAGATTCATTTTCTCAATTAAATCTATTGGTAGCCCAATTACTGAACATTTATTTTAATTTACTGCTGTACAAATTCAATTAACATGTGAATGTATGAGTAGAGATTTAACTTCATATTCTGCTTTGTTTTACTAAGTCACAGAAAACTGGATAAGTCTTACAAATTGTAATATTGTCATTAGAGCCTTGTAACAGTGATTTTAGTAAAGAATTTCTCACATAGCATAAAATGTATTTAATTCTTGTTTTGATGCAGTACATTGAGACATTCAGAACTGGTTACCAGCACTAACTGTGATAGAACATTGACTTCAGGGGAACAAAATGTGCAAAATGAGTGTGAATTCATTCAACTACAATATGCTGGTGACCATATTGTAATTTCTTCCCATTTTTGTTATTTATTTGTGATGTAACATATTTTGAGAAATGTATGAAGCTGAAAACTTTGGTTAATAAATCTCACCTTTTTGGCTTTTTACAAAAGCGTATTTGACTTTCTATACCTATTCTTCAAAATCAAATGTGGCCAGGTTGCAAGAACATTGAAAATGCCTTGTGGCATGAATTGTGACATGGTCTTCCCTAGCTCATAAAGTGTTAATGATTTTCTAGTCGATTGTTTTCAGAGTAAATATATTGCAGTTACTGTGGATAACCAGTTATTCAAGGGATGGGAAAATGCCAAAGCATAGTGGCAAAATAAACACCTGGAGGCAAAAAACTACAACTTTTAGAATTCAAGCTCATAATGTTTTTTTGGTGTATAAATTAAGTCAATCATCTGTTGGGGAATAATAGGCAATTCAGGTTTAGATTATGATTGAAGAATTATTAAGGATATCTCATACTTATTGTATCTAGTTGAAAAGTTGTCTATAATCTTATTACTGATTGGAGTTCCAGCAAAACATCATAGAAGTGCCGCACACAAAAGGGGTATAAGATTACTGACTAAAGTGGTGTTTTTAAAAAAAATAGTCGTCATATCCAGGGATTGAAGTCATTTTAAAACTTATCCTGCTCGTGAGGAAGTCGTTTGGGATTATGAATGCCTTACATCTACTCCAACCACCTCAGAACTCTTAATAAGGTCAATGTGGGAACCTCAGATTTGGGACAAGTAGTAGTCATAGGAAATAGTTTGTGGGGTAGGAAGTTTGTGAGGTGGTCCACTGGTTCTTCTGCTTACAAGGGGCCTCTACCTGCAGCACAGAGCCTCAATGTTCTCAATGCCACTCTAAATGCTTCCTTTTCCATTTTGAGTGATCTTGGGCAAGAGTTTCGGGAGTCACGGAAGATATTGTGTTTCTTCCAGGAGACATCGAAACAACCTTAAATCATTTCCTCTGTCCACCTGCTAATCTCCTATGGCAGAACTTAGAATGTTGATCCTGTTTCGACAGTGATGTTTGATGTTTGGCTTTCATCTTACAGAAATTCCCTTTGACCAGAATTATTGATAGGGAGGGAGAGTTGAAGGTGAGTTGTGGAAGTTATTGGATGCAGCATATTTGAATGTTCAAAAATGTGCCATTCACTGAATTAGTGCACAAAATCGACCCCTATGAAATGCGGCAATGCATTAGAATAGATTGAGGATCAGATAGAAAACGGAATAAAGACGATATTTTCAAGTTGACAAACTACAACACATGAACCATCATAAGCCTTGGTCTCAGTTGTTCATAAGATCATTATTAATGACAAAATGTGATAGTTATGCCAAATTGTTGAACAAAGCTCAGGGTGAAATTAAAGAGCACAGTGAAGACAAGTGTGCACGTATGACTTAATATGAGTGCCACGTGTGACACTATGGCAGGAAAAATAGAAAAATATTTTGGCTTTACTTTGAAGGACGGAATAGTTTTAAAGATACTAGAGTATCCAAAACACCCATTGCCGAGTTAATTTGCAGGTAAGCTTTTGAGGATGCAATGGGATTGTGTTACCTTTTACTGCAAAAGAATAGGTCCAAGATTAAAGACAACTTTGTGTATTTTATACAAGATTTTGTAAGGCTTCATCTGGTGTGCCACATAGTTTAGTTTAAAAGTACAGCATGGAAACGGGCCCTTTGCCCAACCAAGTCCACGTCAACCTTCGATCACCCATTAACACAAGTTCTGTGTTATCCCACTGCCTACATATTAGGGGCAATTTTATAGGACGTCTTTGGGATGTCGGATGAAACCGGAGCACTTGGAGGAAACCCATGCGGTCACCGGGAGAACATGCAATCTCCACACAGATAGGACCTGAGGTAAGGATGGAACATAGGACTCTGGTGCTGCCAGGCAGTGCCTCTACCAGTAGCGCCCTGTGCCGTTCTAAGGTACTTTTCTCCATGTATATAGGATATACTTGACGAAGGGAGAGTGCATCCATTGTTTACCAGACTGATTCCTAAAATGATGAATAGTCCTAAATCAGGTCTTTATTCCCCAGGGTTTAGGAGAATGAGGTGATCTCAATCAAATATTAAATGCTATGGAAGCTTGTTGGAGCCATTCATAATTTCTGAACATGTGAACAGCCGCATAGGATTGAGAGGAGGAGAAATGTCCAAATGGGCAGTAACTTTCCTCAGAGGACTGGATATTCAGTTGATAATAAAGAATAGATTTTGGACACCAAGCAAATGGAGGATATGAGGATAATCAAGGAAGCCGCAGGTGAAAGGTAAAGTATGACTTTATTGAATAATGGAATAGGCCAGTAGGTTTAAAGACTATTCCTGCTCCTACTTTATGTTACTGTTCATTGCATTAAAAAAAAAGAAAACCATCTTTAGAAATATGTACACGAGTCCCTACTTTGATTCTGTCCAGAAATAGTAAATGGCTGTTCACCACCATTTGTAAGGACCATTAAATCTCATAATATTTGCCTCGAGGTGGTTCATTTTCAATGCAGCTGTAGAAGGAAGAAAGTAAGGTCCAGTTATCAAATGAGAACAAACTAGTACAACCATTAAAAGGAGAAATAAGCAACTGCAAGATTTCCATTGTTAATTTGAGGAAATGCGAGTACAATCGTTCTGGAAGGATATGTGTAAATTTACAGTAAATATTAATTATCAAATTTATTGTTGTACTTCCACATAAAGAAATAATCTAACTAATGTTTTCAGTCGGGACCAGATCAAGTTCACAAATAAGTCTTTCTTGTTAGGCCCTCCTTGGTCATGGCTGACCATGGGTGTCTACAGGGTGTTATTCCCTATATGGAGGACGCCTGTGCGTGACTTTGTTTAACGTGGGGAGACTGGTGCACAGACAGCCACCCATGGTCCTTGACAAATCTGGGTCAGGATCCAGTGGCATGCTTCAGCCTTCATCCGCCTTCCCAGCCGCTGTGACGCTCCACTAAGATCAGCCATCATCCTCTGCCTGTTCCACCGTTGAGGTCTTGGTTGGATTGTTCTTTGTCAGAGACCTCCCCACCGACCTTACTGCCATAGGTGGCCCTACCAGGAGCATAGCTCCAGATGGCATCGCTCTCAGGATATCAGGTCCACACAAGCTTCTCCACCACGACAAGGTGACAATCCACGGAGAAAGATTGTCCATGGAGAAGGATAAGTAAATCTACCATAAGACACTGGAACAAAACAAATTGTAAAACTTTCCTTAAATTCATATTACTAAAATACCTTCTTTGCTCCAATGCTACAGAACATTATAACGGGCCGTGTAGAAAAGGCTGACTTAAATTCCTTCTGCTTTTTCTTAAACTGGCTCTCTCAAAGGAAAGGAAGATGGGTGTTATGGAGAATACATTTTTGTTCAATAAATACAATTCCCATGCACCAGGCGGACTCATTACAAGGGGAAGAAGCAGAGGAAATGGCAGCAGGCACTCCACTTATATTTTCTTCAGCACCAAACAAAACTGTCCTCCAGAGGAAAGGCAAATCCCAAACTTAATAAGGTAAGTGGCAATATTAGCCAAGAAACACCAAGTAAGTGTGGTGTTCGTTTGGATGAATTCATTAAAATTTGATTCTCTCTTTTTAATTCTCTTCAATTTTAATTGAATCCCTAAAATATCAGTGACTTATCAGCTAACAAATTGTTTTCTTATACCTTGATCTGAATGTTCATTAATCAGAAGCTTTAGATGAACCAGGAGATTCGCAATCTTCTGAGGACCAGCTCTGTGGTGTTTACTTCATGCGATCCAGAATTATGCAAAACGCCAAGGTACGATCTCCAGAAAACTATTGAGAATGTGAAGAGACGCTTCAAGTCTCTTGGGTAACAAGGAAATGGCAGAAGAGTTGAACAGGTACTTCGGATCTGTCTTCACTAAGGAATACACAAACAATCTCCCAGAAGTACGGGAGGACAGAGGATCTAAGGGGGTCGAGGAACTGAAATACATTTTTATTAGGCGAGAAATAGTATTGGGTAGGCTAATGGGACTGAGGGATGATAAATCCCCTGGGCCTGATGGTCTGCATCTCAGGGTCCTCAGGGAGCTGGCTCTAGAAATAGTGGATGCATTGATGATCATTTTCCAATGTTCAATAGATTCAGGATCCGTCGTCTCAGCCTCTGTCGCCCGTGCTTGTGGGGTGTCCGAATGCGGATCCTGTGGTTATGAGATCAGGCCGTTGCATTCGTCCGCCTGCTCGTTCTTGTTCAATAGGCTGAGCCACCTGCCACAATGTCCACATGAGCCAGCTTAAGATGCGCCACTGATACATTCTCAGGCTTTCCATCTACATCCAACACAAAAGTCGAAATGCCATGCTGCAATACCCGGAATGGACCCTCATACAGGCGTTGCAACAGCGTACGATGAGCATCCCGACGCAGGAACACATATGTGTAGTCCTTGAGGGCAGATGGAACATATGAAAAAGCAACCCCGTGTCGGGATGTTGGAACAGGAGAAAGCGTGCCCACCTGCTCCCGAAGACACAACAGCAGAGAGGAGAGCGACTCCTGCTGCTCCAGCGCAGCCGGAATGAAATCACCAGGAACCGTAAGCAGAATACCGTACACTAATTCAGCAGAGGACGTAGCCAGATCTTCCTTGGGGGCAGTACGAATTCCCAACAACACCCACGGTAACTCATCAACCCAATCCGGACCTGTGAGCCGTGCTTTCAAAGCATCCTTGAGATGGCGGTGGAAACGCTCGACCAACCCGTTGGATTGCAGATGGTAGGCCATGGTGTGATGCAACTGAGTCCCAAACAGCCGGGCCATGGCAGATCACCTCAGAAGTGAACTGTGCACCTCTGTCAGATGAAATGTCCACCGGCACACCAAAACGAGCGATCCAATGAGCGGCAAGGGCACGAGGTATCAGCAATCTGAACAGCCTCCGGCCATCGAGTGAAGCGATCAACGATAGTAAACAGATGAGTAACCCCTCTAGATGGGGGCCATAGACCCACAATATCAACATGGATATGGTCAAAACAGCGCTGGGGCACAGCAAAACCCTGCACGGGCGCCTTGACATGACGCTGGATCTTAGACGTCTGTCAGGAGATACACGTTCTGGCCCAGTGACTAACCTGCTTATGCAGACCATGCCACATAAACTTGGCCGCCACCAATGCAATCATCGCCCGGATGGAAGGATGAGCCAAACCATTAACGAGATCGAATACCCGGTGACGCCAAGCTGCAGGAAGAATGGGTTTCGGATGACCAGTCGACATATCACAGAGGACCGTGGCACCAGCAGGATCAAACCGCACATCCTCCAACACCAAACCAGAAATAGTGGTGCGGTAGGCGAGCGCCTCATCATCGCCACGCTGCGAGCCGCCAGGGCAGTATAATCAATACCCGGAGCCACCTCATGGACGGCATGGATCGCGGTGCAGGACAACGCACCCGCTACTAGGTTGCTCTTCCCGCAATGTGCCGGACGCAAGTCGTGTATTCCGAAATGTAAGCCAAATGCCGCTGCTGCAGACCAGGTGTCTGAGAATTTTGCGAAAGCGAAAGTAAGAGGTTTGTGATCTGTGAAAACGGTAAAGTCCCTGCCCTCAAGAAAATACCAGAAATGGCGAATGGCCAGGTAAAGTGCAAGGAGCTCCTGAACAAACGCACTGTACTTCCATTCAGCCGGGCTCAGATGCCGATTGAAAAAGGCGAGAGGCTGCCAGCGTCCATTAATCAGCTACTCGAGTACGCCCCCAACAGCAGTGTCAGAAGCATCAACCGTCAAGGCAATCGGAGCAGCAGCTCGCAGATGGACCAACATTGTTTCCTTCGCCAGTGCCTCCTTCGCGCCCTCAAACGCAGCCGTGGCCTCATCATCCCACACCAGGTCACGCTGCTTGCTGGACAGGAACTTAAACAATGGCTGCATAATCCGAGCAGCCGCGGGCATGAAGCGATGGTAAAAATTGACCATCCCGACAAACTCCTGCAGCCCACGCACCGTGGATTGTCGAGGAAACTGCCGAATGGCCTCAACCTTACTCGAGAGTGGCACCACCCCCTGCTGTGTAACATGATGCCCCAGAAAAGTGATGGAACTCAGACCAAACTGACACTGTGCGAGGTTGACGGCCAGTCCATATTCACTGAGACGCCGACGGACCACACGGAGGTGGGCACAGTGCTCCTGACGAGAGCGACTGGCGACGAGGATATCGTCTAAATAAATAAACAAAAAGTCACAAACACGACCCACCATGTCCATGAGGCGCTGGAAAGTCTGCGTGGCGTTCTTGAGACTGAAAGGCATGCGGATGAACTCAAAAAGTCCAAAAGGGGTAATGATAGCAGTTTTGGAATGTCAGCCGGATGAACTGGAATTTGATGATAGCCCCTCACCAGGTCGATCTTCGAAAAAATTTGGCCCAATTCAAATGTGCCGTGAAGTCCTGGATATTCGGAACAGGATATTGATCAGCCACCGTGACATCATTTAAACGGCGATAATCCCCACAAGGCCTCCAGCCCCCATTCGCCTTAGGAACCATGTGCAGTGGAGAGGCCCACGGGCTATCAGAATCCCCACAATCCCCATCTCCTCCATCTGGCAGAACTCAGCCTTGCCAATACGAAGCTTGTCAGGAGGCAACCGGCGTGCACGAGCGTGGTGGTGGTCCGGTGGTAGTAATATGATGTAAAACCCCATGTTTGAAAACGACCGACTGAAACTGAGGGGTCAGAATGGCAGGAAACTACGGCAATATCTGGGCGTAAATATTGTCAACAGCAGAAACCTGGTTGAGGCGAGGCAGAGGAACTGGAGCGGGGCGAAGAGAAATCAACTCAAAAGTGCCAGAATGCATGAGTTGCTGCCCCCGCACATCAACCAACTGCGATTATGCCCGTAAAAAATCAGCACCCAGCAACGGCAGGGACACATCGGCCACAGTAAAATGGCAGGAGCCAAAAATAAGCGGGAGCGTGCGAAAACGTTCAGCCAGCCGCAGGGGGTCAGCAAAATCCTCACCCGCGAGGAGCAGGCGGATATCCTCAGGCATCTGCTCCAGAAACACGCGCTCAAAAAGGAAATAGGGCTGACCGTCCATCAAGGTGAGCATTTCACTCATCAGATCCGACGGCTTGTGATCACCGAGACCACCCATGTTCAGAATCCTCGCAGCCCGCTCACGCTTGCTGAACCCGAAAGTGCGCAATAGGTGCGTCTTCAGGCCGTCATACTTGCCAGCAGCCGGCGGTTGGTGAAGAAAATGAACGAGACCATGTCCTGATCCAAAGCCCCGACCACGTAATAATATTTTGTGTCGACAGCAGTAATGTGCTGAATATGAAATTGAGCCTGGGCCTGCTCAAACCATACATGCGGCTGCAACGTCCAAAACACGGGCAATTTAACCGCAACAGCGTTCTGCTGAGCCAGAGGGCCGGCAACCACGTTGGGCGGGCTGTTAGCTGCTTCCATTGAGCGATCCAAAACCACAGTTTTGAAAATGTCGAGGTCACCAATAAAGTGCAATAAAGTTAGTCAGACGTTGTGAACTCAAGGACAAGCTTTATTAAACAAAAACGAAATCCAAAACAAGGGCAGTGTTGCTGAGCCCAGAGTAACTGCGAGTCGCTGCAGCAGGGCACTCCCTCGACTTCCTTTCTAACCCCCGCCCCTCAGTCACGTGCCTCTTACCACATGATGAACGGGGGTTAGTTTAACCAGTGGCCCGACCACCAGATAGCGCCACAATGGAAACCAAGGTGATCTAGCTCATAAGATTCAAAATTGGCTTGGAGGAAGGAATCAAAGGATTGTTGTGGGGGTTATTTTTCTGTTTGGAGGTCTGTGACCAGTGCTCACAATATTCCAACTGCGGCCTTACCAGCGCCTTATAGAGCCTCAGCATTACATCCCTGATTTTGTATACAAGCGCTCTTGAAATAAATGCTAGCATTGAGTTTGCTTTCTTTACTACCGATTCGACTTGCAGATGAACTTTTTGGAAATCCTGCACCTGCACTCCCAAGTCCCTTTGCACCTCCGATTTATGGATTCTCTCCCCATTTAGAAAACAGTCTACGCCTTTATTCCTACTACCAAAATGCATGACTCTGCACTTTGCTACACTATATGAGAATCTGCCATTTCTCTACCCACTCTCCCATCCTGCCCAAGTCCTTCAACAGAGTCCCTGCTTTCTCTATACTACCTACTCTTCCACCTATTTTCGTATTGTCTGCAAACTTGGCCACAAAGCCTTCAATTGCCTTGTCCAAATCATTAACATACAATGACGGGTGTCCGCTGTTGTTTGTTATTGATATGAACGCTTTGGATAAGAGTGTAGTTTTCAGGTGTTGCTAATATAGATGATTGGCAATAAAGATGGTGGCATCTTGATCAACTCTGCAAGTGTGCTGAGGCATGGGAAATAGTTTAATTCAGATAAATGTGGAAATCAAACCAGGCCAAGGCCTTCGCAGTGAGCAGAGGGATTTAGAGGTACAAATACATAGTTCCCTGAAAGTGGCTTCAAAGGTAGAAAGGATGATGAAGAAGACTATTGGAGCATTCAGGTTTTTTTGCTCTGTTCCCCTTCTTAAATCCAAGGCTGATCGATGTTTTAACGGATGATCTTAAGTACTTCATTTGGAAATTGCGGGTGTTTAAGCATTGACATTACATTAAATAAGAAAAGGGAAAATCCATTTTCTGCTTGAATGGGTTAAGAGATGAGCACACATTTGTTAATGATAGTCGACAAAACTGAAAGTGTTCAACAAATTAATAACACATCTATCATAATGGAGATTAATTTGTTGAACATATCACTATGAATTCATATATGATTGAAATCATGATATTGCTGAAGAATGAAAGAAACTGAGAATGCTGTGGACCAAACTAGTATTCATTGCACCAATTAAACTGTTCTATTTTATAACCAGAGATGGAAGATAAATAAGTTCAAATCCCACCAGCAAAATGATCCTGGAGAACATAAAGACACATGAAATCAGAAAAGGAAAAGGCCACTCGGACCATCAAGCTAGCTCGATAGATTGATCTGCATGTGACCTCAACACACTCCCATCCAACTGTGGTAACTTTCCGTCTCCTTATTAAATATCTATCAACTGCCTCAGAAACATTCAGAGTGCTTCTACTGCCCCATGAGGCAAAGAGTTCCAAAGACAGATGAAAGAGAGACTTGACTTCACTTTTATTTACTTTACCTTATTACTTTATTGTCATTGTAGTGGTGCATACAACGAAATTCAGGCGTACTGCCTGAGGGGAGCACAAATGTACAAGATAAAAAATAACAATAATATAACAGGAAAAAAGTGAGAAAAATAAAAATAGTTCATATACTCACGTGCACATACTGTGAAACATACACATAGATTCACACACGCATGCACATTATGCCTACGTATGCACCCTTACCAGAATATAAGATATTACACTCAGAAGGTCATTGTCAGAATGGAAGATATTGCACAGAATAGTATTATAAAAATAAATATTATAAATGAATATATCAGTATTACACAAAGGTAGGTATTGTACAGTATAAGTATTGACTATGGGGGGGGGTGCTTTCAGTGCAGAGTTCAGTGTAGTGATGGCCTAAAGGGCTTGCCCCACTTAGGCGACCTTTTAGGCGAGTGCAGGAGACTCTGCGCTCGCCTCATGATCGCCACATGGTCGCCACATGTTCACTGGTGGTCTCTGGTGAGTCTCCTTCATGGTCGCGAGGAGTTCCCACATTCTGGGAACTCAGTATGGTCGCAGCAAATTTTTCAACTTGTTGAAACATTTTCTGTGACCCAAATTTGGTCGCCATGGAGAAAATCAATACTTTTGTAGTCGTACGTGCAGTGGTAGTGGGGTTGCCATGTAGTTGTAGGTATTCGAGGTAGCCGTAGGTAGTTTTAGTTGATCTCCTTTGCTGACCGGGCATTTTCATTAGATCATTGGGGGGAAAGAAACGTAAGCATGAGTTTTCAGAACCAAGGAAAACCGAGAACCAAGAAATGCCCACCAAACTTCACAGCTGTGTATCTCTGGCTTATTAAAAGCTGACTGGCTTCTTAAAAGTGTCTCCACTCCTTCCCCCCCCTTCTCCCCTCCCCCCCTCCCCCCCTCCTCCCCCCCCCACCCCCGCTCTTTTAAAGGACTTAACCGTACACTGCTAGCCGTCTTAACCTTCCTGTTCATCACGGTGTGTGTCTGTATCACCTTGGCTTTGCACCGTGTGAATTTCAGACAGCGCTCCCCCGCTTTCCCTGGCCCCCGCCTTTGCGATGTGTTTGTGTGTGTGTGTGTGTTCCACTCTTGACACTGGCCGTTCCACTTCCCGGTTTTTCAGCGAGTGCCGCGAGCTTGACACTCGCCGGCAGTCCGCTGAAAAATCGCCTAAGTGGGACAGGCCCTTTAGGGTAGAAACTGTTTATTAGTCTTGTGGTGTGCGCTTTGATGGACCTGTAGCGCTTTCCTGAGGGCAGAAGGGCAAACAAGTGATGGGCGGGTGAGATGGGTCCTTTATGATGCAGTATGCCTTCTGCAGGCAACAGGAGCTATAGATGTCTTCTAGGGCAGACAGATGTGTGTTGGTGATCTTCTGGGCTGTGTTGATGACTCTCTGCAGAGCCTTGTCAGCCACAGAACTGTTGCCATACCACATACCATACCATGTGTCAGGACACTGAATGGAGCAGCGGTAGAAGGAAACTAGCAGCTGTTGTGGCAAGCTAACTTTCCTGAGTGTTAGGAAGTGAAGCTGTTGCTGTGCCTTATTAACCAGAGGGTTTATGTTGGTTGACCCACGTGAGATCTTCTGAGATGTGGGTGCTCAGGAACCTGAAACTGGAGACTCTATCCACTCTTTCTCTGTTTATGTGCAGTGGGGTTGGTCACCCTGCTTCTTCCTGAAGTCGATGATAAGCTCTCTTATTTTTTAGTGTTGAGTGCCAAGTTATTTTATTATAATTTAAAGGCAGATGTTGTGTTCGAAGCTGTATATTGGTTCATGCATGAGAACCAATCATAGTAGAATAGCATCACTAACCCCACCCTACTGTACGATTTATACTAACACCCACTTGCTACATTAGTCAGTCTTGGAAGCGGTCACGATGTACTAACAACTAACGACCTGCTGTACCGTTATAATATGGACATTGATTAAAGATGATCTTGAACTTCAGATTGTATTCTTTGGCTATTTACAGAAGCCTTGGTGATCAGTCTGCTGGGTATGATTGTATTAAATGCAGAGCTGTAATCAACAAACAGCAGCTGTGCGTATGCTCCCCGTTTTTCTAGAACTTAAGAACATGGTCTCCTTAGGCGTACTAGAAGAGATCAGTGAGCCCACTGAATGGGTGTCCACTATGGTTGCTACTCTCAAAAAGGATAAAAACGAGCTCCGCGTGTGCATCAATCCAAAGGATTTGAACTGCCATCAGGCGTCCGCATTATCCTATGAGGACTGTCGAGGACGTCGCGGCGCAGATCGGACGAGCTACCGTATTTTCTGTCCTCGATGCAAAGAGCTCTTTCAGGCAGATACCGCTAGATGACGAGTCGTCAAACCTGACCACATTTGCTACTCCATTTGGCAGATTCAAGTTTCTAAGAATGCCATTCGGTATCAACTCGGCCAGTGAAGCCTTCCAGAGGAACATGGAACTGCTGTTCCAGGGCCTCTCGTGTGCCATCATAGTCGACGATATCTTGGTTTATGGCAAAGACACACCGGAGCACGACCACAACCTGAAGCTTATCATGGACCGGGCACGTCAGATCGACCTGAAGCTCAACCCTAACAAGTGTAAGTTCAGGGTTCCAGAGGTCACCTATGTCGGTCATGTGTTCACTCCTGACGGTCTCAGGCCGGATCCAAAGAAAACTGCTGCCATCACAGAGATGCCTGCCCCACCGACGTGCTCGGCCTGCAGCGATTCCTGGGTATGGTGAACTATCTGGGAAATTTCATAACAAACCTCAGTGAACTGAGTTCTCCTCTGCGACAACTAACTAGAAAGGATACTGCCTGGTCCTGGTTCCAGCAACACCAAAAAGCATTTGACGCTTTAAAATCAAAGCTGACCAGCGCACCAACCTTGACATTTTTTGACCTGAAGCGCCCTGTGACAGTTACCTGCGATGCCTCACGATTCGGAATCGGCGCAGCCTGCCTACAATCATCTGCCGATGGAACCTTGCGCCCTGTCTCCTATGCCTCCCGCACCATGACCGACACCGAACAGCGCTACGCGCAAATCGAGAAGGAGCTGCTGGCTGTTGTCTTCGCTTGTTCCAAATTCATGGACTTTATCTTTGGTAATGTTTTCACGGTCGAGACAGACCACCAATCCCTGGTGACGATCCTCAACAAACCTATACACGCAGCACCTGCACGTCTGCAGCGTATGATGATGCAACTCCAGCGACTGATGTCCGGGACAACGAGACCTCCGATTCCGATTGCCCAGCAGAAGCTGGTGCCACAGGTGCTGAATCCAGCTACAATCCAGAAGCGTATCCAGGAGAAACACGACATACAGAAACGATCGCATCACAAGTCCAGCAAACCACTTAAACCTCTACTACCGGGCCAAGTCGTTCATTTACAAACATCCGTGGGACATTCCCGTTTGGGTAGTGTTGTTGGCCTGGTTGAAGAACCACGATCTTACCTTGTGGACTATGATGGCACACTATACCGTCGGAGCCGCCAACACTTGCTTGCTATGAAGGAGCCACGTCCACCACCAGCTGATCCTTATGCTCCACCTCTACAGTTCCAGCCGTCTGCTGCCGCGTCCACCACCAGTTCCAGCATGTCCCGTACCCCACCACGACCGGCGGCTACGACTAACCACAAAACTACCTCTCCTGCATGCTCCCCCTGTCAGTCACCACGGGTGTCCCCTGCTGCTTTCTCACTTCCGGGTTCACCACCTCCTTTTAATCTTTCTGGCGAAGGGGGAGAGGGCTTGGTCCGTACGCATTCGGGCCGTATTAGTAGACCGCCTGGACATCCGGTGGCGCTGTAAGCTGGCTGCCTCAGTCTGGTATCTTTTTTATTTTTTGTTTGTTTAAAGTATATTTTGGTTTTTGTTGTTGTTGTTTTATGTGGGGGGGAAGAGGGTATGGTAAGGGGGAAACCATCCTTCAGTCGCTTCCTGGAGAGGATGCGACTATTAACATCACTAACCCCACCTTATTCACGTCCTCGCTCCCCCCCCCTCCCCGCGGCCTAACTACTGGATTGGCGCGGCCTTTCCTGCCGGGACCGACCAGAGCTCCAGCAGCGGCGGCGCAGCGCTGGATACATCGTGGAGCGGACGATGCCTCACCTGGGATCGCCCTTTGGAGCTCCGGAGTGTTGAGCCTGCTGCATCGACATCGCGGAGCTGTGGTTCGCGGAGCTCCCAACGCGGGCGGCGCTGACCAACATCGGGCCACCCGTGGCGATGACTACGGGGTGCTCGGGAGCCCCCGACCATGGGTGAACATCTGGGAAGATCAACGAGGAGGTGGACTGGACTTTGGTTCCTTCCCTCACAGTGGGGAGCTTTGGTGCCGCTGTGGGGATGCTTGTGTCGTGGACTTCTGTGTTTTGTGCTTTTTTTTAAATGACTGTAAGGAAAATAGCATTTCGTTGTCTCTTATGAGACAATGACAATAAATTGAATGCAATCCAATCCAATATGGCGAGTATGTTTGAATTTTTACGACATGTGTGCTTACCATATTCACTCTTTACGGGGAAGGATGTAGATTGGTTCATGCATGAGAACCAATCATAGTAGAATAACATCACTAACCCCACCTTATTTACGATTTATACTAACACCCACTTCCTACATTAGTCAGTCTTGGAAGCGGTCACGATGTACTAACAACTAATGACCCGCTGTACCGTTATAATATGGACACTGATTAAAGATGATCTTGAACTTCAGATTGTATTCTTTGGCTATTTACAGAAGCCTTGGAGACCAGTCTGCTGGGTATGATTGTATTAAATGCAGAGCTGTAATCAACAAACAGCAGCTGTGTGTATGCTCCCCGTTTTTCTAGATGGAGCAATACAGTATGGAGGGTAGTGGCAATGGCGTCATCTGTTAATCTATTGGCTCTGTATGCATATTGGTATAGATCCAGGGTGGGTGGGAGAGCAGCCTTGATGTGCTTAAGGACCAGTCTCTCCAGGCACTTCATGATTATTGGTGTTAGTGCGACCGGCCTGTAGTCGTTGAGGCAGGTTATGGCTGTCAGCTTTGGAACTGGCACTATTTTAGAAGTTTTTAGGCATGTGGGGACAATGCACTGTGATTGAAAATGTTTGTGAACACGTCAGCTAACTCAGCAGCGCAGTCTCTGAGAACCCGTCCCGGAACTCTGTCCGGACCAGCTGCTTTCCATATGTTGACATTACGGAGTGTGCGTGTGACATCAGCTGTCTGTATGATGAGTGTCTGGCTGTTGGAAGCTGGATATGGAGTAGTGAGCATGACAGTCTCTGTTCTCTCCATCTCATGGCGGCCAAAGAAGTGGTTGAGCTGCTCTACCAGTGCTGCTGGTGGACGTGTTGGTGTTGTCATTGTAATTGGTGATATTGGTGCCGTATACCTTGCCATACACGACGGGGCTGTGAGTTGTTGAAGTGGCTCTCAATCCTTTGCTTGTAGGCTGCTTTGGCGTCTCAGATGCACCTCTTCAGGTCGGACCTGGCCACATTATACAGCTCTGTATTGCCGGACCGGAAAGCCATGTTGCGGGCTTTTGGCAGGAGTTGGACGTCTTTGGTCATACATGGTTTGTTATTGGGAAAGACACGGATGTGTTTTGTGATAGTGACATTGTCTACACAGCTTTTTATGTAAAACAGTACAGTGGAAGTGTAGGTGTCAATGTCCTCATCCTCAAACAAGTCCCAGTCAGTGCAGTTAAAGCAGTCCTGTAGTTGCTCAGAAGATCCCTCAGGCCACACTTGTATGTCTCTGGCAGCTGGTTTGACCGTGTTGAGAAGAGGTCTGTATGATGGAGTTAAAAACAAGGAGATATGGTCAGACTGGCCCAGATAGGGGAGAAGTGATGCTTTGTACCTTGTTTCATGTTATTATAAACATGGTTGAGTATGTTTTTTCCTCTTGTGGGGAACTGCACATGTTTTTTTTTTTTTTAATTATTTTTTTTTTAAATTATTTTTATTAGAAGTACGGTAAATTACAGTAATACACAACACATATATCTTAATACATTTTTTGTACCGCTTCATTTTTTTGAGCTTTAAGAAAAAGATAGAAGTAAGGAAAGTAAAGAAAGTGCGCAAGAGTCGTGAAGTGCAAGAGAGTGTTGGGAAAAGAAAGCCCCTTAGAAAAGAAGTTAGAGAAGGAAGTAAAGTAAGAAAGTAGACCCTAGAAAAGAAAGAAAAAGAAAGTAGGAACAATCGCTCTATTATGACATTATACTCCGCAGAAAGGGGACTACCAACCAAGTCTGTTTTTGTTGTTTTACCTCCCATTACCAGGTCCTGATACCATTTATTTATTTATTTATTTTTTAAATTACTATTGTACCTCATGCTTGTAATAGGTCCAGAAACGTAGACCACGTCTTTTGGAATTGGTCTGCTTTACCTGCTAAGAGGAATCTCATCTCTTCCAGATGTAATGTTTCAAACATATATGATGTCCACATTTTTATTGTTGGTGTGGGCGCATTTTTCCAGAATTTAAGTATGAGCTTTTTTCCCATTATTAGCCCGTAATTGAATAAATTCTTCTGATACACGTTTAATTCAGGGATACCTTCCGATATTCCAAAAATGATCCATTCTGGTTTTGGTACCAGTTTTATTTTAATTAATTTTGAAAAAATTCAAATATTTCATACCAGAATTTTTGGATTTTTGTACAAAAAACAAAAGAATGCGCTATGGTAGCTTCTTGACACAGACATTTATCACAGATTGGTGAAACATTAGGAAAGATTTTATTTAATTTAGTTTTTGAATAATATAGTCTATGTAATGTTTTGAATTGGATGAGCGTATGTCGTACGTTGATCGAACATTTATGCACCTGTAGTAAATGATTATCCCAGCTCTCTTTTGAAATTTTTATAGCTAATTCTTGTTCCCAGTCTCTTCTAATTCCATCTGTTGTGGGTATTTCTATGTTTAAAATGATATTATATAAGTACGATATTAGATTAGCTGATTCCGCCTTTGTCTTCATTGCTTCATCTAGTAAGTCGGAAGGCATATTATGATAGTCTTTTGTGTATTTTTTCAGATAATCACGAATTTGTAGATATTTAAAATATTGGTTATTTTTCAAATTATATTTCAGTTGTAGTTGTTGAAATGATAGTAATTTTCCCAATTCATACAGATCTTCGAGCGTTTTGATTCCCATTCTTTCCCATTGTATAAATGATTTGTCTATGATTGATGGTTTAAATGATGGGTTATTGACTATTGGTATTGAGAGAGATAGGTTTCTTAATTTTAGATTCTGTTTTATTTGTTTCCATGTTCTAATTGTGCTATATATAATTGGATTTTTATTATAATTTTTATTATTCAAATTTATTGGAGAGAGAATAATCGCTCCTGTATTACTCGTGGAGCAGTCCCCTTTTTCCATTACAATCCAGTCAGCCTGCTGGGCAGAATTGTCCAGCAGGTGAATCATATTTTTAATATTTACTGCCCAATTATAATACATAAAGTTAGGGAGCGCTAGACCCCCCAACTCTTTTCGTTTATTAAGGTGTGCTCTTTGTATTCTATGGGATTTATAATCCCATATAAAATTTGTAATGTCTGAGTCCAATTTTTTGAAAAACTTTTTTGGGAGATATATAGGTATTGATTGAAATAGGTATAGGATTTGTGGTAAGAAAATCATTTTTATAGCATTTATTCTGCCTATTAAGGAGGAACTGCACATGTTGATAACATTTCAGGAGGACAGTCTTTAGTTTTGCTTGGTTGAAATCACCTGCTATTATAAAAACTCCGTCAGGATGGGCACTGTTGTCTGTTAATGGCAGTTAGCAGACAGCCCAAAGCTGTTATAGTATCAGAGAGAAAACATCTCTGTCTTAATAAGGTGACCCCTTATTTTTAATTAGTAACCCCCTAGTTCTAGACTGTCCAACAGAAAGAAGCATCCTCATTAGATCAGCCCTGTTAAGACCAGCCATGACCTCATGTTTCAGTGAAGTTCCCTCTCGCTCTTCTAAATTCCAGGGGGAGAGGAAACTAAGCAGATTTTTTTGGAGCTTTATGAAGAAATGACCAAGAAGACTGATGCGGGAACCAAGGGAATAGTCTATAGATGTTGTCTCCCTGGACTTCAGCAAAGGCTTTGACATGGTTAGATCACACATGATCCAGGGCTGAGTGGATTAAAACTGGCTTGAAAGTAGGAGCAGATGGTATGGTAGAGACTGGTAAGTCCTTACTTGGAGTGCGTACAGTTCTGGCCACCCTCCTACAGGAAGGATGTCATTATACTGAAAAGGGTGCATTAACGATGTACGAGTATGTCATAATGTCTGGAAAGTGTGAGCTATAAGGAGAGACTGGATTGACTGGGTCTTTTTTCCCTATAACGTGGAAGGCTGAGAGATAACCTTATGGAAGTTTATAAAATAATGAGAAGCATACATGAAGTGGACAGTCAATCTTTTTCCCAGGGTAGGGAACGCAAAACCTAGAGGGACATAGATTTTAAGCGGGAGGGAAAAGATTGAAAAGATTTTAAAGTGGCAACTTTTTCACCCAGAGAAAGTTGCATAAATGGTGATAGAGGAAGTGACAGTGGCGGGGACAACTTTGGCATGTAAAATACACTTGCTGGCCAGACCAGTGCAGGGATATATGCCAGGCATAGGCAAATGGTCTAGCTCAGTTACGCAACTCAGTCAGCATACACAAGATGGGCCAAGGAGTCTGTTTCCGTGCTGTTTAGTTCGATGGGACTTTGATTTTAAATGGAAAAGTAATGTACCTGTCCCACTTAGGCAATTTTTTAGGCGCCTACCGGCGACTTGGCTGTAGCCACATGTTTGCCGGTGGTGTCGCCTGGATGGTCGTGAGTAGTCTCCTCAGTCGCGCAAAGAGTTGTAGCCTCTTTCTAGTCGCCGCAAAATGTTTAACATGTTGAAAAATGTTCAGCGACAGTGGGTCAAGAGTCAAGAGTTTTATTGTCATGTGTCCCAGATAGGACAATGAAATTCTTGCTTTGCTGCAGCACAACAGAATATGATTGATGCATATGAGCATATCTTGACTTCTCCTGACGTAGGTGCTATAGTAGGTTGTTGCCAGGTTAACGTAGGTTTTCACCAGGTCACGTAGGTTCTCGCCGGTGCTGACCGCTGAATTTCATTAGTGCATTGGAAAAACCCAAGTTTTTGTACTTGTTTTATGTTTTAAGTACAATTTTTTGTGGTTATAATAAATTTCTTTTTGTATGCACTGTTGTTTGTTCTTCTAATCTAATAATAATTCATACTTTTTTTGTTGTTAAAGTGATGATTCTTTACAGAATTATCATAGACAATTTCAAATTTTATACAATTATAAGAATTTTTTAAGCGCTGTTGTATGATCTTTATAATCTAATAATAATTCAAACTTTTGTTGTTAAAGTGATGATTCTTTATAGATTTATCATAGACAATTTCACATTTAATGCGATTATAAGGCTTTTTAAGCTCTTTTGTATGCCCTTTATAATCTAATAATAAATCAAACTTTTCTTTTGTTAAAGTGACGATTCTTTATAGATTTATTATAGATAATTCTAATTTTTATGTGGTTACAATATTTTTGTACGCACTGCTGCATGTTCTGATCAACATTTTTTTGTTGTTAAAACTTTTGTATGTTTCAATATTAATAAAGGAAATGCTTGACATTTTGACGGCAAATTGATGTATGAAGATATTATTTTTCAAACTAATGTCTCACGGCATCACTTTCAAATATTTAAATAAAGCAAACGCAAACACAAGCATTGCTCTGCATTGAAAAGCAAATTATTTTCATATATTTTGATCAATAAAACAAACACAAACACAAGCATTGTACTGCATTTAAAATTAAAGTATTTTGGGAGGATGTGGGTGGTCCTGAAAAGGGATTTTTCTTGTGGTCGTAGCATGTCGTGGGTGGACGTAGGTTGTCCTTGGTGTCATGGTAGATGTGGTCGTAGGTGGACGTCCTAAGTCGCGACGATTGGGTTGTCGGGAGCTTGCCGTAGCTTGACGTCGACTAGGTTGTAGTTTGTTGCAGCTTGTCGTAGACATTGTCATGGGGGGGTCCAGTCGCCGGTTTTTCGGCGACCTGACAAGACTATGACAGTCGCCGGCAGTCGCCAAAAAAATCGCTAAGTGGGACAGGCCCATAAGAAAGCCAGTTTTATGTTAGATTAAATTTCACTTAGATGATAGCCATGCATTAAATGTTTGCTTCTATTGTTATGGATTTGCTCAATGAGAATCTGTACAAGAGTATTCAAATACTGGACAGAATGTTCCTTGTTCAGTTGCCAAGAGAAACTGGTCACTATGAATAACTAAACAAAAATGGTGACTCAGGGCATTTAGGACAAAATAAAACGAAGGAAATCTGCTCAAAGCGTGGATAACCATCTATCAACCTGATCTTTGCTTTCAACCGATGACATATGCAGCTATTTTTGTTGATGTTCATATTTTAAATTGCTTCTCACACTATGTTTATGTAATTCACTGATTATTTGGAATATCACACATGTGATCTGTTTGATTGTTGCTAGTTCTGGCCATAAGCTACTGCTAAATCAGACAAAATCAGACAAAAATATATGTTGGATAAATAACCAGAATGCAGTCAACTTGCTCTTGCTGAATCAATTAACAAATGTGCCCGTATTTTACATTCCAGTTTCCTATTTAATGTGATTGGCTACACTGTACATTTTCACCTTCTACTACTGACTGGAAAGCCTGAGGCTAAGTCCATGTGTATGTCAATCGAATGAACTTGACTCCAATGATGTGGTCAATAATTCCCTTGCATCTTCAGCTTAAAGTTCACATGAATAAAAACATCTCTACTGGCTGCTTATTCAGTAGCCAACATCCATTTAAGGAAATGTCTCTGGAAATTATAGCTGTTATGCAAAAAGTGTATTTAAAGTGGCACCTGTGGATTCTTCTGTGCAATCAAAATCTTCTGCGGGAATACACGATCTTTGTAGGACTAGGAGGGTTCTTAAGAAAATTAAGCAGGGTTAAAGGATCGTGAACATCTGTAAGAATAGACAATGACATGAACATAACACAGCAAAGAGCTCTAAGCTAGAACCATAACTGGGAAGTCAGATACATTCACACAGTCATAGGGCTGTGCAGCACAGAAACAGGCACTTCGGCCCAAATGGTTCATGTCAAATAAGTTAACTGAGCTAGTCCCACTTGCCTGCACTATGGCCCATATCCTTCCAAACATTTAATTTTCCCTATACCAATCAAAATATTTTAAGAATCATAATTGGACCCATCTCTACCAATTCCTCCAGTAGAGCATTCCATATACACACCGCCTTGTGTGTGAAAAATTTACATACAATTCCCCTTTAAATGTCCCTTTTAATTATTTCCCCTTTATCTTTAAACCTATGCTCTCTAGTTTTAGATTCCACCTCGGTCAAAATATGACCATATTTACCGTATCTGTGGCCCTCATGATTTTATGTCAACTCCTCAGCCTCGTACCCTCTAGGGAGAAAATGTCCTCGCCTATCCAGCATCTCTTTATAACTCAAACCCAGCAGACTTGGTACGCTGTTTTGCACCCTTTCCAGATGTTTTTTTAATGAGAAGGAAACTGGTCTAGAGAATTTATTCTGCTAATGTAGGTAGAGGTCTGGATATTAATCTGCTTCCAAGTCGGACCATTCAATCCAGCAGTGGTATTAAAACTTCCAAAGAGCAATCGAGTACAAATGAGAACTAAATCCAGGTTTGCCAAAAAACTTTCTTTAACTGAATGTACTGTACGTAGCTGCCAACATTGAGCCATTACAATAATGCGATCCAGCTGTTACAACAACCCAAACAATCTATCGTGGGAAATGTCATAGGGGGAATCATGAGATAGAAAGTAGTCAGCACCAGTCATTTCACAGATGAATATTGAGAAACATAAGAGCAGTCCTTCATTCTAGAAAAGGCCATAAGACTGCTTAGGGCAACAGTTAAATGCATCTCGCAGTGGATAATAGCTGGACCAACTTACAAAAACTAAATTTAACAAATATAGAGCCATACAGGAAAAAGTGTCATGACAACACCTAATCTGTGAAGGTTTTATGTTTGGCTCTAGGTTGTAATTACATGAATCAGGCATTGCTTGATATTTTCCACAGTTGGACAAGTATCCTTTCCTCTCCCCAAACCCATTCAGTGACAATCCTTCCTCTTTTCCCCACAACCATAGTAGCCAAATCGCGATATATGCACTTGTAGAGGTCAACCATTTCATGAGTCTACCTCATTTGCCTGCCTCCTCAACTTACAGACTAAGGTGTCACTCCAGACAAACAAGCACCTCTTAGTCTCAGAGTCTCAAGGGCCTGTCCAACTTACGTGTCCTTGGCATGCAAATTACGCGACCTTGTGGTCGCGTTGAGGCGCACGGGCATCATATGGCCGCGCGGGGCCGGTCCCACTGAGAAGCGTTGAGGGGTATGTAGTTGTGCGCGACATCGCGCGGGGCTCCGAAATTTTTGTAGCGAACAAAATCTTCGCCTGCCAACGGCCTGTCGCGGAACTGACGGCCAAAGTGGGACAGGCCCAAGACCCTGGTGCGACGCAACGTCTCACCTCCAACTGCAGCAGAAGCAGGCAAACGATCGCCGACCGCGGCCTGGGCTCACGGCCGTTGTGGTCCGGATCCGCCCCCACTTCTACTCCCAGAGCGGGGCCAAGAAAATTGAAGATG
Source organism: Malacoraja senta (assembly GCA_038087875.1). Lineage (NCBI taxonomy): Eukaryota > Metazoa > Chordata > Chondrichthyes > Rajiformes > Rajidae > Malacoraja > Malacoraja senta. The sequence continues at coordinate 120,398,856 of CM075977.1, forward strand.
GACACAAAATGCTGGAATAACTCAGCGGGACCGGCAGCACCTCTGGAGAGAAGCAATGGGTGACGTTTCGGGTCAAGACCCTTCTTTTCAGACTGAAGAAGAGTCTCGACTCGAAACATCACCCATTGCTTCTCTCCAGAGATGCTGCCAATCCCGCTGAGTTACTCCAGCTTTGTGTACATCTTCAAATGATGTCACGCGCTCCACACGGGACCGTCGCGGCTGAACGCGACCACGAGGTCGCGTAATTTGCATGCCAAGGACACATACGTGGGACAGGCCCTTAACTGGTCTAGAAGAGGGGGGGGTGAGCATTACAGCCAAGTTCCACATCCCAGCACACACAGAGCAGACATACTAATTCCATGGTATGCAAGTATTTTATGCCTCTTGCACATCAATCAATCTCTTAATTTTACTTCGGAGTCACGTGAATGACTACGTGAAGACCCCGCCAGCCCGCATGCGCGTCATATCGTCTAACGCATTGCGCAACGTCGGGCTGGGGGAGCGCTGCTCCACCAGCCATCAAACCTGAAGGTAAGTTTTAAACTTTTTTCCAGGTCTGTTTTCTCCTTGCAGGAAGCTCTTTACAGAGTTCCTGCTGGAGTCGTTCCGGGGTCGAAATCCCGGCTCCACCCGGCTCCCTTCTACAGGGACCGAGGGGGAATCCCGACTGCAAAATCGCGAGGATATCAGGTCGGGGGAAGCCTGACCACAGACATCGTGGGGAAGCCCTTCTTCAGGGACCGAGGGGGAATCCCGGCGGCAAGAATCACGGGGATTCCGGCTCGGGTGAAGCCCAACCACAGACATCGCAGAAAGGGGGTAAACAGGGAAGCCCTTCTTCAAGGACCGCGAGGAAATCCCGGCTGCGGAAACAGCAGGTATAACCGGCTTGGGAAAACCCGACAGAATGCCGGCTGCAACAACCGTGGGGATACCGGGCTCAGGTAACCCGGCTCGGGGGGAGAGACCTCGGCAACAGGGACCCGTGGGAAGACACGGCTATGGACCGCGGAAGTGCGGGTAGCCGGCGGCGACTTCAGACTCCAGCAGCCCGCAGAGGGTAAGAGCCTAAACAGAGTCTGAGAGGCCTAGACTGAAGTCAGGCCAGGAGGGTTCCCCTCCGACATGGGTGCGTCCTCGGACATTTTGCCCAGATGGAGCTTGGATAGCGTCCACAGGGAACTGACTCCGAAACTCCGCAGTGGTTCCCCAGAAAGGGGGTAAAACCAAAAGTAAGACGGATAGTACCGCAGTAGTTCCCCTGAAATGGGGTAAAGCCAAGGGTAAGACGGATAGGAACCGCAGTGGTTCCGCTGTAAGGGGGTAAAGCCAAGAGTAAGACGGATAGTAACCGGGGTGGTTCCCCAGACAGAAGTATGTCAGGGGAACATACTAGCAGAAAACCCGGAGTGGCCGGAGTTCCCCTCATGGAGCAGCAGCTACTTCACGTCACATCCTTATAGGAACATGTGAAGGGTTTCTGAAAGTGCCAGCAGTGAACAGCGCTATCTGGGGTCATATTGGAGGCGGCATGAACCCAGTAAATGTCCAGCCGCCGAATCTTCTCTTCACGGAAAATCTGTTCAAACAGCTAAGACCGGGATGAGCAAACAAAAACTGTCGGACTAATCAAAGTACCAACGACAAGCAAAGCTTCATTGTGTCGGCAACAACACACCCTTCGTCTTCATCGGCAGGAAGCGGTTCACGGAAGCTGGTGGTAGGTTGTAAGCTGAGCACAGGTCTTTTAGGCCAATGCCCAAAACAAGCCCTAAGGGGAATAAGGGATCCACGCACCCCAGCAGTCCTACTCTCCAAATCAAGGACGGGAATAGTACCTGCATCAGGGGTCTTTGGGCTTACCATAAACCACCGATAACCATGAAGGTACGTGGGTCTGGTTCTTTCCGAATCATGGGGTATGTGGACCATTTACAAGTTGGTAATATTTACACTTGTTTTTGTACAGATGACAATGATAACATAAGATTCAGATCTGTTTATAATTAAAATAATAACATGAGATTCGTTTATACTGCACAGTATACAAGCGAGACCGGCACAGAAATTGGCCAGAGTTCTCGGAAATATGGCTGGAGTTGCCTTTCAAGGCAGGCTCGCTATTATGGCAGATGTGGCCTGTTCATTGTCAACAGGTTGAACTCACATGTGCAGTATAGACATTTCTGAATAGGAAACTTCGTGACTGTTTAAACTTCCATGGGATCAGTTTCCATTCACAGGGCACCGGAGGTATTTGCAATTTAGCTGGATGGGGCAATGATACAGTTAAAAGAGTTGCAAAATGGGCTAATTTCAGCTCCCAGGTTATTTACCAAATTACTAAAACCAGTGCTTCAACTGCTCAGAGCTAAAAAACAATTGTTATGGCCTAACGGGATGACATTTTAAACGCTGTATTTTGCTAAATTAGCTGTATCAGCCACCAAACTATATTTGAGAAATTGGGTTTCTCACCCATCTAGTTACATTTAAGTTGATACCAACTGAAATTATTGATTATTGGGATTTACCTTTAACTCTATTAATTTGTCTGGGACTCCGCCCTAAGGCAAGAGATGGAATTAATTGAAGCCTTTAACAACCTTGTTGTTGTTATCAAGCAGCCTTCTATTCATCAATTGTAATTGGAAATATATTGGCTTTCAGCTGTGCTATTTGGCCTTTGCATTATCAGTATACAACGTGCAAAGGAGCAAGCTCTCAAGTACCACATAAGTCATTGTTACCAGACCTATGCTATTCCAGCTGGAAACTATCAAAGTCACCATGGTGGACAAACAGTATTGAGCATTGCTCCACTAACTTTTCAGCAGTAAATCTTCAGTTAATTACAAACTGATGCTATTGCTCAAAGATGGAAAATTACTAATACCGTCTCTAGTTACAGAGGTGGATGGGATTGCATGAGTTGCCATTTCTTCAGTTATAAGGTATCAACTACCTATAGACACTAGGTGCATTCTATGGGTTAAAGGTTTGTGCGGATATGCATGATCTGCATGCTCAAGTCCAAGTTGATACACTTTGGTGGTGGTATGTTAATCACATGGGTGCAATCAATTTAAAGTATCCGGAGATAGTTTACCTACCCTCGTTGGCACTGGTGTATCATCATGTAAAATCAATGATAACACAGCATGGATGTTGGATCACAAAGTATTTAATGACATTGTGGCTCAATAGAACACTAAAAGATCGAGATATTTGCATCCAGGCTCAATCATCAGTTGGAAAAAATATGTGGCATATCAGTGGCGAATGATAATAGAACCTTATATGGTTATTTCTAGACACAAAGATTTGCTGGTTTAGCCATGACTCGGTAAATCATCCTCTGCATGATAAAATCAATTCATTGACTTGCAGACTCTGAGAAGACCGTTCCTGTGACTCGGGTTGTTAAACCAAACCATGACATGCTCACTGCAGATTGCAGGGATAGCACCAAATAAGCTGTATTTTACTCATAAGGAGATGGGAAGTAGTTGTTTTATGCTAATATTACATATGTTTTCGGCACGGATGACTGACGTCTTGAAGTTCAGGTTATATGGGTTTTGACAAATATTAAGTTAAAGTGCCATTTATTGTGCCGAACGTGCCTTCTCATCATATTGGCTGCGGGGAGCAGAATCCACTCTGTCGGGTCTCGCTCTCTGATATCTAAATTATGAAGGGTATCTTCAAACCAAAACCTCCCAGGCCCAGGTACGCAGAAATATGGGATGTTAACATTGTGCTAACGCCACTTCGCCGGTGGATCCAGCTACATCCCTGTCCTTGGTCAAACTCACTTACAAAGTGGTTATGCTCATGGCGCTGAGTCCAGCGCAATGGGTCCAGTCATTGCATAAGCTAGGGACTGGACAGGATGATTATATCTGCAGGCAAAATAACATTTTATGGTTATGTCTTAGTCAAGCAGAATAGACCAGGGGCATCAGGTCTTAAACTAGACTTGTTGGCATATCCCTTGGACCTTCGGTTGTTTATGGTCACACATCTACACCAGTATGTTAAGGTCACTAAGAGCTTTAAGACTCTGAACTAGCAATATTTGTTAGTTACATAAAGCCTCATAGGTAGGTATCACTACAGACCATCTCCAGGTGGTTAACGGGTTCTGGCTTATACAGGAGTGAACACTGACATTTTTAAGTCTCACTCCACCAGGGCTGCAAAAACATATGGACATTTCACGGGACCACATCCTAGCGGCTGCAGGATGGTCAAATGAACGATCTTCCAAACATTTTAGAACTAACCCATTGCCAGGCCTGGGGTATTTGCCAACTCTATGTTCGGTTCTGTTTATAGTTTCCTCCCGGTTGAGGGAGGTTACTATTATCATTAATTGTGCATTAAAAGCATCAACATGTCTATATCAATGTCATGTCTGACTGCATTATTAATGTTCATTTCATCATTGGTCAATTGATGCAGTGAGTGATGCATGGACTCGTTTCCACGGCATGAAATGACAGAGCTTCGAAATCTTCACGTAGTCACTCACGTGACTCCGAAGTAAAATAGTAAGATTAAATGAGAACTTACCAGTTTGAAGTTTGATCTTTATTTATGAGGAGTTATGTTGAGGGATAAATAAAATAAATAAATAAATAAATAAAACATAAAAAAACAGAGCAAAAAGAATAATGATAAACATAACAATGGTATTGATACATAGGGATCAGGATTACATTAATAACTAAGGATAACCTAATATGAGACCAGTGTCAAAATACATAATGAATATAGACCTCCCTGTGTCTATGTAAATATAGTTAAATCTTTGAAAGGAAACTTATAAATGTAAAACAAAAACACAAAGATAAAAAGACAAAAAGAAAAACAAAAACAAAAAAAAGGAAAAAACAAAACCCCCTAAACTAAAGAAAAAAAAAAATTGATAATAATAAAGTAAGAAAAGTACCACTGGATTCCAGCAGAGGTCGCTGGTGGTCGGCCCAGCCAGCACCATCGCCTATACCACCAGACGCCAGCAGAGAGAGCTGGTGCTATTATCACCACCGGTGGGGAGCTGCAGCCAGGCAATGTGTCCGCCCTGTGCGTTCCCGGGAAATGCAGGGACCGGCCGTCAGTGATTCCTTCGGCGGCTGGCCATATTGATTGCGTGTTCGCCTGGGATCGCCACACTGGGGGTCGGTTCCACGTGGACACCGTGGCGGAGGTGAGTGTGCTGCCTCCGTCAATTGCTGACATCCGTGCGGGCAAACGCAGCCCCCTCCTCACTGCGGCGAACGGGAGCCCTATTCGTACTTACGGGGTCCGCATCATCTCCCTCAACTTCGGCCTCACTGCTTTTCGTGGATTTGTCATCGCTGACATTTCCCAGCTGCTGCTGGGCACCGACTTTCTTTAAGCGCATTCACTCCTCGTGGATCTCAAGCGGCAGCGCCTGGTGCACTCCATCACGCTGGAGCCGGGCTCCTTCCGCTTTGGTGACCCAGTTGCACGCCCTGATGGCCCCCTGTCATCCGTGGATGCGATTTTCGCATGCATCCTGGCGGATTTCCCGGATATCCTTGAACCCCACTTCCACTCCTTCTCAAGCTCTGTCTAGCTCGGGAGGAGTTCCGTCTGATGGAGTCGATGGGCATCATGCGCCCCTCCAATAGCCCATGGGCGTCACCGCTCCACATGGTCCCGAAGGTGGGCGGGGGCTGGCGTCCATGTGGGGATTACCGTCGCCTGAATGATGCGACCGTCGCCGACAGGTACCCGGTCCCGCACATACAGGACTTCAATGCCCACCTGGCCGGAGCATCGGTGTTCTCCAAGGTGGACCTCGAGCCTGGGTACAACCAGATTCCAGTCCACCCCGACGATTTCCCTAAGACAGCCATTATTACACCTTTTGGGCTGTTTTAATTTTTGCGGATGCCGTTTGGGTTGAAGAACGCCGCGCAGGCCTTCCAGCGGCTCAAGGACTGGGTGTGCCGTGCACTGGACTTCGTATGCGTCTAATTGGACGACATACTTGTGGCTAGCCACTCGCAGCAGGAGCACTGCATCCACCTCCGCCAGCAGTGTCAGCGCCTCAACGATTACCAATTGGCTATCAACTCGTCCAAGTGCTGTTTCGGGTGACGGCCATCGACTTCCTCGGCCACCGCGTAACTCCACAAGGGGTGGTACCTCTGCCGGCCAGGGTGGACGCTGTCCGCCGGTTCCCCCGTCCGACCAGGTTCACGAGATTGCGTAGGTTCACGAGATTGATCCCTGGGATGGCGGGACTGTCATATGAGGAAAGATTGAAAAGACTGGGCTTGTATTCACTGGAGTTTAGAAGGATGAGGGGGTGATCTTATAGAAACATATACAATTATAAAAGGACTGGACAAGCTAGATGCAGGAAAAATGTTCCCAATGTAGGGCGAGTCCAGAACCAGGGGCCACAGTCTTAGAATAAAGGGGAGGCCATTTAAGACTCAGGTGAGAAAAAAGTTTTTCACCCTGAGAGTTGTGAATTTGTGGAATTCCCTGCCACAGAGGGCAGTGGAGGCCAAGTCACTGGATGGATTTAAGAGAGAGTTAGATAGAGTTCTAGGGGCTACTAGAATCAAGGGATATGGGGAGAAGGCAGGCACGGGTTATTGATTGGGGTCGATCAGCCATGATCACAATGAATGGCGGTGCTGGCTCGAAGGGCCGAATGGTCTCCTCCTGCATCTATTTTCTATGTTTCTATGTTTCTATGACCACCATTAAGGGCCTCCAGGAATTCGTGGGGATGGTCGCGTTTTATCACCGCTTCTTGCGGTAGCCGGAATCATGCGCCCGCTTTTCCACCTCATCGCTGGTCATCGCAAGGAGGTCGAGTGGTCCGACGAAGCAGGGGCGGCGTTCGAGCATGTTAAGGAGGTCCTGGCTGGGGCCAGGATGCTCGTCCACCCACAGGAGGACGCCCCGACCGCCCTGACGGTGGACGCTTCTGAGATGGCGGTTGGGGCAGTGCTGGAGTGGCTCGTTGACGGGTGCTGGCAGCCACTCGCCTTCTTCAGCAGGCACCTCAGTGGTGCTCAGCGCCGTTACAGCGCTTTCGACCATGAGCTCCTCGCCTTGTACCTCGCCGTACGCAACTTTCGTTACTTCCTGGAGGGGAGGCCCTTCACTGCCTTCACGGATCACAAGCTGCTAACCTTCGCATTTGCCCAGGTTTCAGACCTGTGGTTTGCGTGGCAGCAGAGGCAGTTGGCGTACGTGTCGGAGTACACCACCTTAATCCGCTTCATGGAGGGCAAGTACAACAGGGTGGCCAACGCCTTATCGCGACCCGCGGTTCACGCCATTCTCCAGGTGGCCGAGGGTATTGATTATTCCGCGCAGGCAGCGCACAGCTGGTGGATGAGGAAATTGCCGCCTATCGCACGGCAGTTTCGGGCCTGCAGTTGGAGGACATGGTCTGTGGTCCTGGGGGAGCAACGCTGCTGTGCGATGTCTCCACTGGACTTCCGCGACCCATCGGCCCCGTTGCCTGGCAGCACAGGGTGTTCGAGGTGCTCCACGGGCTTGCCCATCCCTCCATTCGGGCGATGACGGCCCTCGTAGCCTCCCGCTTCATGTGGCATGGGCTGCGCAAGGTTGGTCATTGGGCATGCACCTGCATCCCGTGCCAGACCGCCAAGGTGCACTTGTAGAGGTCAACCATTTCATGAGTCTGACATTCCAAACCAAAGGCAACACAGCTTCAGCATTTCCAAATTTGGTTGACAGACAGGAAACAAAAAGTAAGGATTAACGGGTCCCTTTCAGAATGGCAGGCAGTGACTAGTGGGGTACCGCAAGGCTCGGTGCTAAGACCACAACTATTTACAAAATACATTAATTATTTAGATGAAGGGATTAAAACTAGCATTAGCAAATTTGCAGATGACACAAATCTGGGCGGCAGTGTGAAGTGTCAGGAGGATGCTATGAGGATGCAGGGTGACTTGGACAGGTTGGGTGAGTGGGCAGATGCAGTTTAATGTGGATAAATGTGAGGTTATCCACTTTTGTGGCAAAATCAGGAAGGCAGATTATTATCTGAATGGGGTCAAGTTGGGAAAAGGAGAAGTACAACGAGATCTGGGGGGGTCCTTGTTCATCCGTCACTGTAGGTAAGCATGCAGGTACAGCAGGCAGTGAAGAAAGCTAATGGCATGTTGGCCTTCATAACAAGAGGAGTTAAGTATAGGAGCAAAGAGGTCCTTCAGCAGTTTTACAGGGCCCTAGTGAGACCATACCTGGAGTATTGTGTGCAGTTTTGGTCTCCAAATTTGAGGAAGGACATTCTTGCTATTGAGGGAGTATAGTGTAGGTTCACAAGGTTTATGCGGCACGCACACCCCCATCCACATTAACGGGACGGAGGTGGAACGTGTTTCCAGCTTCAGGTTCCTGGGGGTCAACATCTCCGATGACCTCTCTTGGACCCACAATACCTCAACTCTGGTCAAGAAGGCTCACCAGCGTCTCTTCTTCCTGAGGAGACTAAAGAAGGTCCATCTGTCTCCTCAGATTCTGGTGAACTTCTACCGCTGCACCATCGAGAGCATCCTTACCAACTGCATCACAGTATGGTATGGCAACTGCTCTGTCTCCGACCGGAAAGCACTGCAGAGGGTGGTGAAAATTGCCCAACGCATCACCGGTTCCTCACTCCGCTCCATTGAGTCTGTCCAAAGCAAGCGTTGTCTGCGAAGGGGGCTCAGCATCGCCAAGGACTGCTCTCACCCCAACCACAGACTGTTTACCCTCCTACCATCCGGGAGGCGCTACAGGTCTCTCCGTTGCCGGACCAGCAGGTTCAGGAACAGCTTCTTCCCTGTGGCTGTTACACTACTCAACATTGTACCTCGGTGACTGCCAATCACCCCCCCCCCCCCGGACACTCCTCCCACCAGGAAAAAATACTATGACTGTATGCACGTAAATAGATTTATTTATTGCTCATATTTATGTCGCTCTACTAGGGAGATGCTAACTGCATTTCGTTGTCTCTGTACTGTACACTGCACAATGACAATAAAGTTGAATCTGAATCTGAATCTTTATTCCCGGGATGGCGGGACTGTCATATGTTGATAGAATGAAGTGGCTGGGCTTGTAAACTGGAATTTAGAAGGATGAGAGGGAATGTTATTGAAACATATAAGATTACGAAGGGATTAGACATGCTAGAGTCAGGAAATATGTTCCCAATGTTGGGTGAATCCAGAACCAAGGGCCACAGTTTATGAATTAGAGGTAGGCCATTTAGAACGGAGATGAGGAAAAACTTTTTCACATAGAGAGTTGTGAGTCTGTGGCATTCTCTGCCTCAGAGAGCGGTGGAGGCTGGTTCTCTCAAGGCTTTCAAGAGGGAACTAGACAGAGCTCTTAAAGATAGCGGAGTCAAGGGATATGGGGAGAAGACAGGAACAGGGTACTAATTGTGGATGATCAGCCATGATCACATTGAATAGAGATGCTGGTTCGAGGGGCCGAATGGCCTACTCCTGCACCTATTGTCTATTGTCTATTGACATGACATGAAAATTCAAGACATGAAAATTGAAGATATGAAAATTCAAGACATGACATGACATGACATGACATGAAAATTCAAGGCAGGAACAGGGTACTGATTGTGGATGATCAGCCATGATCATATTGAATGGCGGTGCTGGCTCGAAGGGCTGAATGGCCCACTCCTGCACCTATTGTCTATTGTCTATTGGCCCCTTATAATTTTATGTACATTACTTAAGTCCCCATTCAGTTTCTAGTTCCATGGCAAAGTCTAGACTTCCTAACCAAAGTCCTATAAAGCTGCATCACATCCTCATTGTATGTTTTGACCAGCTTTGAACTGCATTCTGTACTATCCCCTTTAATTTGAGAGTGAGAACACAAGTAGATAGAGTGGTAAAGAACATAGATAGAGTGGTAAGAATTGCCTTCAAAGGCCAATTGACTGAGTATAACAGTCAGGATGTCATGATGCAACTTTATAAGACTTTGGTTAGCCCGCATGTGGAACATTGTGTGCAGTTCTGGTGGCCCAATTAGAGGATTTGGAAAGGGTGTAGAGGAGGATTATCTGAATGTTGCTTGGATTAAGAAGTATTAGCTAAAGGGAGTGCTTGGATTGTTTTCTCTGGAACGCGGGAGGCTGTGGGGAGACCTGATAGCAGTATACAAAATGATGGGATGTGTAGATTGGGTAGACAGTCAGAACTTTTTTCCCAGGATGGAAAAATTAAATACTAGAGGACATAACTTTAAGGTGAGAGGGTCAAAGTTTAAAGGGATGTGCAGGACAAAATGTTTACACAGAAGGTGGTGAGTGCCTGGAACACGCTGCGAGGGTTGGTGGTTGAGGCAGATATGACAGTGCCATATTAAAGGATGTTGGATGGGGATATGGATATGCAGACGATGGAGGGATATGGATTATGCACAGGTAGATCAGAGATGGTCTTGGCATCATGTTCAACACAGACATTGTGGGCCAAAGGACCTGTTTCTCTGCTGTACTGTTCTATGTTCTAATTTTCTCCTTCCTCATGTCCTACAACTTTAACCTTAATTCTGTTTCTACTGAGTCAACTTGCTAATGTACGGAATTATGCCCACTCTTGCTCTTTGCACTGTTCTTCATGCTAGATAGACACAAAAAGCTGGAGTAACTCAGCGGGGCAGGCAGCATCTCTGGAGTGAGGGAATAGGTGATGTTTGGGTGGAGACCCTTCTTCAGACTGACCCGAGACGTCACCCATTCCTTCTCTCCAGAGATGCTGCCTGCCCCACTGACTTACACCAGCATTTTGTGTCTACCTTCGGTTTTAAACCAGCAACTGCAGTTCCTTCCTACACAAAAAGAAACTCTATACTTGCCTCCAGTTTCTGGTAGACACAACATGAGGATACCAATTTGCACTGGTGTGCTGAACGTTTGCCAAATGGAACAGGGTGCATCTGGTCAATTAATGGGCAAAGTATGCTCAGTCACTGTTTTGTGGCAGCAAATGTTGATGTGCTAATTAGGCCCAGAAAACTGTTGTCTTTCACAAAATGATAATGATAAAAAAATAACTGAGTATATTCAATAATGTTGCAAAGACTTCACAAAATAATATAAGAATCACAGAATGAAAAAATATATAACTTGACCTATTTTCAAACATGGTTCTCTGATGAAATTCTTAGTAATTAAGCAAGCACTTATCTAGTAAATGTATCTCCTGTCATCTGATCCTTTTCTGAATACACCACAATCTAAGGTTGCATTGTGCCTTTGTACTCTGTCAAGGTACAGATAAGAATGTTGTTGAAGTCTTTCTGCAGAAGACTGGAAAAAGGAAGCCAAGGTAATCAGCAAATCATTATGAAAGCTACACATAATAAAAAAAAATAGGTGCACCTAGATCAGTGTTTCAGATTTGAACAGGATCTCAGTTTGTTTTTAAATTGACAAAAAGAAGATCTGTTATCTATGTCTCCTATAGCCTGCGATAATACTTGACCATGTTTTTGTTGTGCAGTTAATATGTAAAGACGATCACACTGCGGCACAGTGGCGCGGGTTCAATCCTGACTGTGGGTGCTGTCAGTCACTGTTTTGTGGCAGCAAATGTTGATGTGCTAATTAGGCCCAGAAAACTGTTGTCTTTCACAAAAAGAGTTTGTACGGAGTTTGTATGTTTTTCCCGTGACCTGTGTGAGTTTTTTTCTCCGGGATCTCCGGTTTCCTCCCACACGCTAAAGACGTACAGGTTTGTAGGTTAATTGGCTTGGTGTAATTGTAAATTGTCCCTAGTGTGGGTAGGATAATGTAAGTGTGTGGGAATCGCCAGTCGGTGTGGACTTGTTGGACCGAAGGGCCTGTTTCCATGCTGTATCTCTAAGGGCATTCTACAGGGCAATGGATTGGGAAAACCTTAATTGAGTGCCATGTTTGCTTTTGTTTACCTTTAATGCAAATTAAACTATAAACCCAATATTTGTTCTTTCAATTAGCATGATTATTTGGATTTGGAAATAGAGGAGAGGAAAGCATTGAAATGTACCCATAGTTTAAAATTACTGCAATTATTATCCATGACAAGATCTGAGTGTTCAATAAATCAGTAAGGCTCCTTTCAATTCCAGAGCTCAGACTAACAGAATGAATGTTGCCTCTGCTAGCAATCAGAGTTCATCTGAGATTGGTACTTACAGAGGTGATTGAGAAACAGTAGAGAAAACATTACTCTGTAATAATCTTTACGATGTGTGCCCAGGACTGCTTAACACGTTAGTGTCCAGAACTCAAAGAAAAGAAAATGCTCACCAATGTAACACAATGATATCTCAACATAAGTAAAATATACCAGTTGGGAAATCTTAACTAAATGTATCTATCTATCAATACATAACTAAAACTCTGATCTTGACCTCTTCCGGTTTGCGCCAAAACAGTACAGAATAGTGCTACAATTTTTTCGCCAGCTCTCTCACCGTTCTTCTGTGTTGTGAGTGCAACAAGTTTAGTTCCAATCGGTGGTATATTGTAAAGGTTAGCGAGGTTTAAAAATCTTAAAAACCGCACGTTGCGTAGATCGATCTCCTCTCCTGCCAGTCAGCGCCACACAGATTGGTCCCTTCTCCTGTCACTCCCCGGGACGGTCCGCCCCTTCCTGCGCCATTGCATCTTTACTGGAGCTGAGGATGGCCAGCGGAGGTCTCCAACCGGACACAATTTTCGGAGGGAGCGGAGTCAGAGATGTCGCCGATGTCGCCAAACGGAAAACGGAGACTCTGATCCCGTCTGAGGAGAACGACCAGCAATCAGCGCCCACTGTGAGTCCCCATCGCACCGCCAGCTCCAAACCCTTCCCCTCTAGTCCCCCTCGCTGGCTCCTGTCCCCCTCCCCGTGATACCCCCTCCCCCCATGGCTCTTCCCCGTCTTTTCTCTGAGCTCTCTCCCCCGTCCCCCCCCCTGCCCACACACCCCTCACCCCCCACAACCTCCCGCCCATAACCCCTCCGCTCCCACACCCCTCCCCCCTCCCCCCACAACCCCCTTGCCCCCACACCCCTACAACCCCCCCGCCCACACAACCCTCCCCCCACAACCCTCTGCTCCCACCACAACCCGCCGCCCCCACACACCTTCCCCCACAACCCCCCGCCTCCACACCCCCCCCCCCCCACACCCCTCCCCCCACAACCCCCCTGCCCCCACACCCCTACAAGCCCCACCCACACACCCCTTCCCTGCCCACACACCCCTCCCCTGCCCACACACCCCTCCTGCCACCCACACAGCCCCCCCTACAACCCCCCACCCACATACCCCCTTCCCCCCCACAACCTCCCCGACCACACACGCCAATCCCATAATTTCCTTTCAAATTTAATTACTCCACCACACATAAAGAACATATAACAGTCCTCCCTCGCTCTATTTGTGCACAGGAGTAAGTAGTCAACATAGACTTCAAGGAATCTTTTGTCAGGTTTTCACTGGATAATTCCCATTCCCAAATATCTATGAACTCTTCCTGATATTTCTGCATCACTGGCCTGCAGGAGATCCAGCACTTAACACTATTATGTGGACAAACTACTTTTTCTCGTGGCTTAAGGTTTGACACTTCTTGTCCTATTTGGGTTGGATGAGACTCAATCTTGTACTGCATCTCCTATTCATTAACATTTCAACAGTATTTTCTGTTGTTGAATGAGGTGATGTTCAATAACATTGCATGGTTTGTAATGGTGTGGTCGTCTGCATTCATAGTCTGCTTCCACTTTCAAAGGCTGTGTCCATGACTCTCAAAAAACAGGTCCACTCCCTACTCATTGGGATGATTACCACATCAGCACATTGTTGTGTTTTAGAAGGTTACATTTAATGGTCCAGACATTCAATACATCTGCCGGCCTGTTATTTTATGTCTTTGTCAATGCTGGGCCAATAATGAGCAACCCATCCCCCGCCCCACACAACCTCCAGCCAACACTTGTGTAGGAAGGAACTGCAGATGCTGGTTTACACCGAAGATAGACACAAAATGCTGGAGTAACTCAGCAAGCTGTTGAAGGGTCTCGACCCAAAACGTCACCTATTCCTTTTCTCCAGAGATGCTGCCTGACCGGCTGAGTTACTCCAGCATTTTGTGTCTAACTTCAGCATTTTGTGTCCACCTCCAGCCAGGGCCGTCTTAATGCATGGGCATGCTGGGCAGTTGCCCAGGGCCCCACGAGCATAGGGGCCCCATGCTAATCTATGTATGTTGTGACTTGCTGTCAATACATAAATACTATACTATACTAAACTATAAATATTTGTTATTGGAAAATGCATATTTAGCATGTGTTTTACTAAAGATAATGAACAATATTAATGTTGATTTTTATGATAACAAGTGGACATTGGCATTCGCCTCTGATTTAATATCATGGTCACCTCTACAACCACACGTGCATTTATGTGTACGTATCTCACACGCTACATAACTGGAAATCCTGGAAAAGGGAACCCATCATATTTATCGGCAAACAAGTGTGGATTCTACTCCAGACATCTCACACACTGATCAACTGACATTCGAGGATGTGAGGCTGTGGAACGTTTCATTAAGTTCATCCCCATCTTTTCTCATGGAGCAAAGTATCTAGCAGACACTGTTGTGGATTTCCTTAATGAGAACAAAATTCTGGACACAGCCTGAACTTGCTGGAGTAAAAGCGGCAGAGTGTTGTCTACAGACTGTAAAATTCTTTGACTTTGTTCAGTGTCTGTATTCATTTTTCTCTGCTTCTACACATCGATGGAATGTTCTGGCATCATCTTTAGGAAAAAAAGTTGTGGTCAAGCTTCTGTCTGACACAAGACGGTCGCCACATTTTGATGCTGTTCATGCTCTGTATGGGGGTTTCCAGAAAATTAAACATGTACTGGATTCTGTATCAGCTGACACTGAACAGGAAGTGAACACAAGGCGAGAGGCAGAAGGATTGAGCGAGAAAATGGAGAACCTGGAAACGATCTTTCTCACAATTCTTTGGAATGACAATCTTGAAAGAGTGAACAAAATGAGTAAGGCCCTGCAGTCAGAGGATGTGAACATGCTTGTTGCCATGAATCTTCTTGAGTCTCTGAAAACCTATCTTCAGGAAATTAGAGACAAATTCCTGCAGTCAGAGAATGTGAACATGCTTGTTGCCATGAACCTTCTTGAGTCTCTGAAAACCTATCTTCAGGAAATTAGAGACAAATTTAGTGAATACGAATTGAAAGCCAGGAGTAGGTGTCCAGATTCAGATTATCGCAGGGCTGCCAACATTGGGTGAGAGTTGGGAGTGAGAAATTGAGAGAGACCAAGCCCGAGGGAACATAGCGACCGGGGGGGGGGGGGGGGGGGGGAGGAGGGTGCACTCGCTACATTATGATGCATACTGTAGCGCGTCTTTTAACTTACACTTGAATGCAATATATATGATTTAAATTGAATTAGCTATGAATAAGGTTAGACTAAATTACATTCCTAATTACATTCCACAGTAGAGCCCAGGCTCTGATCAACACGTGACTGATCTTAATATATTAATGTATGGAAATCAGATTATAATCAAACACGGCCCATGTTGACCAACCAGGGTCTCACTGCACACCTGGTACTATTCCTGACCCTGACTCCAGTTGCATACCTTCTCTCATTCCTGACCCTGAGTCCAGCCTTACACCTGCCCCCCCCTCCCCCTCTATTCTACCCTGATCATAGCTGCTTACCTGCTTAGGTTCCCAGTGCTGAACACTCGCCTGGTCCCAGCTTTGACTGCACACCTAGTACTATTTCAGACCTTGACTCTGGATGCACACTTCAGATTCAGATTCAGAAAACTTTATTGTCTGTCGTAACAGAAAATCTTCTTTGGCGTGGCTCAACATGCAAACAGGACAATGTACTGATAAGCAGTCATACAACACAGATTTCTGCGAGCACACACCGTGTGTATAGATCTTAAAAGCAAGTATAAGGATTAAAAACTGTACAAATAGACAAGATGAAAGTTGTGGATACGTGTAAAGTGACAGTGCGTCAGGGTTAATTTGTCCATTGTTCATTTTTTATTTAAGCTGTTTATGGCAATGGGTATGAATGAGTTTTTGTGGATGTTTTTCTTAGATAGGGGGACTTTATATCGGCGGCCTGATGGCAGAAGTTGGAAGGACTTGTGCAGGGGGTGGGTGGGATACTGTGTAATGAGGTTGGCTTTCCTTTTAACTGCCTGGGTGTGAAGTACTGATAATTGATTTTGAGTTTTGCCAGTTATTTTGCTTGCTTGATTGATGATCCGGGAAAGTTTTGATTTGTCTTTGACAGAGGTGAGGGTGAACCAGGATGTGATGTTAAAGGTGAGTACAGATTCTATAAGTGATTTATAGACAGCTGTTAAAATGTCCTGTCTGACATCAAATCTCCTGAGTTTCCTCAGCAGGAACAGCAGGAACTTGGCCTTGCTCCTAGCCCCTCTGCACTGACAATATATCTGGCCCTCACATAAAGCCCCATATCTGAACCCCCGGACTTAACCTATTACGTTCAAGTCCACAGGTGCTTATATAATGCAGTAATCTTTTATGGGGCACTTCCCAGACCAAATTATCTATAACAAAATTTGCTACATCCATTGGCTTCTTTGTTATCTAACATGCTAGTTACTTTGTCAAAGAAGTCATCAATTGGTTGAACACAATTTCTCATCCATAAAATTATACTCACTCAGCTGTATAAGTATTCTGTTACCATTTCCTTCATTTTCCTAACAAACTGTCCTGAAGTCATTTTCACCCCCAATATTTTCAGTATTTTGCTGTCTTCCTCTCAGCTGGGACCTTTCTGAAATGCAAAGTCCAATAACTATATATTTAAGCAATATTATTCTATTAAATGATGATCTTGAGAGTACATAATATTTTCTGTGGTATCCATAACACAACAATGATAAAAAAATCTTTGTTTTGATTGTACCTACCAACATGCATACATTATTATGTTACAGTTAATATGTACAGAGGGCAAATTTTTGTTCCAATGCTCCCCATTCCCAATTACTTTTACATTGAAGTGATTAAAATCCAAGTGAAGTTTAAATGGCATCATAAAAGTCAAACCTCCGGAATGGATGATATTCATTACGTGGTTGGTTGGGG